>BSBK01001558.1:0-600000 GCA_027943335.1 Chamaecyparis obtusa
ATACATATAATATTATACAAAGTATGAATAAACTATTGGTTAAGATATGTTAACTAATAGTTATGTAATGAAGTGACATGACCATAAGTATATACGGTCATGTCTATTCATTACATCAATATATACATATACCCTATTGTTATTGTAGAATCAATCAATAACGAAGGCAATTGTATTCTACAATACCACACTATATATATAGTATCTCTATTGGACGATCCAGGAATTACAACATGGTATCAGAGCCTAACCAATACGAGATAAAAATACACAGCGACACTGATGTCAAATATATACTTAGTAATGAGCAGATGAAATCTATATCAGACAACCATTAGAAGAAGAGGAGAAATATATGTTTGGGCCTCCTATTCAATAATGAACATCCATTTTGCAAAACTCAGAATGTGAGACATTGAATCTAAAGGGTGAGGGATAATATTTAGCACTTCATCAGAGACTTAGAATCCAATCTAGATGATGGATATTTGACAAAGAGACTTTGTCACACTATCAAATTTGATTCCCATCTGAAGCAGAGAATATAGAGGAAAGGATTATAATCATTCAAGGAATTAATATATATTGATTCAAATCAATCACAGAACAACACATTGTGTATCTCGAATTACAAGAACCTATGGAAGATTTAATACTTAGAGTCTTTCGCAAATCAATCGCTGATAAGATAGAGACCATCATGGATGCACTTGCAAATCTCAAGCCCATATATGGTTGTGGTACCAAAATCCACTCTTGGTAATTGGATGAATGAAATTTGATGACTCTGTCCATTTCTACAGGCAATGAAGCTTCTTGGAAGCCAAGAAGAAAGGGCAAATATTTGTGAAAATATGATGGTACACAAGCCAATTGGTGATAAATTTCAGTTGTCGATACATTATTATTGATGAGCGGACATCATGATAAGAAATGAAGGGGTAGACATACAACTCAGCGAAGGATACAATAAGAGGATATTAAATTAAGGACATTCAAGAAGACCATCGAGCATGAAGAGCTAAATATCGAATAAGAACAATCACAAGAGAACGAAAGGCGAGCCGCATCATTATTGGGTTTGTTCTTGACCCTCTGAAATGATGCTAGGGTCATAGCTACACTTCCCAACTTTTGTCTTCAACACCATCGTATATGGAGTTTAATTGTGTAAACTGCAAGGAGATGACACCAAATTAGCAGCACTAGATATTAAAGATTCAGACAAAAAAATATTCATAGCTCCTGTGTTGTGGGATTTATGTAGTCTCCCCGTCAAGCTTGTGGATGTTGTCAATGTGGTGACACCAGTGAGACCTGTCGAAGTATTGATAGTGCCGTGTAAAATTTTTGGATTATTGCTTGTCGTATATATATCGGCCCTGCATTTAAACAGTTGATTCCTTGTCATGAAATATGTTTGGTAACTCAGCTCCATTCATTGGAATGTATAGATTCTGCTAGAGATATCTGTAGATGATTGCCTTCTCAAATGTACTTTTGGAAAAATAGAGCTTCATTGATGGTTGTTATAAATATCTTGCAATCCCAGAATGGTTGAGCATATTGTGTCAGTTACAACAGTGTTGAGTAAGGAGAAAATTCTATTTGCTGGAGTGAGAAATTCAATATAGCTTTATGGAGATTCATCCTTCACACAGGAAGAAACTTGTTGGAGTTGATGGGGCAAGCATGTTTGACAGTATTCTTGTCAGGAGTATGATCATTGCAGGGTCATCATGTCGGACTCATCCCGTGCTAGAACAGAGTTAGCAGAATGATGATATGCTAACCTTTCACAAGATCTATATTCATAACACATTACTATTGTTCGGTGCACAAAGGATTCATAGTTCATTAGTTGTGTAGCATACTTATAACTGGTGGGATAGAGAAGGATATGAGAAGAAGACAACCAAACGTCATTAGTAAAGAGGAGGAATCATTGGAATAGGTAAGGGAAGACATGTACACCAAAAGAAAACTAATTTTCAACACATTTTGAAGGAAGCTTCTTCAAGCCTGGGTTATATGTGTGGGGATACCTTAGAAGTTGCAGAGATTGAAAGTGTATCTAAATTCCTTTAGCTGAGAGTAGCCTGTTACAAAGAGTTCTGAGACTCATGACCTTATTTGGGCATTTGTAAGATGTAAGAGCAAGATTCAGTTGGGAAACTCAAGAGCCAGCTTGTGTGAAGCGGAGATAGAATTCCCAAAGTATTTAGTGTTATTAAGCACCAAACAAACAAAAAATCATAATTGACTAGCAGACAAAGACAATAGTTTTAATCTGTGTAAAATCCATGAGGGAGATTCTTATGTTTAACTTGTACAACCGAGAGAAAATGTGTATATGCTTTGATCAGTGCCTGAATTCAGGAGGACTGAGATCACATACTCTAGCACATTGTCTCCAGGCAGTTTGTGATCCTTAAGCAACACCAAAGAATTTCTATTCATTGATATTCATTGAGGCAACACTTTGTGATATTCAAGGTGGTGTTCAAAAGCTAAATAAGTGGAAGAAGTTTCCAGAGGGATAACATATTTGGCAATAAGAGATAAGTCTCTCTATCCTTTAATTCATGCGTGACATTTCCTACACGGGTTCACCTGAAGAAAGGAAATATATATTTGAAACTAAAAGATAAGTTTACATGTTTTATTAATGCATATGAATTTTTTAAGTTTGTAATTCATGCTATAATATTGGTTAATTCTTGTATGCTTCTATTATTGGTGTTTCTGATCAAGGAATTTTATGAGCTATTTGTAATCTATCTCTGACATACCTCTTCAGGACAAAAGCATATGAAATTTAGATTTAGAAGAAGTCTGGCATCTTCAAAAGAGATCAAGAAATTGATAAACTCGAGTCTCAGAGGGAGCAGATGATTCAGTCAACTTGTGACAAACTTGATCATATTGATTGAGAGGGAGATCACTGCTGAAGGTGAAAAACTTGTGGATAGAATCACAGATGAGATGCACATGGATAGAATCTCTGATTGAGGTATTTCATACTTATTGAGACTATAGTTCATTAAGATGAACATCATACTAGAGATCTTTATTATATTCCCTCAAGTCCAAGAGGGAGTGTTAATGTTGTGGCCTTGGAAAAGATCAAAATGCATCCTATGCTAGTCAATGTGAGTCGGCAACCTTATGTCTATTCAGATTATTCATGTATGAGACATCAATTCTCTCAGGAAGAAAGGTATGGAGTCACATCCTGTAGTAACACTAAGATGAGCATATAAACAAGGTATGCCTCCGTGACAGAAGAGGAAGCGAAAGGATCTGCATCAGTGGACATTCAAAGATCTTGATTCAGAGGGAGTAGACCATGTTTTGTTGGTTACCTAGTGATCAAGAAACTGTAGCAGAGAATTATGATGAATTACCATGTGAGAAGGCTATGCTTTCATGTCAGTGGGAGAAGCTAGAAGATCAAATTAAGATGGCAACCCAGGATCGTGGTCATATTAATTCAGAGGAAGTATTCCTGATGTTGAGGAATAAAGTCTTAGTTGAAAAGAGATTTTCAGCCTTAGTGATCTATCATTTTGTATCTTAAATGATTCTTGTCTGTGATAGACAAGTTTAAGGTGGAAGCCTTCCTCACTTGATAATAGTGAACCAAAGTGTCAAGATTGACTACTTAAGTGTGTGTCCCGACTGTGCGGATATCTTGACTCTTGTTATTACTTGTTGTGTAATGATGAAACCATATCATGATTGACTACTCAAGTGTGTGTCCCGACTGTGCGGATATCATGATATTCAAGTCTATTTTCATGACGAGACTACATTAAATTATGTGTCCCGAAGTGTCAGAAGTCATGGTAGACTTTATGGGCCCATTCATTTTGTGTTATATTATGAAAGGTGATGATCTTTCATGTGTGTTGGGTTACTATTTCAAGGTGACGATCTTGAAAATATTTAACCAGGATTCAAGATTGACTCCCAAAGGGACTGTCCCGGATGTGTCGGATATCTTGTTGCTTATGTTATTACTGGATGTGTAATAACTTGTCAAGATCGACTCCCGAAAGGGTCTATCCTGGATGTGTTGGATATCTTGACGCCTATCATGATCGACTCCCAAAAGGGTCTGTCTCGGATGTGCCGGATATCATGATATGAAAAGATTCTACAAATTCTATTAAACTCTCTCTCAAGAGGGGAGTGTTAAAGTATTGTTCGTTTGTGTTTAATAAACGACAAGACAATCACGATATGCATATAAATATAGATATATTTATATATATATACTATATAATATAATTGAAAAGTAAGTATATATTAATATGCATATGTGTGTACTTATATATATATATATATATATATATATATATATATATATATATATATATATATATATATATATATATATATATATATATATATATATATATATATATATATATATATATATATATATATATATATATATTATACAAAGTATGAATAAACTATTGGTTAAGATATGTTAACTAATAGTTATGTAATGAAGTGACATGACCATAAGTATATACGGTCATGTCTATTCATTACATGACTATTCAATATATACATATACCCTATTGTTATTGAAGAATCAATCAATAACGAAGGCAATTATATTCTACAATACCACACTATATATATATTATCTCTATTGGATGATCTAGGAATTACAACAATTCCAACATTCAAATTCCTTGCCAGTATTAATGTATGTGTTTAATGTTGAAGCATAACACATTTGGATAGATATCTTTGATAGTTCTGATAATTTTGTGCATTAACATTAATGGAATTTGGTGTATATCAAACATAGAGCAACCGACCTTGGATGCCTTCACTATTTAAACCATAACTTGTCTTCTAGAGAATCAAATTTTACCCTTTAATATCTACCAAGCTGCAATGAGTTGGAATATTGGGATTGGTCATGAACATTAACCATTCTTTCCACATTCCTTGTATCATGCACTCTAGGGAAGTTAGACCAGTTATACTGGCCGCCCATTCTGGGAATGTTTAGTGCAGTAGCAACATCAACACATTAGCTTGTGTTTTGCTATGCTGACTATGCAGTGTACTAACAAAATTCTTTGATCGAGCCAATTAAAATTTTTGTGAATTGACAACCATTTTCACAATGTTTGAATTAGGTGAATTGTTCATCATTGTAGAACTTTCATTCTCTTAAATTGCATCCTTGTGATGATTGTGCTATATGAAATGATGTGTCTACGTAGCGCTCTATCAATGTTTTGTATGTCTTAGCTACCAATGCAACTACAACCACAATGTTTGAATGCAGTTGTTGGTGTTGGACTAGTGTCTTTTCAAGTACAGATGGGGGGGAGGAAGTTTTTTCTGAGTACTCTCCCAAGCCATTTCAACTCCCTGCGCCTCTTCCAGATTGGCCTCAGGGTGAGTTCAATGATTGACTTGTTAACACTTAAGTTACCTTTAAAGACAAATTAAATTAAAGATTATTGGACTATTTTTGGGTGCATTTTGTTTGCCCTTCTAAAATTTGTAACACCCACTAACCAGTTTTGATATACGGGGAATGCATCACGAAGCTGAATTTATTGTCAGGCATAAATCCACATTGAAGGCCTGGTTTTTGGGTTTACCTTTTTCCTAAATTTTGGTATCTGTATGGGAGATTCACGATCTGCTGGAATAACTGTTAGTCTCAGAAGCCTGGTGTAGGGATTGTTTTTATCTGAGTGTAGGCCGCTTTGACTTGGGGAGCATAACTAGCAGGTTTTGCCTGATAAAGTTAAAATAAGATCATATTCCAATACATGTAAAGCTAGACGTCTACATAAACAAGCAACAAGGAGAGAAAGCTCACCTCAGCCAAAAGAAAGCACCTTCACAAGGTAGAATCGATGCCCTAGATGACCAGACGAAACAACCAAACAAGGCGTTCCCGATGCAAACACTAAGTCCTGCTTTACTATTGTCACTCAAATGGAGAAACTTTTACCAATGCAAACCCTGAAGATTTTCTGTCACGGTGGAATGACTAGGGTTGTTCACCCAATACAGATGGTTGTCGTAGTGAAAGCTCCCACGTTTCATGAAATAATAAAATGAAGTGAAAGCCTCACATGTTTTTTAACTTTATGTTATGGTGTTGGTCTCAATTTTGACCAATACCATGGTGGTCGAAATTGAGACCAACACGGGCATGTATTTAAAAAAAAACAAAAATTTTCCTTCTCTAATGTGACCAACTAAACATTTTTATTTGATGGTCAAAATTTAGGGTAAAATGTACTAGTGCAATGTGGTCGGTAATTAAAGATTTTTGTATACACCGAGCCAGTGCAATGTATACCGAGTGATAGTATTTACCTAGCTAGTTATCTAGTTGTCACCGACGCATTTCTATATCAATCGAGTATGGATGAAAACATTAAATGCTAAGAACAGCCGACTGAAGTTGATGAGTTGGAAATTGTTATGATTTCAAGGTTAAGGATAAAGTTTGTTATGAGATCCACGACTAACAAAATTCAGAGAAGATCTAAAGGATGAGATTGAAACGTGTTAATGACACATCTGTTGAGGAAGGTTTAAGTGGCAAAATGAATGAAGGAGATTAAGAGGCAAAATCCGATGGCTAATATGAAAATGGTTTACTTGTCTATATAAGAGATATGAGTTTCATTATTGAAATATGTCGAAAGGAAGAAGACTGAAGAAATTTTGTATGAAGACTATATTCATGCATGCCTAATCAAACTGGTTATTGAAAGAACCAAGCTGGAGACATTACCGAGTGTCAGAGAACTATTTACTGAGTGAAAGTAAGTTGAGAAATATTGAGGAAGTGAAATTGATTAATGATCAGAGGATTTGTATGGTCTTAGCATAAATCTGAATATTTACAATTGAGTTGTATTTGAATCAAATCAGTACTATATTAGTTTAACCATTGATTCAAAAAATCTCTTAACTGAGTGGACTTAATAGTCTTATGTTCTACCCTATGACATTCGTTGAATGTAAAGTGTTATCTTGTTGACCCCATAGTGAATGCTGGTCAAAAGTTAACTGTTAGTGATAAATCCTCTAACCAGGTCACACCTAACAGTGTGTATTGTAACCTTTAACAAGGTTAGCTCTTCACTAAGCTCACTTCAGAAGAGTGAATTATTTTGGGTTACCGGTACCAGGTGGTTTTTCCCTTAGTAGGGTTTCCACATTAAATCATTGTGTTATGTGTTATGTGTTATTTGTTATGATTGTTTTTCTATCATACTTTACATACATAGTTGATTTAGTCGGTAATCATAGTTGGATAATTACTGGTAATTGGTAAACTATACAGACAAATTAATATTTTATGTTACTGAGTTGCATAATTTGTTGGAATTGTTTTATAAGGTACATATTTTTATTTGGGACTATAGGATAATTGATTTAACTGATTCACCTGCCCTCTTAGTTATTCTAACAATTGGTATCAGAGCGTATTGGTTCCTCAAAGAAAGTTTCAAGGACTTGAGCAGAAAGATTACAAGATGTATAAGAGGGAGGTGATGAAGTTGAACAAAGACAACTTTACTACATGGAAAATTTGGATGAGACTTCACATATCTGGAAATGGAGAATCTACTATACCTTTAATTGATAATGGCTACTTACAACTAAATGTTGGACCTTTGACTCTTGATCAGTTGCGAGACCGACATGAACACAATATTACTATGATAGAGATTATTGTTGCTCTATCTGATGCTAAATTTGAGGATGTCAAGGATTGCACTAAAACAAAGAAAATGTGGGATAAAATTGCTCTAGTTTATGGTGGTGATGTGAATGTGATGAGAGCCAGAGTTGAAAGCTTAAGAGGTAGATTTGATGACATGAAGATGAAGGAAGGAGAGAATATTACACAGTACACAAACTGAATCAAAGAAGTAGTCAATGCTATTCGAGGAGCTGGTGGCATTATTTTTGAAGATACAGTGGTAAGTAAGATACTGAGAACCTTGTTGCCTATCTATGCAATCAGAATATCTGCTATTCATGAAATGAGGTCTGTACCTAATAACACTCTTACTCTTGATAGTCTGACTGGAAAGTTAACAACTTTTGAGCTGAATAATTTTGACAATAGTGTTGTACTGAGTGTTGAGTCTTCTTTTATGTCATCTCTTAAGATTGGTAAATCTAGCAATATGCATAATATAAGGAATGAAAGTGATAGTAATACTGATGATGAGCTTGATGAGCTTGAAGAACTTATGGCCCGGAGACTGCAGAAAGGTAAAGGTAGATATAAGGGAAAGTTACCTTTAGCTTGTTTTAATTGTAAAGAGGTTGGTCATATTGCTAGTAGATGTCCTAATAGGAAAGAGGAAGATAAAGACATAGACTGATCTGGTGATGGAAAATATGGCAAAAGGAATAACAAAGGAAACTGAGACTACAATAGAGACAACCAAGATAACAAAGATAAGGTAAAAAAGGCATGTTACATTGTTGGAGAAGATGACACCGACATTGGCACTGATGATGATATTGAGGTAGTATTTTTTGCAATGAAAGATGATTCAGAAGAGGAGGAAAGGTATGTAGAAACAACACTTATTTCTAAAGTTAGTAAAAGTGATACTTGGATCATTGATAGTGGTTGTACACATCACATGACTGGTGATGAAGATAAGTTTGATCATCTTGAGAATTATAATGGAGGATCAGTGAAAATGGGAAATGACACACCTTGCATGGTTAAATAAAATGATATATTTTATTGAATGATAAAATTAGATGTGATAATGCATACTGGGTAAAAGGAATTAATTACAATTTGTTGAGTGTAGCACTGCTGAATAACTTAGGTCATCGATTTGCATTTGAAAACAAGAAGGTGAAAATCTATGATAAAAATGGAAAGCTTGTCGAAACAAGAGAACAATCTAAAGGTAATTTATTTTATCTTGACAATGCTGAAACTTCTTGTTTACTGGTGAAAAATGAAGATGCATGGTTATGGCATAAGAGGTTATGTCATGTAAATTTTGATAACATGATTAAGATCAGTAGAAAGAGGAAAGTTAGAGGATTTCCTAGTCTAACCAAACCTGATCATATTATGTGCCATCAATGTCAGAAAGGAAAGATGACCAAATCTAGTTTTAAAAGTAAGGACTATTAATCTAAAGGAATTTTGGAGTTGGTTCACACTGACTTATGTGGTCCTATGAGAACTCAAAGCTACTATGGTGATAGATACTTTATTTTGTTTGTTGATGACTATACTAGATTGATGACATTTATGTTCTTGAAAGAAAAATTTGAGGCATTCAAACTGTTTAAATGGTATAAAGCTAAAGTTGAAAAAGAAACCAGAAAAGAATTGAAATAATTAAGGTCTGATAGAGGAGGTGAGTTTATTTCTGATGAATTCGCTAACTTCTATAATGAGCATGGTATCAAAAGGAAGGTTTCTGCACCTAGAACACTGCATCAGAATAGAATTGCTGAAATGAGAAACAAATCTATTTTTGATTGTGCTAGAACATTGATGATTGAGAAAAATGTTGCACAAATGTACTGGAGAGAGGAAGTTAGCACAACAGTATATGTCTAGAACTGAGTTCAATTGAAGAAAGACACAAACAAGACACCTTGTGAGTTATGGTTTGGATACACACCGCGTGTAAGTTATTTCAGAATCTTTGGTAGTAAGTGTTATATTCTGAAAGATGATAGGAATGGTAAATTTGACTCTAAAGGTGATGAAGGAATATTTTTAGAATATTCTACTAAGAGAAAAGCTTATAAATGTTTGAACAAGGCTACTAATAAGATGATAGAAAGTGCTAATGTTAGAGTTATTGAGTTTTTTGATAAGAATGATGAAGAAAGCATGAAGGAACCAAAAGGTTATGGTAGGTTTACTTATGTTGAAGATCCAAATTATCTACCAAGGCCACAGGATGAGTCTACCAATCATCAGAAAAATGCTACTAAGAATTAGAAAATGCACACTGAGAATCAGGAAGAAGCTACCAAGAAGGAAAATGAACCTGAACTGAATGATGAGAAGAGAAGAGATCAAGTGATAGCAATATTTGTTAGAAGACACCATCCATATAATCAAATCATTGGTGATAAGCAAGTTGGCATGCTGACCCGAAGTAAGTTAAGACAAAACACATGCTTAGTTTATGAGTTTGAACCTAAGAATGTTAGGGGTGCATTTGAAAATGATGAATGGATCAATGCTATGAATGAAGAAATTGAAGAAATTGAAAAGAATAAGACATGGACATTAGTGCCTAGAATGAAAAATAAAAATGTTATTGTTACTAAGTGGATTTTCAGGAATAAGTTGAATGAAAATGGAGAGGTCACTAAGAATAAGGTAAGACTTGTTTGTAAGGGATATGCACAAGAAGAAGGTATTGATTATGGTGAAACCTTTGCACCTGTTTCTAGACTAGAAAGAGTCCACATATTACTTGCATATGCTTCACATAAGGGATTTAAAGTATATCAAATGGATGTGAAATCAACTTTTTTGAATGGAATTCTTGAGGAGGAGGTCTATATAGAATAACCTAAAGGGTTTGTTGATCAGAATTAGAAAGACATGGTATGTAGATTGCACAAAGCTTTATATGGATTGAAGAAAGTAGTGAGGGCATGGTGTGAAAGACTACATGCTTATCTTATAAGTATTGGTTTTTTAAGAACTAGTGAAAACAATAATTTTTACATGAAAGGAGGATCTGATGATAACATTTTGATTGCTGAGATATTTGTTGGTGATATAATCTTTGGAGGACAAGATCTAATTTGCAAATCTTTTTCTGATGACATGAGAAAGGAATTTGAGATGTCTATGTTTGGAGAGATTAAATTCTTTCTAGGTTTGTAGGTTATACAACATAAAGATGCGATTTTCATCACTCAATCAAAATATATTAAAGAAGTATTGAAAATTTTTGGCATGGAAGATGCTTAACCAGTGGGAACATCGATGGTAACTGGATATAAATTGACAAAGGATGATGAATCTGGAGAAGTAAATCAGATTCTATACTGATCTATGATTGGTAAACTGATGTATGTTGTACATAGTAGGCCTGATATTGCACATGCAATGGGGATTGTGGCTAGATTTTCTGCCAATCTTAAAGATTCACATATGGTTGTAGTGAAAAGAATTTTGAGATACTTGAAGAAAACAAAAGACTATGGATTATGGTACACATTTGAAGGAAAATTTGAACTTAGAGTTTACATCAATGTAGAATGGGCTGGAAACATAGATGACCGAAAGAGCACAATCGGTGGAGCATTCTTTTTAGGGGAAAGGCTTGTGACTTGGATAAGAAAGAAAAAAGCATGGATTTCTTAGTCTACTTCTGAAGTAGAGTATGTTGTTGCTGCTGCAAATTATTGAAATATTTTTTGGATTAGACAAGTGTTGGAAGTAATGAATGAGGTAATCACTGACCCGATCATTATATATTGTGACAAAACTAGTGCTATAAATATTTCTAAGAATCCTATGATGCATTCAAAGATAAAGTATATATCTATTAAGTATCACTACTTAAGGGAACAAGTTTAAGAGAAGCAAGTGAAACTGGAACTTGTAACATCTAAGGAACAACTTGTTGATATCTTTACTAAACCCTAACCAAAGGACACATTTGAATATTTGAGGACTAGACTTGGGGTCTGTCTCCTATCTACTGGTCACAAAGGTGATATGGAGGTTGCAGCAACCTATACTTATCAGAAGATCATTCATGTTGATGCACATAGCTCACACTTTGGATTTTTGTCCAAGGCTATGAAATATAATAGAAGCTGGAACATAAATTTGTTTATCTATACACTGAAGGTACAAGATATGAACCAAACAATAGAGAATTACTTGGCTACTGAAGAGCTATTTATATATTATCTTTGTCATTGTTGTCAAAGGGAGAGAAGATCAGTAGATGCATATGAAAAGATCAGAAGTGACTGCATATGAAGAGTTGCATGGGAGAAGTTCAGAGAGAATGATTATGGAAAATCAGTTAGTGAGAACACAGAGAAATGGAGAGACTTGAATATTTGTTGCTGAGAACCAGAATTTAAGAATTGAAAAGATCAAAACCATAGGGAGATTCTGTACATGTAATATTGTTATGTTTTGTAGTGATTAAACATATTAAATATCAAGCTAGGGAGAGCTTACCGAGCTACAACATTTACTTACATAGTTGTATAATACATGTTTGGTATGTGTATGACATATTTTCATATTGCTTGTGTTGCCATCAATGCCAAAAAGAGAGATTGATGAACTAAAACTGATTGAATATTTGAATGAACTGAAGAAATAGTGATTATAGATCACCAAGCTACTGAAATGATATGTAAGATGGTTAAATCAGTCAATATGTTGTCATTGATATCAACTAGTTTTGACAATACTTATCATACTAGTTACAAACATTTGAACATTTGTTGAAGGAAGAAAAGATGAAGTATTTGAGATATCTACATGAGGAAAAGATGGATATGACAGATAAGGATAAGATAAACTTTGGGTAACTTATTGATGAGTCTATGGCTTTAGATTGTTAGCTTGAGCATGTTATATTAATATATTATGAAGAAGAGATTTGAAATTAAACATGTCAATGTGGTCAGTAATTGAAGATTTCTATATACACCAAGCCAGTGCAGTGTATACCAAGTGACAGTATTAATTGAGCTAGTTATCTAGATATCACTAACGTATTTCTATATCAATTGAGTATGGATGAAAATATTAAATGCTAAGAACAGCCGACTGAATTTGATGAGATGGAAATTGTTATGATTTAGAGGTTCAGGATAAAGTTTTTTATGAGATCCACGACTAACAAAATTTAGAGAAGATCTAAAGGATGAGATTGAAATGTGTTAGTGACACATTTTCCAAGAAAAGTTTAAGCGACAAAATGGACAAAGGAGATTAAGAGGCAAAATCTGATGGCTGATATGAAAATGGTTTACTTGTCTATATAAGATATATGAGTTTCATTATTGAAACATGCTAGAAGGTAGAAGACTACAAAGATTTCATGTGAAGACTATATTTATGCATTCCTGATCAAACTGGTTATTGAAAGAATCAAGATGTAGACATTATCGAGCATTAGAGAACTATTTACCGAGTGAAAGTAAGTTGAGAAATATTGAGTAAGTGAAATTGATTAATAATCAGAGGATTTGTATGGGCTTAGCATAGATCTGAATATTTTCAATTGAGTTGTATTTGAATCAGATTAGGACTGTATCATTTTAACTATTGATTCAAAAAATCTCTTAACCGAGTGGACTTAACAGTCTTATGTCCTACCCTATGACATTCAGTAAATGTAAAGTGTTATCTTGTTGACCCCATAGTGAATGCTGGTCAAAAGTTAACTGTTAGTGATTAATCCTCTAACCAGGTCACACCTACTAGTGTGTATTGTAACCTTTAACAGGGTTGGCTCTTCACCAAGCTCACTTTAGAAGAGTGAATTATTTTGGGTTACTGGTCCCTGGTGGTTTTTCCCTTAGCAGGGTTTCCACGTTAAATCATTGTGTTATGTGTTATTTGTTATGATTGTTTTTCTATCATAATTTACATACTACATAGTTGATTTAGTTGGTAATCATAGCTGGATAATTACTGGTAATCGATAAACTAGACAGACAAATTGATATTTTATGTTACTAAGCTGCATAATTTGTTGGAATTGTTTTATAAGGTACATATTTGTATTTGGGACTATAGGATAACTGATCTAATTGATTCACCCCCCCTCTCAGTTATTCTAATTTTTTTTGGAGAATCTTGGGAAAGAAGGAAGGGCTTGGACTTAGGGAGCTCATCCTCAACATACCTTCCATTTGCATTAGACCTAGGTTGGTGGCTCTCTTCATTGTAATTTGTTATGCTTGTTTTTTAAAGTAAATGTAAGATGTGAACTTTGTGTTGTGATGAGAATATCATGTGTTACTTTCTTTCTGATGTATTGTGTTTCTTCCTTCTTTGAATGTGTTTTTTTTCTTTTCTTGGGGAGTCTCAAGGCCACACTCACCCTTGGGAGCGAAGAGTAGCCTTGGGGGTGAAGGACATTTGGACAGACCATGGGTGAAGAGTCTCTCCTTAAGGAGGAGAGGGATAAACATGGAGTATGGGCTCCATGAAGCCATTCATGATTTTTGGGGGTCATAAGGGAGTGCTTTGTTTTGGCATGTTTCCTTGTGAGCCATAAGGGTTTGAAGTTGTGTAGGAGAGAGTTGTGAAGAAGTTTTTTTTTTTATGCCTTGTGTAGGCTTGTTCTTATTTCTTGGCTTTCTCCCCATTAGGTACTTGGTCCACCTTCACCCCAAGTATAGGGTCATTGTGAGACCCTTTGTGCAAATCCTTGGTTGGGAGTTTTCATGTGGTTAGTATGTTTGCAATATTCTTGTTTTGGATATGTTTGTTGTATACCCGTCTATGTCTTGGTTCCCCTAGCTCGGGGATGGCCTCTTAGAGGCCTTGGATGGGAGGTGAGCATCCCATGGTCTTCTTGAAGTAAATTTTATTTGTAGGTTTGAAGCCCTATGTCTCTATGACGAAATGAAAAAAGAAGAGAGAGCTATGTATTTGTTTTATAAAAAAATATATTTGATTTCCTATGTATGGGTTGTATGGACTTTTTTGAAGAGTTCTTGGAAGACCCCTTAAAATAGGGTTTGTAAATAAAATAATTGTAGATACATCTTTAATGAAAGATCTTGTTTTTATTTATTTATAAAAAGAGTTGTGTTTTCCATTAGTATGTTGAACTTACTATTTTTATGAGATGTGAAATTGGGTTGCATTAGTTTTAGAAAAAAAAAAGAGCAATGAAAAGAAAATAAAATTCTGAATGCATGACTTTACTCTTAATCATATGTGACTTGTAAATGTACGCATGAAAGAATCTTGCAATGTTAAAACTATATTATTTCTTGTAAAAAATAAATAAATGCAGTTTTGAATGTAGTTATTAAGTAATTTAGTAATCTGTTATTTAAAAATAAAAAAAGATTATTGAAAGGCCTTGCTACTGCTTAAAATAAATAAGAAGTTAGAGATGTGAGCATATTATTTCAAATAATTTATCAAAATGTTTTCCAATGTTATGCATTTCTTCTTGTTGCTAAGTTCATTTCCAAATAAATAAAAAGGAATGAAAGAAATAGATTTTAAGCCCTTTCCTCGTATTTTCTTGGTTATGAAAAATAAAAAAAGAACTCTCCCTTTTACATTTTTTTTAAATGGATATAGTTACTCTAGAAAAAAATATATAATGCATGAATACACATTTAATTTTGCTTTATTTCCTCTCTAGTATTTTGATTTAGATAATCTCAAAACTTTGAATATTGTATTATGCCTTGAAATATATATATATATATATATATATATATATATATATATATATATATATATATATATATATATATATATATATATATATATATATATATATATATATATATATATATATATATATATATATATATATATATATATATATATATATATATATATATATATATATATATATATATATGAGGTTTAAACTTTTTATTTATTTATGAAAATATATATATATATAAAAGTTTATATTTTAAAAATAAACTTATGTAAAAAAAACAAATTAAAATATTCTAAGTTTGACTGTGTGTGGGGTCAGCCTTTCTATACTTCCACTACTGTGGCTCCCCAACCGTGGATCTACCCATGACTGTGGAAGCCCCTAGTCGTGGGTAGCCCACAACTGTGAGGAGACCCACGACTGTGGACGACCACAGCCATGGGAAAACTCCACGACTATGGTCGGCCATAGCCGTGGGGAGACCGCGGCTTGTGGTTGGGGGTGGAGGCGGCTATGGCCCCTCCACTTCCTCTTTTTTTATTTTTTTATTTATTTTTTTAAAATTTGTCTTTTAAAAAAAAATGTAACACATCATTGAAATTAAATAAATATAAGAGGCAATGCCAAATAAAGAAACTCATATTTACAAATACATTGAAAGTAAAGTAATTTTAAAGCAAAATTTACAGCTTTTGACGATAAATTTTTATCTTAATTGTTGGTTGAGCTTGAGTATTCAGCTCTAATGGGAGAATATACAAATGGGTATATGAGAATATATATATACACATAATGTGTATATATGCGAGCTCATAAACTCATGGGTATACCTCCTTTTGGTAGGAACACCTTCTCTTCCCTTGTTGCCTCCATCCCTAGCTCTTTACCTGCAATAAAATGGAAGAGAATGCAAAAAAACTTCCCCTAGGGTTTGGGGATGAATGAGGAAGAGAAAAGAGGAGGGAATATTAGAAATGAGACTTTTTTTGGGAAGGTGCCTTTTTCACCCTAACCCTAAATCTGAATTAGGGTTAGAGTGAAAAGCATCCCCATTTTAAAATTCCTCCTTTCTTTTTTCCCCCCTTTTGTTTTAGTAACTTTTTATTTTTGTTTTGTTTGTCTTTAAGTTTGAAACTAAAATTTTGATTTTTGTGACTTGGGATATTGGTATATTAAAACTTAAGACAATGACTAATAATATTTTGTATATTGAATGGTTGATTTTAAGTTTGATATTTTGAATTAATTTTTTATAATATTTTTTTGTTAAATATTGATGACAAGTGATCGGTTTATAAAACAACTTCATACATTGATTACTTTAGTCATAGTTGATAATAAATCATTAAAACAAACACATATTAATTGAATTGTAATATGATAATCAATTTTGTAACACATTTATACAAAATAATGTGTCTCAATTTCAGGATACAATTTTTTTATAAGATCATTGATTAGAAAGGTTTTATAAGGGACCTTTTCAAACAAACCATGTTCAATTAAAAAAACATTAGAGTCATATAATTTCTATAATACATGATATTGATATCTCATTTTTAGATAAAACTATGTGAAACTTTTTTATCATCAATGTTAAAGATAGATGGAAACTCAAGATCTTAAATAGATGTAGGAGAAGGATTAAGAGAGTGGTTCAAAACCAATGCACAAGAATTAAAAAATATAAAAACCAAAAGAAGCTAACACCTAAGTCATAATTTTAATTTTTTTTAAAAAAGAAAAGAAAAAAATACTAAAATACCTCCTAAAATATATAAGCGTAAGGAATATGAAATTAATAAAAGGAATGAAAATAAAAAAGAAAGAGGAAAGAAAAATGAAAAATAAAACCATCAATTTTTCATTAGGCGGCAATGCAAAGGAAAGAGAAAGGCTAGAAGTAGAGTTTTGTAGGCAGCAATGCAAGGGAAAGAGCAAGGCGGGAAGTAGAGTTTTGGAAAGTAAATTTTCGCAACTTCTGCTATTAACAATGGAAGATATGATGCATCGACTATGAATGATCCTGGGCTTCCAGTACAAGCTTTGCATGTGATATTGGTGTTCCTTCACCTTATTATCCTCCCCTGTACCCTAGTTTGGCTAAGCTACATGCGATTTGGTGCTATGTTAGATATGAAAAGTGTTGATGCTATGTTAGATATTGGGACAAATATCGACCCACGAGGAGCTTGACTTTGTTTGGTTCGGTGTGGAGGATGTTCATTTTTTGTGCATTTTCAACATTCATCAAATTTTTGAGGTACATGTCTTCCAATGCCCTAAATTACTCGTCTTCTATTTTGTAATCTGATATTTGAAGACATGTAAAACTAATTTGAAGACATGTAAATTACTTTGAATGTAAAACTAATTTGTTAGGCTGTCTTCTTTAGAAATATTTGTAAAAACAATATTCAAAAAATGATAGAAAACATAAATATAAAGCTACACAGGGTAGAATCATCAAATATGAAGATTTTGTGGTGAAATCCCTTCAAAAGAAATACTCAAAAGCGATGTAGCAAGGTAAGAAGGTTCTTAATCCTTCTCCAATTCAACATATGTATTCTTCAACCATTTACCAAATGGTTTGACAGTATTTCCATATTGGAGATGGCATCTTTTCACCCTCTGGAATACATTTGTTAAATGAATCATAAATAATTTCTTCCTTCTATATCTCCTTATTATACCGGAACTTCAGAATTGAAGGAACCTACTTCACAACTTCAAAATGAGCAAGGTTACAAAATGCCATCACCACACCAAATAGCATCTGCAAATATAATTTTAATCTAGCACAACTTCATACAAGAGCTATTTATTTTTCATTACCTCTTTAAAACACTCTTTCCTTGCACCATCAAAAAGAGCTTCAATATAGTCACTCATAAGTTTCATCAGAATTCATGCAGCCCTCTCTATAGAACGGTTTTATAACATACTGTACTTGTAAACTTTATTCTTATTACTTCTCTTGCAAAAAACTCCATCCACATGGGGAATTCTTAACCTATGACTAAGGGATTTTGCATTCAAGCAAAAGACTAAGACAAACTCGATTTTCATTACAAATGATAAGAATATTTTCTCTAACATTTAAAAATAAAGAAACACTAATTCATTATAAAACAAATAGTTACTAATTGCTAAAAGATTTCCTTATCGACACATTCTTATCTCTCACACTTTATGCACCAATGGCATGAATATTTGTAGAGCATACCAAGATTGATATCTATGTGTTTCCACAGTTGATAATTTGAAATTATCTCCTACCTAAACATTGTATATTTATTTGAACACATTGGCCTGAGGATATTGGAATCCTCTGTAATGTCCTTATTTTATTGTTTTAAGAGAAAAAAATGGGAGCATAATTTTTTGAGTGCAAGATTGTATTTTTCATTAAACTATTTTATCATCCAAGTCCAAAGTAATACTAGACAGATGAGATAGCAGTAAGAAAGGTTAAGACGTCCAAGTGTAAAAGAGCAGTATTTTTATAAAGCACAATCAAGGCTATAGCACTGCCCATTCTGCATTTACAACATTTTGCGAAGCAACAGATATAGGAGATTATTTTTAAAATTCAGATCTTGCAAAATGGACTTCAAAATTAGTCATCCATTGCTAGCAATTTAGGTTCAATAGGCTTTCCCACGCGACAAAAGCCTTGGAGAAAATTCCAGCTATATGAATTTTAAAACTGTGCATTAGAATTGTCTCTAAAAATTTCCAAGATATTTTTTAAATTTTTTTTGATGCTCTTGATCTTTCATAAAGTGTATTCTTATCTATAGATCATTTCAATATTAAGAATATTGACTTATAAATGATGTAGTACTTTTAGTTTTTGTTTAAAGTTTTGTATCGTAGCACTTCCTTGTACCCTCCTATCCCATTTTTGAAAAATGATTTCCCCCACCCCATACTGGATAGGTAACCATGTCAACAATGCACTAATGAATACAGTAATGCTATTATATTTGGACATCTATTTTTGCTTACCTTCAAATTCACCAAGTTTTGATTTCGGGGGGAGAGGATGCTAAATGTAGCAGATAAAGTTTTGCCAGTAAAACCAAACTCTACAACATTCACTTAAGTTCTTGCACCATTGACTCAAAATTGACAATTAAATTGCAGATTCAGTCCAATACCTTCATAAAAGTGAAGGCATTGGACAAATTATAAGGTTTTGTTATCAATTTGAATAATACATTTACACATATTGTACAAACTGCAGCACAATATCCAAATACATAAGACATGTTTCAGAGATTAGCCAAAAACAATGATGGATAAGAATGCATAGATCATATGAAACTCATATATTTAGTTAACATTTTAATCAGAACAGATACTAGGGGTGTACAACTTGCAACAAATAAATATCAGCTGATTGTGCCAATTTGCAAGACTCAAGTTAATTGGTTGCTCCATTTTGAGGCAAGTCAATGGACCATGCCCTTGCTAATTGTAATAAAATTTCATCAACTGTATTACCCTCTCAATCTTCTGGTAATTCCATGCCAGATGATTCTTGCAGACTCAGAAGAAGCTCTTTCTTCACATCTAGAGGAAGTCCCAAACAATCTGGATCACTTTCAACAACCATATCTGCAAGCTGCAGGAAAAACTTTTTTAAGTTACAAAATTGTCTTGCTGACTATTTGCTTGATAGAGAAAGCATTTTTCACGCTGTTAAAAAAACATTTACCAACATTAATTCAAGTTTGAGAATCCCAATAGGTAACTGTATATATGTTCTTACATGACAAATGGTATGAGTTAATTATAAAAAAAACCATTAGCTTGTCCAGTTTGAGAAAGAAGAAGCAACTTTCCACTTTCTATGGCATCTCCTATTATCATACTTTGCTGGATACTAGAAGCATTCAATACATTTCTATTAAAGACAGATTAGATAAGGTTTTTGACCTGAATTTATTCCCCTACCCCTTCCTAACAGGATCCTAGATCTAGGATATGTCACGTGTCACAGTTGTTCAACAAGAAACCAGCAATCATAGCACAAGAAATCATGTTGTAATAACATATCAACCAGATCAGATGCCAGTACAAGAGATCGAATCAAACTGTCAAAGCTATTGTTGCACCTTGGGGGGGCACATGGGCCAGAAAGAAAGGGATCTTGTCATTTGTGTAGAACATAAATGACTTAATGATTCATGCAAACAAAGACTCAAAAAAGAAAATGTATTTCCCTAAAAACTAATTCATTTTTCATATGATTTGAACAGTAATTTATTCCAGCAAGATGTGCCAAAGAAGAGCATTTCTTTTTCACTCATAAAATTTCTCGAGGACCAAATTTTGTACTGTGTTCCCCACAAAGAAATTTGATTTACACAATTTTATTCTTCACATTTATGACTGGGGAACAAGGTTATACACTGAACCACAACCTTTCCTTAGGAAATTGATCTGTATCAGTAAAGCTGCTTTTTGCAATTACGAATACATTTATTGCTGGTATATGGCATCACTCTCACAGAAGCCAATTTCCATTAGGAAGAGCTTTAGCCTGTCTGGAATTATTCCAGATGTCCTAATGATATATTCTTAACATATTACAGTTCCATGTTCATTTGCTAATATTTCGATTTTGGACTGTCTATACTTGATGTGTATGTGCTGATGCACAAGCAAGGACTACCAGAGATAACAAAATACTTTATAAAAAGAAACTTTGTTATCATGCCTTTGTGAAGCCTATTATATAAGGAATGTTATTTGACCATTTCCTTCAGCTGGAACTGCAGCATGTGGTTTGTGCTGATTAACATCGGATTTTACCTTTCTTTTAAAGATTACGTTGGTCAACCCTCACACTAAACACACCCACACACTTGGGTTCTACCCTCATCCTGATTGGAAACTGTCTTTCACTTGGTAACCCCACATCACAGCCCTAGACATCCTTACAAACAGTATAGTACAAATTTGATAACTGTACAGTAGCAGAAATATGAGGTAAAGCGAAGGATTATATAGAATGCCAGAAATGCATGATAATTCTGTAGGAACCAGCTGTACAATGGGCTGAATCTACGTCAATATATGAAGATTTACCTGTGAATGATTTCAATTTCCATCAAATCATGGTCTGTAAAAACAACAAGAAAAGGAACAGTGAACAAACTTTGGATGAATAATGTGTAGAACTTCCAATGCCAGTAATTTGAGCAATGAGTTAATCCCATCTTCTAACCTATTTTAGCACCCACATTGATGCTAACTATACTAAATTAGTAAATAGAGTTAAATGGAAATATAATGTTTTCTCTAGTATGTTATTAAAAGACTGTTATTCCTCACCAAAGTTTGATATGGTATCGAAGGGATGGAGATCAAAGTGATTAAAGAATTTAGTCTCACGGTGGAATGGAAAATTAACTCAACAGTCTACTTCTGTGTTATGCTACACTTTCTAATAAGATTAACCAGTAAATAAATATAAACAAAAAGCATTACAACACTGAACTGAAAGCAACTAATACTAGAAAAATAACTTGTACCCAAGCAGGCTACACTAACACTCTAATATACCTATTGAATCCATTGTATTCCAAAGTCAAAAAAGCTTTGTTGCTGTAGAAATTGTCCAATAGCATGGAATGCATCAGTTGCTGTCCCAGTGGATAGCTGGTCTAGAACTGGACCTGATTTACTCATTAGCCTTGCCAGCAAGAGCTCATCTCCTGTAATGAGTACCTCACCATAAGCTAAATCAATATCTCCTGCATGCAGGCTTTCTATTGCACGGTTCCATGCATTCCACAACTTCCCTTGTCCAGGATTACTGTACTGTAGCACTTCCCCATCCAATTCAAGAACAGCCACTCTCGAGGAACCCCTAGATGTCTGGGAGTCTTCTCCAGCTACTCTAATTGCAGCAAGAGTTGCTTAATCTTTTGAAGCCTGCCAAACACTTCTTGCAGAAGGACCCTCTCGGACAGGTCCAGAGCCCCTCTCCCAACCTCTTCGGTTGACAACTTGCTCCCCATCTTGATGCTCCTGCCTTGAAAACCTACCATCATTTGAGATACCAACAATACCTCTCCGCGAGCTTACTTGCCCTTCAGGTAAATGACCATTCCTAAAAGCTCCTTATGAATAACTGTCCCACATATCAGGACCAGAATCAGAAGACCTCCACTGGGACTCTCTTGCTCCTCTAGCTTCCAATGGAATAGAATCAGATTGAGTATACCATTTAGAAAAAGAAGCCCACCCATCATTCCCTTTAGAAAACTTGGGGCCAGCATAATCAGGTGCTCCATGATATCTGTTCCCATTTCTATTTGTCGGGCCTTCATATCCCATCATGTGACTGCCTGCTCGCCTTCCAGTTGAACCTACAATCTAGAAGATTAGTGCAAATTGATATGATGTGAGCAGGCTTATCTAAATCATTTTTAAGTATTCTTTTGTTCTTTGATATTTTTGCTTAGAGTGCAACTTTTTGTGGTTTCGGTGTACATGTGTTGATATGATCCAAAATGTATTCATACATAATGAAAGAACAATTGAGTTGCTTCTGGTGCTGGGATTGATTTCTTGCAAGGTACAAGGATAATTCACATATTTTGATAAGCATTTCTCCTACATTTTTACAGGTTAATTCACTTATTTTGATAATTTGTGCACCTCAATAGCTTTTTTTCCCTTTCATAATTCACCACTTCAATAACTAAACTATGTGTTCGAACTTTGCTTGCAACATATCAGTTATTGGAACTGCTTTTGCATTGGATATGCTGTTTCACATACCTGTATGGGTTGGGGTCATCCTACCAGGATTTAGTACTCTGCTCCTCCTTGGGCTGCATTAAGCTTCCTTTGCATTCGTTCATCTTATGTTTGATATCTCAGACTATGTTTAAGAAAAGTGATGTTGTTTATTAGTTTTTATATTCTGCAACTTCTTAACATTCCCAATTTCTCACAGTTTGGGCTTGTAGTAATAAGAAGACGCCTTGGTGGAATCAGATCAATCCTTCTTTAATAAACACAGAAACAATTGTTAAAGCTATTCGACAGAAGCAAATAAGTAACTATTTTGTTCAAATTACAATATTCCTAAATAGTAGCTGGCATGCTCCAGGCAGAAACACTATCTTCTAGTTGAACAGCTTAATGTATGTGGCCAAATATTTTTTGCAGCTGGTCGGCCTTAACGTTTTATTGATTTCTTAACTCCCTAGAGTGCTTTTCTAACTAATTATAATTACCTGCTTTTTCTGCCACAATGATCTTATGAATTTTATTGGTGTCTTTAGCATAACAAACTGCAAGATTCCTGTCTAATTCCTCCGTGGATAAGCTCCAATTTTGAAGGAAGCAACACATTAGGGAAGGATATTGTTTAGTGTGGACCTGTTAGCTTTTCCACTGAAGAAGAGTTTTCTGGTTGTATATTGAAGGAAAAAGGAAATCATTCATTAGAAGGTAAACTTGGTCATCCATCCACATTGAGCAGTTTTCTGTGCATCTGTTGATTTTGTATCCCAAAAAAGCTAATTTTTTCGGTGTTGTTTTTGCATGTATGATAGCCAAACGTGAAATTTATTTGCCAGGCTCTTATACTAAACATGTTGTGAGTGCTATTTGTTCCCATCAATCTAGAAAAGCTCGATGGAAACGTTGACAGCGTAAAGCTTGCCAAGAAAGACTGGACAGTACCAGGAAGCTCTGTACTGAAGACTATCAAGAAAGGGAAAATGTTGCAAATGTGATTGCGTCTCATACAGTTCCAACACAGTTGTCAAAAGATGCACTATATCAGCCACAAGAAACTGTCGAAGCACCAGTTAAGCGTCACTGCAGTGACATGGGAGTGACTTCTCTTCTGCAGGATGGGTCAAATGCATGTCAAGATTCAGGTGATGTAGAGTGCGATCCTGGAACTCCATTGCAGAGAACAAAAAGGAAAGTATCTGCAGAAAATAGTACTGGTTGTAAACTTTTGTGCTCTAGCAATTTTGTCAATACTGACTCCAGCAATGTTATTAGCAATAGCAAGTCTGAAGTGAACATGAGTAGAATACCTTTTCCTGATCTCAAAGAAAATGGTCAAGTTGATGGCTGCCCCAAGGCTAAGAATGAAGCTGTTCCCAAAACACGTAGGCGTCATGGTGTTTGCATTCATAATTCTAAGCCCTGCAAGCGACTAAGATCTCTGCAAGAATTCTCCAGGGTGTCTCAAAGGTATAGCAAAGAGTCCTTCTGTGGTGTTCATGATATTATGGCTCATGGATTTTATGATGCTGGTCAAGATCGATCATTTAAGCCACTGAGAAACTTTGAGAATGAGACCTTTTGGCTAGACACTTGTGAGATTATTTTGGTTGACAGCTTGGTAAATGTTATATGTTTCTTTTCTTGATGCACTCATTCTAGACTTTAATTTGTGCTTAATCTGTAAGCTGCAGCTCCTTAGTGACTCTTTATGATTTGTAAAATGAATGGATTTGATATTTTTAATCTGTGCTTTCAGGGAAAGAGATGAGGAGTTGGATGCAATTGCACTTTTTGCTCAGCAAGTCATTTCTGGTTGGAAAAGATTTGGGCAGGGAAGTGTTGAAAATGGGTACAAAATCGATGACTATCAGAGAGCATCATTATTAGCTCTCTTTGTGTCAAATTGCTTTGGAGGTAGTGATAAATCTCTGAATATATCTACCATGCAAAGATCTGTTGTTGGGGCCAACATTGAGATGCCTTTTGTTTGTATGGGTCCTATTAATAACAATTCCAATGTAACAGGCCTTTCTAATCAGGCATTTGAAAGCATTACAGTTCCTGGTATAGATTTCCTTTGTGAACAATCTGTCAGGACTATAAAAGAATAGTACAATTCAAATGCAGTTCCCATTGGAGCAATTCAATATGGCGTGGGTCGCTATAGGGCCATTCTTATGAAGGTAACAATTTCATGTGCATCACAATTCATATTTATTGATATATTATATTCCATTTAGTCATGTTATGATTATTTACTTTCAGTCAGTACATTTTTTTGTGTGCAGTTCCATCAGACTCATTTATTGTGGAAACAAATAGTATCTATGTGATAGGGTAGACCCTCCATTTCCTTGTGAGCTTATAAGGGGCTATATGGACTATACGCTGCATGCATGGAATGCCATTATTATCAATAAAGATGGAAAATGGGCGCGGTTAATAGTTGATACTTGTCATCCTCATGACATAAGAGATGAGGAGGATCCAGAATACTTTTGTAGGTAATGTGTCACATCTGCTCATCTTTACTTGTGCGCTCCTTGTCTGGGCTTGGAAGTGGATGGTGCAATTTCTATATTATATTCATGTCAAAAGTTTCCTTGCAGCATTATTCTTTTGTCATATGTTTTACTTGTGATGCCATAAATAACTAGCAAATCCAAGGCCAAATTTGTAGTGGCTTACTGGACTTGAGTTGTCAGAGTGATAAAATTGAAAACTTGCTTCTTGTTCACGTGCATCATTGAAGGTGTTTGCACTTCACTAACTATTTGCTACTTGTTTGGGTACCATTTTCTGTTATATATTTTACACTTTTCTTCTTGTTTATTTCTTATGCATATCAATTGCTTGAATTTCATACTTCTATTATCATACTATAATTCTTTAGTCTATTTTACTGTTTGATTATGTAATACCTAAAAATTCGGGCCAAAACACAACCAATTTTTTTTTTTTTAAAGGATAATAGTTCTAACTTTATGATGCGGGTTAATAGGTGTCTATGACAAAGTTCAAAAGAGTCAAAAGGACAATACCTCTACAAAATTGTTTTCCATAAGTTACTAGCTGAAAAGTTCTAGCGAGGAATCCAATCTAGGGAGAGAAGTTGTAACCGAGTTTCGAAGGGGTTAGGGTGCACAAATCATGATTAGATCATCCTACTAGCTACATCTAAAATTCATTCAGGAAAGGTCTAATTAGCATAATTATTTTAATTAAGATACTAAGTGGGAATTCAATATTAAAAGGTTTCGTTAATCAAATTACGAACAATTTGTCAAACGCTAATCTATTAATCATATAGATCATCAAAGAGTAAAAGAATGTTACCTAGAATATTCATTAAATAATATTCTTATAAATATAGATTAATAATTTCTATATATATAAATTAATGTCAAATTGATTATTATAATTAGATTGTCAATATATAAATATTGAATATAAAAATAAATAATCTATTAAACCAATAACCATAATTAAATAAACATATATTAATTCAATTAACAATTATAATATATTAATTAATTAATATATTTATTAACTAATTAATAAATTATAAAATATTAATTAATGATATATAATCAATGATTATAATTAAATAATAAATATATAATTAATTAATAATTATAATATATTAATTAATTAATAAACTATAATATATTAATTAATAATATATACATACTATATAAATAATAACATTGAACAAATTATAAATAACAAAATAATAAATAAAAAACAAAGTTAAAATAATAACTACCTATAAACCCCCTACCTTTTCATGTACTCCCTACTCTATTTAGCTACCTACTCCCTACCCTATCTCCTCCTTTCTTTTCCAAAGACCAAAGACCAAGGAAGAGGGTGCGAAAATATAGGAAGGGAGAAAGAATTAATGCCAAAAACAGCGCATGTTCTAAGGGGAAAAAAAGTCAACAAAGGCTGGCGCATGATGAAGGGGTCAAGGGTTGTGGGTCCCACCCCAAATTCAACAAATCTTGTCCAAAACTCACGCTGCCCAAGGGAATGAACCAAACTATGTCATATGCTAGACAGAGCATTAAATCCAAAGTGCGGAACATAATTTAACAAGAGCTGTGCAACAGCAGGAGTCCCGCCTAATGAAAAAAAAACTAAGATTGAAAGGAAATCAGGTTTGAAAGCTTTGAGAAAATATTTGGTGTATACAGGTCTTTGCATCATAGATTAAATAGTTTAGAAAATTAAAAGAGGGGACATTGATTATTAGCATGAAGAATTTATGTCCACTTTTAGCCATGTAATAAAATAGGGACTATATTAAGAACTACGACTTAATGATTTTTATATTTTAGCAAGTTCCCCATTTTACTTTTAGAAGGTCTAATTACAATCAGATATTAAAAATAACAATTAAGTTATGACTAAGCAATAACGGTTGTTTTATGGCTTTCTGGGCTATACCCTGTAATCGTGTTTGTTTTACTCAGTGCCAAACATTCAAAGTTGGTGTTGTTGTGGTGAAATATAGGTTGTATGTTCTGATTGAGAATCAAGGTCCAAGGATTTGGAAAGTTGTGAACTAATTTGTCAAAAAAAATTATTGACTATTATCTATATTAATTAGTTTCAAATTTCTTTCAGCTACTTACTAATAGCTTTATTCTTGTAATTACATTAATCGTTTTAGTTAAAAAATAATAATATATAAACATATATTTAATGTAGCCTTGAGATTGTTCCTAAAACTATACAAGTTTCCTTTCCCTATTCTTCCCTTTGTGTTAGGGTTGTGAAAGCACAATCTACCATTTGGTGGAAGGATGGTTTTATGATAAGTAGGAGAAATTTTCCACAACAAATAAAATTTATTACAGTTGAGCCATTTCATAACAGAAAGTAGTGGCTTTATGATATCTAGTTTTTGGAAAATTTGATCATTTACTATTATTTTCTAAACTGCGTAACATTAGATTTTTGTAAATCCAACCATTGATCACCATCAATGAAGGATATATTCAAAGCTAGAGCAGCCTCGTCATTTGACAACTAATGAGACCAATCAAGTCTCTTAGATCTGTCAACTCCTGAACCTTTGTATTTTTGGTTTGAAGGAACACTAATTTCTCTTTAGGTGGTTTTTTAATATTTGATTCAAGACAAAAATAAATAAGGTTATGTTTTGTAGATATATGTGATTTAAATATTTTTAATAATATTTATAAGGCTAGATTGTTTTTATGTTTAAATTATGTTTATAAGGAAATTTATTTTCTTTCAAATGTTTGTCACACATTTTATAGTACAATGATTTTTTTGTTTTTTGCTATTTACATATTGTATTAACTTTCTTAAATTGAATTTTTTCATATTAAATAGACCAGTTGAGCTTGTCACATTTAATTTGAGGTAAAAAAAATAAACATAAATTCAAATTCCCAATACAAAAATAGCTTGTAAGTTTCAAAGTTGAACTTTTTTTTCAAGGTTGGAACAATGCAATTGCTATTAAATAAAAATTTCATTGATTGTGAAGGTGAACAATTAAAAAGCTAATGAATTGTAGTATAGTTGTTCATTTGTTAGGATGATCAAAAGTTGAGATTTACTGGAGAGATCTATGGTGGAGGTTGAGTGAGAAGATCTGTAAGATTGATGTCCATAATTAAGTTTGTTTAAAATGAAGAGATGTGATTATTTAACTAAAAATATAAAAAATCAAAATTTAATAGTTGCAACAAAAATAAGAATAAAAAATAATTAACTCATCATTTATTACCCAACATCATATCTTAGCATTTAATTAATTAACAATGAGGATAATTTTAGTACAAATTGATTTACCTAATGATGACATCAATATGACATTGGAAAGGAAAACATTATTTTCACAACCCAAATAAATTTGTAATACATAGTTCAATTTTTTTGTTGTGTGATAATAGAGACCCATGTTCAAATTCAAGAAAACAACTCATCCAAAATCAAGTACCATGGAGTACAATGACCTAATTCATTACCAGTGAAGTTCTCACAATGTTCAAATGAATTTGATAGTATAGTTATCCTTCAAACGAAAAGGATAGACAATTACATTTGCACATTTAATATGGTATTAAATAATAGATTGAAATGTTCGTAAATGATATTCATTCAAAATTTAAATATTGTAAAATAAAAATTCACTTCAAAAATTAAAAATATATACAAATAATTCGTTACAATAATTATATGAAAAATACACTTATTTAAAATACAAATCACCATATTATATTCTTTTAATGTATTTATTTTAAAAAAATTCATTCAACTATATTAAAAGTTCCCAGGTCTCTTTTTAGCAATACTTAGACTCTCGGTAAATGTGAAATTTGGAGAGTAGTGGCAACTGATGGCAGTGGTGCTTGTCGTGGCAAGTCGTGGGGAGTTATGTGCAGAGAATTAGACGTGGCCTCTTTGCATGTTATTTTAATATGGGCATCACCTTGTGTCATTTTATTACGGAAAATGTGGGCCCTCTTCCAGTGTATCAAACAAGTAGTTTGTATTTGAGTTTCTGTTCTCCAACAATTTCACATCTGTTTCCAAGTCCGATGTGATTTTTGGAGAGATATTTTCTTCATTGGGCAGGGTTCAGATGCATCCCAGTGAAGCCAGGGTTTAAATATTTGTATTTTAAGATACGACATTGCCATTTGACAAATTGGGAGACCATTTATAGTGTTAAGGGAGTAGGAGCAGAAGAGTGAGTGAAGGGGCTTGATGCTGAGGAGGCAAACATTGTGGCCAAACTATAAATCTGAAACACATTGTTGAATTGGTGGATTGCGGATTGTGGGACAAAATCACTCAGGGTACCTAAAACCAGGTAACTTAGGATTATTATGATGACTTGTTGCTAATTAATATTTAACTCTCATCCTCTTCATTTCCCTTGAAGTCAAATTTCGATTCGAGCTTGTCAACCACATCTTCAGTATTTAGATGCAATGGTGCGTTTAGATTTTTAGGAAAAAGTTTTTGAGTTGTCTTTCCTTTTAACAAAATAAGGCTAATGCCACCAAAGAAGCTCACGTTTGACAATGATTTGCGGGTGGATAGATGCGAACAAGAACTAAAGACCATTGGCTTCATATTCACTATACCGATTGCTTTGAAGAATTATGGAAAAGACCAAGAGGTCACCATTAAAGGGAGACCCTTTGCTTTTAATATGTTTCTAGTTGGAGACATTGTGGCTTTTTTTGCTTCGGTAATAGTTGCCATCATACTTGGGATTAGGCCATCTGTCCATAGAAATAACCTAGTCCTATTCAGCAAGGTGGTTTTGTGCATTGCAATAGTATTCTTCATGCTGAGTTTCCTTGCAATAGTATATTTGTTAATACCGTCTGGAGAAAAATTGGTTGCTATGAGCGTCGCTTTGGGGACTCTGGCGGTACTATGCCTTTTTTTTCTTTATATCATTTCAGTGGCCTAACTGCTTGGATTCCCACAAGCAGTTAGCCAAGCTCTCGTCATAGGCGCCTTAAAATACTATCATGATAAGCCCATTACTGATTTCTCTGTGTTTATTGCACACAATCATTATATAATTTCTAGAACTAAGTTGTAATTTCGATAGAACAGAGGAGTTTGTCTGTAATATGCTCACATTTAATACTGAAAAAAATCATATGAATAAGCAACTCTTTGAGGGAACGTTTCAGTGGCGGTTGAATAGTAACAATTATTTTATCTGTAACTTTGTATTACTATAAATTATAATTACCATGTTATTGGATGTGATAACTTGACTTAGAAAACAATCTTTAGATTTACTTAATGATTAATATGAATTTGAGGCACACTTTTTGTAAGGCATTTCCATGGATCTTTTTGTTATCTAATTGAAGAATCGAGATATTTTAAAATGGAACTTATTTTTAAGGGACTACTACGTTAATCGGGGATTATAAGACTTTTCAGGTCATTCCTATGCGAACAAGAATTAAAGACTGATTTTTGAGCTTCAATATTCCTCTCGCGATATGAAGTGGAGATTTTTCATTCCTGTACCATCGATTTTTACCGAGGTTTGTGAATCTTCTATTCAGCAGACTGGATTTTTTTAATCTTACTTTCGAATAGTAAGAGTCGATCTCTTACTTATCTGCGGTCACAGCAGCAGAGTTTTTCGCTCCACACTAACAAAGTCGTCGTTATCTTTCAAAAATTTTCATATGCAGTGGTTGCTCCGCATCAGGTTGAACAACATGCCTTTAAAAATATTAGAAACCAAAAAAAATATTTTTTTATGTCGCTTTGTACTGTTGATGATTGGACATTTTTTTTGAATTTCTGAACAAGAAAAATAATTAAACCCCTGGGAAAAATTTGAACAGACAATGAGAAAAAAGAAATATTCTTCAAAAAATGCACAATCTCCAACACAAACTAATAGCTATAATCTATCGAAAACATAAGTCTCCACCTATATATAGGCGGGACTAATAAATGACAATGTGAGGTCTCCCATGCTCTGCGCCCTTTATCGGGAGTTAAGAAGTGTGGGATAAAATTTAGTATTTTATTGTTTAAAATTTTAAGTAGATAAACTATATTAATATTTTAGTGTCTGTGGCATGGATTTGTATGGGATTTTTTTTCCCATACAAAATCCTGTAGGTCTCTATTTGACCATTTTCTTAGTTTTGATAGTGATTTTATTTTCTTTACACTACTACATGGTTTATATAATTTCTTGTTTGGTTTAATATGTGCTAAAGTTGGCATATCATTTTATCTAATTATAACATAGTGTATAATGGAAATGAATTTAATGTTATAATTGATCATTATACACAACTAAATTGATTGCTTCTAAAACAAATACAATATCAAGCTATCATTTTAAATTTGCAAGGATAGAGAGGGATAGAGATAGAGGTTCATTTATTACTTGAATTCAATAACAATTACTTACAATGATCCTAATTCAAGTTTTACAAGATTTAGATAACTCCCTATCCATATCTAAGTTCTCACTTCCATATTTCAATATAATTGTTATTCAACAAGGAAGGAAAACTATTCTACATCATCATAAGCTATTAAATCCATTATCATGCAATGAAATAAACTCATTTTTCATTATGACAAAGTATTCAAAAAACAATAGCAAGTTGATAGTCTTCCTACAAATTGATATTGAATGATATCATAAATTCAATACAAGCTCTTTCAATCTTCATCATCACCTAATGCTTTCTTACTTTAAAATTTAAAGAAACAACAATGAGGACAAAATGGGAGTGCATAATGAAGTGAATCTTTTTCCTTTTTTGCAAGAAATTTAAATTTCTCTTTTCCAATAAACACACAATACAATTATACATCTTCAAAATTTACATATACAAGCCCTCTTGAAGGCTTTCAAAGGACAATAATATACAAATTTTAAACTTCATCCTTCTACAACAGAAATATAAGCATATTTTACAAGCTCCTCAACTATGGGAGTTACATATACAATCATCTTGAAAAAACTCTTCAACTTCCAAACTTTGCACCTTTGAGCTTCCAAAAATCTGCAAGAACCCAAAACAAAAGGAAGGCCATGGGAAGCTCACCTCCCATCCTAGGCCTCTTATGAGGCCACCCCCGAGCTTGGGGAAACCACACCGAAAGGGATACACACACTCAAACACAAAACACTCACAATACAAAATAATTTGCAAACCCAAATTCCCTCAAGGGTGAAACTAAGAAATTCCAAGAACTCCTTTTGTGGGGTGTGGGTGGACAACCCATGGAGACAATCATTGCATGAAACAAGGCCACACATGGACCCAAATAAAAAAAAAATCATAACAAGGCTCACATGGCCAATTTTTCCCTCCTTATACCCCCAATGCCTCATGGGCTAAAATGCAAGGTTACTTGGGGAAAACACTCAACCCAAGTTTCATCTTTCCCATGGAGTTGCCACCATTTCCCACACCCCCTCTTGGTTTCTCTTCCCTCCCATGGGTGAGTGAATCCAAGAGTATACAACCCAAATTCAATTACAAAAGAAAACACATGAAATGCTTGCACTCACCATGACCAACCATGGGGAGCCAAAGAAAACCATAAGCTCAAGCATTCTCTATAACATAAGAGTGAGAGCAAAATTCCAACCTCAAGTCCAAATGCAAAATGAAGATGAGTTGAGCCCTTTTCCAATTTTCTAAGCTTTCTTTTCTCCTCTAACTTTGGTGATCTCTAAGGATAGAGAATGGGTGAACAACCCCAATGTTCTCCAAAATTCTACTAAAAAGACCTCTAACCCAACTCCCAAAATCCCTAGGGAAAGGCAAGCCCTCTCATTGGTTGACAAAACCCCAAACCTTACACACCCCTCTCCTCATAAAGGTGGTCCTTGGAGGTGGGTGACCTAGGACTTCTCCAAACAAGGAAGATGGTCATGAAAGTACTTTTTGGGCCATATGACAAGATGCAATTTTCGCTCAAGATTAAATATGGACTTTTGGAGGGGTCAAAAAGTCAATCTTGGGCTTCTCCCATGTTGAAAATACCCCTAACCCATAGGTTCATGGAATGGGTTAGCTAAAAATGCATAAAACCACTCCCTAAGGCCACTTTTAACCCTCTAAAACTCATGATCAAGAGTATGCACGAAAATGGAAGATGGAGACTTCATTATGGGGTCCTATGACAAGTGGGTGTGCTGAGGATTTCCCCCAAAAGGCTTCTAGAATGTGCTCTCACTCAACCACATGACATACCTTGATAACATTAAACACTAGTGTCAAGTGACACTTCACAAAATAACATTACACACAAGGTATGTCTAATTGTCACAACACTTAACATTCCTACACACATACATCCAAATTACGGTTATGAATAAAATACTTTACAACAAGGCTTCGGGTCTCTTCATAGATGGGGCCTTGGCTTAACTGATTGCACATACATTCAATGTGATTTTCCCGAATATATTTCCATGGTCCTTCCACTTGCAACCCCTCAATGCAGCATCAGTAATTCAAGGAAGAAAACCAATACGAATAATCATATAAGATATAACAATCTTCAATTTAATCATTCAATGACATATAGTCATGTAAGGTACATTTATCAAATCAACTCAATTTTCAACTGCATAATTCAATTCATAATTCAATTGCATAATTCATTTCATAATTCAATTGCATAATTCAATTCATAATTCAATTTGCATAATTCAAATGAAATCAAGATCATCCATAATCTATCATCATCATAAGATAATCATCAGGTTCTCATAACATGAAGATAATAATAAAGTCTAACATGATCAAATCCGAATCTACTAAGCATGGATCCATATATAGGATCAACAAAAATATATATCCTAACATGTCCATCATAACATAACAGTAAATCGAATGAGTCCAAGTATCTCAATAACATAATCAAAATGAAATGCAAGGTCTATAAATCTGGATCACTATGTGGGACTAAGGTGGGCCTCACAGATTAATAAAATGGATAACACTATTGTTTCTATGCTCTGCATTTGCTAGTCTTAAAGGTGCTCTTTGTTTGGTTTTTCTCCAGATATATTCCCCTAACCAGATTTCTAATTCCACCTCCAACTGATAAGGATACCATATTTGCAAGAAATTCTGTTTGGCCATGTTTGCATGAAGAAATTTCTTGTGGACCATCAGGATCAGTTGTTCAACGGTGTACCTTGGATCAATGGACAACAGCTGTAAAGGTATTTGTTTTTTTTCCTGTGCTATTTTGAGAAAATATCCAGAGCTTTGCATAAAGTATGCTTTTTGAAAATCTTTAATACAATGCTTGCTTTGGATATCCCGATGACTGAGATTAATGTATTTGAACAATGTTCTATGGGAGCAAGCACAATATTATTTATGAAGTTAAAGATAATTGGTTTGTGGTTCAAATACATAAAGTAAAATTTAAATTATTAAATCACATTTCGGCATAGTCTTCAATGTCTAAGTTTAAGAGAACTATTTTTATTTGTTTCAAATGCTAAAAATTGTGATTGTTTTCTTCACACTCACATTAAATTGAAGTAGAAGATTTTAAGGCTTTGGAGGCACCTCAAACACAAACCACTCTCCACTCCAGTTTTCTTCACAACTTCCCAAAACACAAACCACTCTCCAAACTAATAGACTGGACTACACTAATATTGCCTTCCTTTTTCTTTAACAGTGCGTGTGACTGCTTCTTCCCTCAAACATCATATTCTCACTTTGACAGTGCCATTGTTCTATTCTCTGTTAAAACTTCCCTTGGTGCTTTTTATCAATGTTAATCATTGGCTGCTCTTGGTTTGACTCATGAATCAAATCTTCATATTCTGATCACTATAAGGGCATTGATTATGATATGTCCACTATTTTGCACCTAATGTTCCTTGCCTTGAATGTTTTTCATGTATTTAGTTATAAACTCATGTCCTCTAATCTGATCATGACAATGTTTATTTTTCTTTCTCTTTGAAATGTACCCTTGGTGCTTTAGTTTTAATCAATGCTCTTTGTATTGCATTCACTGACAGTTGGAAAATATATAAGATTTGTCCAATCTAATCACAAATTTATTGTAAGAACTCATAAAGCTACTGCAGGCATGTTTTCATAAAATCGTGATTTTTTTAGGGAAAAAGTCAACAAAACCTAACATTTCATGATTAATTGAAAAATTTTCCAGTCTTCTACTTCTATGGGATCAAGAACGATTATTATTACACACCCATTTCTTAGAATGTCCTATGAAAGGGAAGAGATTCATATGTTATCATGTCTGCAGGCAAGTAGATAAACACAACCCTAATATGATATTACATGGAGACGGTAAGGATCTAAGATCTACCAAATCCTCATTGGTATATGATATATGTAATATGCCAATGGTTGTGTCTACCCATACATCTATATCTGGATGTGCATATTAACTTTCACAATTAATCAATATTCCACCATACATCTATTGCATATTTGGTACACTATGCCTTCAAATTTTTACATAGGTGAAGATCACAATTATTTTCACACTACTAGATCCACTACCTTTGTAGCAACCAATCATTGTGATTAGATTGGACAAATCTCATATATTTTCCAAATCTCAGTGAATGCAATACAAAGAGCATTGATTAAAACTAAAGCACCAAGGGTACATTTTAAAGAGAAAGAAAAATAAACATTGTCATGATCATAAAAATGTTAGGTTTATAACTACCTAGTTTTATTGTCATCCTTGTATGTTTTCAAAGATGCCCTTTTAGTGCAATATATGTGTTCAATGCCATTCCCTCTTTCTTTATCAAAGCTTTGTGTAGTAGACGAGTTGGGATACAGGATTCTTCTGTTCTAAAGGGAAAGACATTGACTACCTTGAAAAACTTGCGAAGATGCTAGGATGAATGGTATGATTACGATTTTTGTCACTCTTATATGCTAGCCAAATTCCAGCTGCAACACTTACATCCATAAGTGAGCAGTAGTACAAATACTTCTATAGGAAGAAATATGAGATTTCCCTTCCGGCCCTCACATCTAAATATAAATCTCAACTGAACTTATCAACAAGGATAGAAGCAATATTAGGATTGCATTGGCACATAAACTTGCACTATGATTTGTTGTAGTAGAAGCTTCCTGTAATGTTGGCACAAACTCCCAGCACATCAATTGAAGGTCCTCCACTCTAAACCCCTGATCACTAGATATCATTCTCTTTGCGCTAGCCTTGGAGATGTTATATCCAATTTCCCCAAGGCAAGATTCAAAAGAGTCCTGCTAATTCAAATGCAAAACTTTGCACCTAACAGCAACACCCACTAATGATAAGACAATTAATTATTATGCTCTTATGAAAGCTCAAAGGAAAAGTTCTTTTGAACAGATTTGAACTTTTTTTCCATAACATCCCTGTCGAGTTCTCTCAGAGTAAGTGAAGAATAAATCTGCAAAAACTTCAAATTTATGTCTTCCAAGTTTTTGATGCCTAAACATAATTATTATTGAATCAATTTTCTGCCGGTCATACCCTTCTTGAATAACGATCAGGTCAAGTGTGGGATCTCAAGGACAAATTTTGCCAATTCTCTAAATTTTGTTGATTTGGTATAGATTTGACATTTGTGCAAATTATTCTGGTTCCATACCAAACTGAATGTCTTCATCATCATCTTGCAGTTGTCTGCTAGAAATATTGATAATGATGAAATGTAGGTCCATTTGGGTTCTAATGATTTAAGGAGACAATTATTAGAATTCTTGGCCATTTTTTGCAAAAGACTGCAAGCTTTCCTTGAAGGTTCCAATGATTGTTGACATGTTGAGGTTTCGGCCCTATGGGTGTTGTCATTCATGCCCAATTCAGATGCATCCAAATTTATGCTACATTGACAGTACATTAGTATGTTACAGTCAATTTTGATTATTTAACACTTTTAATCTAAGAATCAGTCATAAGTATGTTACAACTGCTCTACACAAACTTCATATTCTTCAACAAGCATCCCAATCACAATCTTCCTTTCCTAGCCAATAAATCTAACATGTGAACACTAAAAAGTAAAATACTATGTAGTAAAAATATCAATTCATCTACAAATGACATTCACAATTAGTATCCTAAGATCCTAGGGGCTCAAATATTATCATCGTTGATTTTGAAGAACTGTTAAACATGGAGCACTTTTACATAGCAGCCCAACACAACAATCCTGACATGGACTCTAATTCTTAAAAATCATCAAAGATCACCCACAGTAAGAGATTATTTCAAAGTCTTGTCAATTGATAGCAGTTTGCTCAGAATCCAGATTGATGTCAATCTCTAATGACCACAATCGCCCCCCATTAATTTCTAATGGGATCCCGTTGATGACAAAAGAAAAGAAGTGCCATATACATTATCCATGGTGGCCAAAAGACTCTGATCCAAGGAATCCAACTGTTTGGATTTAGCCACTCCATGGCAATAACAAAAGACAGTGCAACAATGAATGTTCCAGATCTGGGCACTATAATTCCATAATCTATAGGTCATTAGCCATGTCATCATCTCTGCATCCATTACTACCATTGCAAGAGGTGGCCCTTTTTAATCAACGCTACTTACTAGCACACTTAAATATCTGCAGTCATGAATTCTTGAGGATCATTAAGCTGTTTGCTTGGTCTATAAATGGAAATGTTGAATATCATAAAAACAAAATGCTTTATTGTATATTATGGCCCTTTGAGAAACTATACCACAAAAATCCAGATTGAGGAAAGATTTAAACAGAAAATAGATGGAGAATAGAACTACTAACTCCATTGAGGCCAAAAAATACTGACAAAAAGTATCAAAAGTGCCCAAAGTGGAAGTTTGCCTATGTTGGCAATTTAGGCCTAGTAAGGCTTGTAAGGGAGATTTAGGAAGTTTTAGGAGTTTGATAGGGTTATAAACCTTTAGAAAGGTTAATGAAAATGTAATAAAAGCCTAAATGGTTGTAAGTTGTCGAAGTTGACACTTTAGTGTCAACTAGACAACAAATCTTTACAAAACATAAATTGTAACCAACTTGTAACAGTCATGTAATTGACTATTACGGTTGGCCAGGAGGATAACTAGCCTTGTCAAGGCTTTATAGAGGAGTGGTAGGCATGAGTAGGGGTATGTAGAGTGGGTGATGGGAGACAAAGTATTGTAGTAAAGTTTTAATTAATAAAACTAAATCTATTCTTTGCAATTTACTCTCTGTCTCACGTTACAATCAGGGAACAATGAGCTCCTAGGATGGATTGAAACATGTTTGGGGTTGGTTCTCAATGTAACAACAATGTATTAGTTATTTCTTACCTTTCCACGCCTTCTTTTTACTATTTCATTGCATTTTGAATCAGGAATGTTGGACTGGTATTCCTAGGACAACGACTAGTAGGGTACAGTCAGTTTGGTAGTTTGAAGTTTTCTTTATGATGTTGTAACCCTCCCACTCTTTGTGCTTACTGTGATTTGTGGGAGGGAACAATAATGTAAAATATTCTTGTATTATACTAATCTAATGCAGGGATATAGGAAGTTGTGTTTGAAGATCACTGAATGACAGTTAGTTGAAGGAAAAACTATTGTAGAAAAATGTGCACTCTAATGCGGGAGCCCTATCTTTCATTTGAACCGTTGGATCATACTAATTATTTAATATGTTTGTGAGAAACTAATTATGCCCATCCTCACCAGAGAGATTGAAGAATTTTTATCTGCATCAAAAGTTATACACCTATGTGTGCAGGTCTATCCAGGAGACAACAAGATGGTATGTTTTTGAGTATTTATTTCCAAGGTTTTGTTTAATGGATGAAAGGAGTATAGTATGTTTGGGTAGGGTCTAGAGAGGTTTAATAGAGTATTAGGAAGAAGGTAAGGGTGTCTCAAAACATTAAGGGTGAAGGGACACTAAGTTGAAAGGGTGATAGGGGAACCAATGTGTAGAGGTGATCCAAGGTTGGGGTCCAATGTCAAGTATGTTGACAATGTGTTGAAGGGATGTTGCAATGACAGCGACATCACCTTTGGAAACTAATTAAAGCATGATTAAGGGAGTATGGTTAATTAAAGGCATGGAGCCTAGTGGTAAGATTTTTTTTGAATGAACATTAGTTGGTCTAATGTGTGGGTTTGGTTCGAAGAAGTTGATCCATTTGAGAGGGTGAATAGGATAGTTACCAAGAAGATACTAAAAAAAAGTATCAAAAGTATCAAAAGGACTGAATGAGAATTATGGAACTTTCATTTAAATTTTGCATGCAAACCATTTGTATCTTCTAACACAATATTGGGTGGAAAAAATCTAGTTTACTTGGTAGTTGTACATTCCCTCGCTTGACACTCTGTTGTTTTTGCAGTTCCTAAACTGCCTGATTTTAGTTTGGACGTTTATGATATTATTGAAGTTGTGAAGAAAGAGAATCCAAAGTGCATCTTCACCAAACAATCCAGATGGTAGGTTGTTTTCATAGAATTTTATTCATAACAGAATCCTTGTGAATTTTCTTTGTTGCCTCGCCTCTCCTCTAATGATTCTATTGTCAGTTTCTATGTTAGTCCTCTTAGTATATTTCAAAGTGTAACATTAAAAATGTAAGGTTTGTTAAAAATTGCTGACAACTAAAACATTGTGGTTTATAAATTATCTTGCAAATCACTTTACTTTTTGACTATCTACTAGCATTATTAATGATGACAACCTTCGGGAAATTCTTCGTCTACCTATCTTAGTTGTGTTGGATGAGGCATACGTTGAATTTTTAGGGAAAGAATCTAGGATGGCTTGGGTAAAGAAGCATGAAAACTTGATTGTTTTACAGACATTCAACAAAAGAGCAGGTAACTATATCTTAGCTATTGTGTCCACTTAGATTCAACTTAGTTTGAAATATACAAATTTTGGTTTTGTATCTCTCAACACATAAAATTCATAGTATGTGGACAAAATAGCTAATGCCATTCACAATGCATCTATTGTTAGTGCCTGTACTATATAAATATTTACTCTTCAAACTGAATATGCAAGATTCTTTTTGATGTCCAACAAAAGTAGAAGATGAACTATGAAGAGTTGTTTTTTCTTTTTAAAGGTGGACATGTTATTGACTAACATTGTTGGTATGAAATAAATCATCTCTTCATTGTCATTTTTTATTTTCCCAGTGGATTATTTGGATGAAATAAATTTCAAGGTTACACTTGTTGCAGATAATTGCTTTTTTTTTTTTGAAAAAATTCTGTAGGGTTCCATAGAAGCCTTGGTCCAAGAGACACAAAAAATGAGCTACAAAAGATGAGAAAGCACCATCATAAATGAGCCTAGGGACCCTAGAAGGGAGGGTTTGATGCCTAGAAGAATAGGTGAGTGATGGTGCCTTAAAAACTTTATAATCCTTAGTGCTTTTCCATTTACTAAGACTGTTTCAAGGTTAGGAGTCAAGGGAGCAAGTCCTTGTATAGGTTGCTTTGTAAATGGGTGCAAATTAGGCCTATTTGGTTGCTGCAAAGGTAGTGGATCTAGTAGTTGGTCCAAAGTAACATACCCTAGGTTTGGGATATGTTTTGTAGCATTGTAAAGGGTGTATAAAACTATCAAGGGTTTGCCTAGTTGTTTGGAAAGTTTGTGAGTTGAAGGCAGATTACTGACTGGACAAGGCTATAAAGAGATTATGCTCTTGGAGTGAGTTGCATTGCAGATCTCTCAACCAGACTTGGTGGTGGAACATGGTACATTGGCCATGTTATGATGTTCTAAGGTGCTAGAACAAGGGTGGAAGCTTTTCTTGAAGATTGGACAAGTTGGAGGCTCTAGGTGCATGGCAATGGTATAGAAAGTGAATTTTTGGATTAAGGATTGGATTAGTCTAAAGCTAGGTACTTAGTCTAGTTATAGTCATTAGGAAGAGTTCTATGGTACTTAGTCTAGTTACAGTCATTAGGAAGAGTTTTAATCTTTGAATTTTTCTCCTTTATTCATGAAATTGCATGTAGGTTGCTACTTTATTTTTTTGCCATTTTGTTGTCCCTTAGATCAAGAAATTTACATTTTCTTTCATATACAGAATGTGCTTCTCACTGTGATGGAACCTTTGATTCTTTCTCTTTACATGACAATCACAAACTTTGCCTCATAACAGTCTTTGACATACTTTATTTTCAATGATTCTCATAACCATTTACTATCATAACCCTTGAACTATAGATGAAAAAACTTGAAATCATGTTTAGTGGAAAGTACTAGTATACATGGTATGATTATTCTTTAAAGGGTACTAGCTCAATGGAAGAGCACCTACTTTACAAGTAGGAGGATGATGGTTCAATTCCATTGTGCTCTAATATGACTAAATATATGACTAAATTAATGACTAAATATATGACTAAATTAATGACTAAATATATGACCAAGTAAATGACCAAATAAATGACCAAATAAATGACCAAATAAACGACCAAATAAATGACCAAATAAATGACTAAATAAATGACCAAATAAATGACCAAATAAACGACCAAATAAATGACCAAATAAACTACCAAATGACCAAATAAATGACTAAATATATGACTAAATAAATGACTAAAATAGTTTAGTCATAAATTTGGTCATGAGATAAATGACTGGCAATAAACTACCACTGGTCACGTGACCAAATTTGGTCATTTATCTACAATTTTTGGTAGTTTATTTGGTCATATATTACTATTTTTGTACTAGTGATTGTTTCCTTAGTGGAATTTTATTATAGTAAATCTGGATTAAATTATTATTAAATTTCTAAATTAATATTTTCATATAGTAGTTTTATTTAAATTTGTTAGTTAATTATTTGCAACTTGGTTTCAGAACTTAAGTGTAGAGAGGAAGGATTTATTTACTTAAATTATAACAATGCTAATTTTAATTAATGGCTTAATCTTTTAAATGGTTAGGCTAGGGGTTGACTAAGATAGTCAACCCCAGGTTCATGTTTGACTTCTTATCATGTGAGGGATGTTGGAAGGTTCGATAACCTCTCGCCATGATTCCCCTTAATCGATTGTTATCCCAAGTTTGACATTTTATTCAAGCTAATCTTTAATGTTAAACTTTAAATTAATAACCTTAAAAAAAAAGTTGGTGTGTTTTTCTTGATTAATTTTGGGCATGAAATTTTGGTCTCAGAGCTAGGTTTCAAACATTGGATGCCTTAAACCTACTGCATTTGACATCTAATTTTATCTCCATTGAATTTGTAGGATACCTCCCATTATGTGTCAAGCTCGTAGACATAATAGAGGTCCTAGGTGAGCCCCCTTGGTTCACGTGCAAGATGAGAAAAGAGTTGAAATACCAGGAGAAGGCCAGGAACCTCCTCATGTACCACCACCGAATCCTAACCAAGAGGTTTTGTTAGCTCTTCAGAACCTTATTGGAGTTATCCAGGATAGGTTGCCTCCGGTGATAGGTTTCCAGAGAGAGGACTAGGAGCCCCCCACGTGATCATGAGGAGGGTCAGGGAGCTCATGAGGTGGAATCAGTTCGCATGCTAGAATTACCCCTTGGGATAGTTCAGAGGGCACCCCGTGATGTAGGGGATGAGATCAGAGATCTTCTACGCTTACAACCACCATTGTATCCAGGGTCTATGCATGGCACATAGGTCGAGGCTTGGTTATTGAGTTTAGACAGGTGCTTTGGGTTGTGTCCTTATGAGAGAAACCTTAAGGCACGATTTGAAGTTCACCTTCTGAGAGGAGGCACTTCTACTTGGTGGAAGTAGGAGGAATTTAAGAACAACATTACCATGGACATTGTCACTTGGGAGATATTTATGGAGAGATTTAGAGATAGGTATTTGTTAGAGCATTACAGGAAACATTGCATTGATGAGTTCCATGATCTCCAGCAGAGGGGAATCATAGTCATTTCCTTGAGTTGTTACCCTATGTTGACTATATGAAGGATGAGAAATTGCGAGTAAATTTTTTTGTCAAGGGACTCAATGACTAGATATCAAGATAGGTTTGCATGACCACTCTGGGGAACCTTTGAGAGGCCGTAGAGATGGCATTGATTACAAAGGATATTTAGGGTAGGTCATGAGAAGCTTGTGATAGGTCTCAAAACCATAACTCCACATCTTATTCTCATGGTTACCAAAAGAATCATTGGAAAGGTAACAATAGGTAGTCTTCAGGGTCTTATAATAAGAACCCACACCAGCAGTCTCAACAGAATATGAGGCAAAAGACACCACAAGGATAGAAGGGCTCTAAGCCCAAACAATGGTAGACACAAGGTCCTAAGAAGGATCACTATCCATAGAATTTAGATGCACCTCCGACACGAACTCAACAGTCCTCTTAGGGGAGTTATAGTGGGTCTAGTAGGATCAATAGACAACAATACTCTAAACCAAATGGAGTTTAGAGTCATACACATGGTTCTTGTTATGCATGTGGTGCCATGGAGCACTTAGCTTGAGATTATCCTTAGGGTTAGATGGTAGGTAGTCAGCGCATGGCAGCATCATAGTCTACAGTTGGGGACTTTGGGAAGTCTCACAAGGTTTTTGCAGTGGTTGATAACCACCAAGCAAAGCATTAGGCCATAGTTATAGAGGCTGCAGGTATGATCAAAGGTAGTAGTGTTACCATTTTGTTTGATTTTGGAGCTACTGATTCTTTTAAATCTCCATTAGTTGTGGAGCATTGTGGGATAGTGGTAGCTAGACATAAAGTCAGTTGGGAGGTCGAGTTAGCATCAGAAGCTAGAGTGTATCAGAAGCTAGAGTGTCAATCAACTCCTTGGTGAGGGATTTTTAGGTATAGATTGGTGAATTGACCACCACTTTAGACCTTCGTATCACACCTCTTAGATCCTATGTCATATTACTTGGTATGGATTGGCTATATGCCCATAGAGCTAAGTTGGATTTCCATTAGAAGAGGATTGAGTGTCTAGATTATCATGGCACACCTATTGTAATTTGTAGGATTCAAAGAGGTATATCTCTTCGTATGATCTCTGCCATGCAACTTAAGCGGAGCATGTGAAAGGGATGTCAATTATTTTCCATTACCATCAGTGACAAAGAGAGTGAGGAGGAAAGGGAACCATCTCTTGATGATTATCCTATACTGTAAGAGTTGGTAGATGTGTTTCCTACTAAGCTTCTAGGTATACCCCCTCGTGGGGTAGTGGATTTCCATATTGATCTCATGCCAGTAGTTGCACCAGTTTAGAGGGCACCATATAGGATGACCACTAATGAGCTTAATGAGCTCAAGATCTAGTTAGAGGAGCCTTTGGAGAAAGGACACATTCATGCTAGTGTTTCACCTTGGGACACACCAGTCATCTTCGTTAAGAATAAGGGTGGATCCTTGCGATTGTGTATGGATTATTGCTAGTTAAATAAGTCAACCATCAAGAATCGGTATCTGCTTCCCAGGATTGATGATTTATTTTATCAACTTTAGGGTGCCAAAGTGTTTTCTAAGATTGATCTTAAGTCAGGGTACCATCAGTTGTAGATTGTGGATAGAGATATCCCCAAAACTACTTTCCATACTAGATATGGATACTATGAGTTTACAATTGTACCGTTTGATCTCACAAATGCTCCAGCTATTTTCATGAGCCTTGTGAAAGGGGTATTATGCACCTTTATTGATAAGTTTGTAGTTGTTTTCCTTGATGATATTTTGATATATTTTTGGGATGAGGAGGAGCATGAAGAGCACTTAAGGAAGGTACTGCAGTGTCTTAGGGACAATTAGTTATATAGGATCTTGTCTAAATGTGCATTTTATAGGTCTGTGATTCATTACCTTGGACATGTTATTTTAGGAGATGGAATCTCAATTGATCCATCTAAAATTAGAGCCATCATGGATTGACCTGCACCTACCTCTGTGATTGAGGTTAGGAGTTTTATGGGATTGGCAGGCTATTACAAACATTTGAATGAGGGATTTTCTAGAGTGTCTCATCCCATTACTTCTCTTCAGTGAAAGGGAAAGAAGTTTGAGTGGATCGAGAAGTGCAAGAGGGCCTTTCAAGAACTCAAGAAGGCACTTACCTCGTGCACCTATTCTTGCAGTTCTTGATCCTTCAACAGATTTTATTATATGCATAGATGCTTCCTTGGACGGTTTGGGAGAAATCCTTATGTAGAATGAGCGGGCCATTGCATATGAGTCTAGGAAACTTAAGACTCACAAGCTTAATTACAACACTTGTGACCTTGAGCTAGCTGCAGTGGTTCATGCTTTAGTGAGATGGTGGCATTTCCTTTTGGGTCATTAGTTTGAGGTCCCTTTAGATCATCAGAGATTGCAATATATTTTCACTCAACCGAACCTGAATGCAAGTCAATAGAGATGGATGGAATTCCTTTGTGAGTATGATTTTGATGTTCACTACATCAAGGGCAAGGAGAATGTAGTTGTTGATTCTTTGAGTAGGAGACTTCATGGGGCTTATTCTATGATTGCAGATACAGAATTGAGAGATAAGATATTGCACCATTTGCATGAGGATGTTTGGTATGTTGAGGTCAGTCATGTTATTCAGTCTTAGAGTACCCTTGAGGGGAAGTTTTTAGGATATTCTTTAAATTCTGATGGACTTTTATGCCACAGGGGACGCATCTATGTACCATCCTCTAGAGATTTGTGAATTTTTATCATGTTGGAGGCTCATGGACCACCATATGTAGCACATCCTAGAGTTAAGAAGATGCACGTAGATTTGAGATAGTTATATCATTGGCCATAGATGAGATAGGATATAGCTGAGATAGTGGCACGATGTCTTGAGTGTTAGAGAGTTAAGGAAGAACATCATCACCTTGGTGGTTTTCTTCAAACACATGAGATACTAGAGTGGAAGTGGGATGTTATTTCTATGGATTGCATTGTTAGTCTTCCTATGTCATCTCGATGCCATGATGTGATCATGGTGACAATTGACAAGTTGACCAAGGTAGTCCACTTTTCACTATACATATGACTTTTACAACCCTAGTATCAGCATAGGTTTTCTTGCAGGATACTATTAGACTGCATGGCATACCTCATAAGATCATTTTAGATCAAGATTTTCTCTTCACATCATCCTTCTAGAGGGGATTACAAACAACTTTTGGCACTAAGCTCAATTTTAGCACCTCTTATCACCCTAAGATAGATGGTTAGACAGAGAGGGTAAATCAAGTGTTGGAGGATATTCTCCACATGTATGTCATGGGTCATCAGACTAGGTGGAAGGAGTACCTTCATTTGGTAGAGTTTGCCTACAACAATGGACATCACACTTCTCTAGGTATGCCCCCCTATCAGGAATTATATGCCAGACCATGCATGACACCTTTGAGTTGGGACTGCATTGAGGATAGAGTTTCTTTAGGTCCTGAGTCAGTTCAAGAGCTAGAGCAACAGGTGTCCCTGATTAGGCAACATTTGAAGGAAGTGGATGATAGACATAAGAAGTATGCTGATATGAAGAGAGAGAATTGTAGTTATTTAGTTGGGGATAGAGTTTTTCTGAGAGTGCAGCCACATAAGAGTCCAATCTATTATGGAAAGGGATCTAAGCTTGCACCTAGATTTGTTGGCCCTTTTGAGATTCTTGGGTGGATAGGTCCTATCACCTATCATCTAGCTTTGCCACCTAGCCTGTCACGCATCCACGATGTCTTTCATGTATCAATTTTGAGGAACTACATATTTGATGAGTCTTATATCATAGATTGGGATGCCTTGCAGGTGGAGTCAGACGGATAGCTGGCTTTGGAGCCACTAGTACATTTGAGACCTTTTTCTGATGGTAGACTATTATAATTTTGATAGTATACCATCAATCAAGAGACACCACCCACCGTTGTAATTTTGCAGTAAAAAAAAATGATGGCTATGATTGGCGTTGTAATTACGATGACTATGGTTGTCACAATAAAGGGGGTGCCAACATTTGTGAACATACCATCGGGCCTATTTATGGCCATCATAATTTTGACAGCCATCCATCACAATTTCAAAGGCCATCCATCACAAAAAACTACAAATGATGGCTACCCATCATAATCTTCTGACAGGTATCCGTCATTCGTAGTTTGTTTACCAATGGAGATGTTGTACATGTGATGGCTACTCGTCAGAAGTTTTTGATGGATAGCTATCATTTGTAGTTTTTTTTCCAACCCTGATGTTGTACACATGATGGTTACCCGTCATAATCTTCCAATGGATAGCCATCATTTGTAGATTCTTTATTGATGGAGATGTTGTACATGCAACAGCTGCCCTTGGAAGTTTTTGATAGATATCCATCATTTGTAGTTTTTTGCCGACGGTGATGCTGTACATGCAATGGCTAGCTGTCGAAAGTGTCTGATAGATATTCATCACTTTTAGGTTTTTTTCGACAGTGGTGTTGTACATGCGATGGATGGCTGTCGGATGTTTCTGATAGATAGTCGTTGCTTTTGTTTGGCCATCGTAGTTGTGGCAAAAATCACTATTTTTAAAATATATATATATATTTTTCAATCGAGTTGGTATGATTCAGAACGGTGTTCTTGCAGATCTAGTTCGAGTTGGTTGTAGATCTGGTTTCAGCTGGTTGCATTACTTTCAGATCTCGATCAACTTGCAAGGTGGTTTGGTGAGTCAAGTTCTTTTATTCCTGCTCATGATTTTGTTATGTCATTCAGAGATGACTTTGCAGTAGATTTGGTAGTGGCTCGTGGATTATTGAATCAAGTCTAGAGACTTGGATTTGGAATGTATCTGACCGAATCGAGATTTGTGACAGTGAATACTCTAGCACAAGAAGATAGTGTGGCGATCAGAGATGCATTCTTCCTGATGTGTTCATGGGATATATGTAGACCTGATTGCATTCAGATCTTATTCGAGTGACTTCTTAACTTCTTTGGTCCGAATTGGATGTGCTTTGTTCCTATGGTGTGTAGTAGTGACTTGACTTGGATTTTGAGTAGATTGTGCATTAATCGGCTTGAAGACAGAATCAAGCTACTCTTTACGTTGCTGTTGAGATTGGGTTGTGATGGATCACTAGGATTGTCTACCTTTTTTGCCACAGTTTCAAATGAGTTAGATGTGATGTCGAGAGAGAGACTTGTAGAACTCGCACATTGGAGATTCATATATCACTATGGTGTCTGTGATGACTTGGGAGATGTCTTCTTCTTGGTAAACCAAGTTGAGAGACTTGGATTGTAGAAAGTGGGTCATTTGATGTGACTTATGAGACATTGGATGCCTCTTCACAGTGGGTTCACGGTGCAGTCTATGGTGTTTCTTTGTGACTGGGTTCTTGGTAGAGATCTGTTGATTTGATAGCCATTGAGATGGATCGATATGACTTGATCTTGGGTCAAGACTTCTTGAGGCAAGATGAAGTGATCATTTCTCCTTGAAGTGATTGATGTTTTTGACAAATAGCCATCGCTTTTAGTTTTTCCATCGATTATTATGTGGTTTCCATTTTAATTGCGATAGCTCACACTATTTTTTAAAAAAGAAATATATATTTGTCGTACGTGGATTGAGATCTTAAATTATTGAGCTTCTCTTTGTTTTGAGAATAGTTTAACATTATCTACTTAATAGGGCCAACCACATGAAGGTGGAAGCTCATCTAGCCCCTCCTGGGATCCTCTTATGACACTTTACGACACTTTAAGACCTCTAAGATGTGTTCTTAAGGATCGTAAAGGGTCATAAAGGGTCATAAGGGGTCCTGGGACACAACAACTAAGAAACATAAATATAGGCATCATGGTCACAATTTTTTGGAGACACAACATAATTGAATGCTATACCTAGATGATGCAACACAACCACTACTCCTACAGTTCTAAGTTGACACTGCAAGATCCAAAAACCAAAGATAAGGAATCTATATATGGTTTTTGGATTCCACAGTGTCAACTTAGAACTGCAGGAGTAGTGGTTGTGTTGCATCCTCTGGGTATAACATTCAATTATGTTGTGTCTCCAAACAATTGTGACCATGATGCCTACATTTATGTTTCTCAGCTGTTGTGATACCTAGATTTATGTTTTGTAGTTGTCGTGTTTATTTGCATGTTCTTTGTGTTTGGCTTCTCTCCCTCACATCAAAAATAAGATTTTCCCACTCTGAATCAAGAATGCGTGTGCAACATAAGAAGAATATGTATGGATAGTAGGTGGAGTTGAGAAGACACAACATGTTTACATTTTTTTAATAGGTCAAAATTACAATGCTCATGATGGTCTATAACTTAAAATATGCAATTAAAGACCTCTATCAAAAATGCAAACCTATTGTGTCTTTCAGCTCCACCTAATATCCTATGTATATTAATTAAGATTGCATATTGAACTAGGTGTCTCCTTCTGCATTGCCTAAAACCAAGAGATTGTCACAGTTAACATCTAAAACCATTATTGAACTTTTGTTATTATTAAAAAGTACACTAGCACTTGCACCGAAAGAAGGTGCAAGGGATATGCAGATGATTTGGATGTAAATTCAATCATGCATCTTTGTAGTGCTCATCTTATAGGTAGCCTTTGACTAGGGTTCAATTTTGGGTAGCATTCATGCTCCTTTGTTTCATGTACACCATCTTTATTGACAAGTTTCTTCATGGATGGCCTCCACTTTCTTCCCCACTACAACTATAACCACTATTCATTCTCCCATGGTCATTACTATCTTCTCTATTGATCAGACCTCCACTGCAATTTCTCTGATGATAATTTCCAAATTCACTATTTCATATTCCTTCATCTCCCCTCAACTCCATCACTTATGATTACAAATCAAGTTCCAAGAATCAAAATGGCATGTCTCATCATCACAACTAATCCACCTTAAACAATTGATTAACCATTCTAGACAAGATGATGATTTAAGGTTTTTTGTGAAGCTTCTAACTTGGTAGTTGCAATTAGCATTTGTATTACAAGTTTTGTTGTTGTTCAAGTAGTGTGTTTTAGAAAATAACCCATTGAACATTCTAATACTAATTTCTCCCAAAATATGAAATCCACTAATATTTAGCAAAAACCCCTCCAACATTACAACATCGTATAAAAGGAAACTCAGTGTTTCTAGTAGCAATAAATAGATTTTTTGAGAAGAGTAGAAGAAACAATACGCTTGGAGGGAGAAAACCCTATAGACTTACAATATACCTTTTTAGGCAGCCCATTAACATTTCAAATGCAATAATTAAAGAAAACATGGAACTAAGCTCAAAGACGTGTAAATAAACATCAACTGTTATCAAATAAACATCAAGAAATAAACATCAGTCATTATCAAATAAGTTGCATAAATGAGAATCATTTTTTTGGCTTTTTCTTTTTTTCTGCTTCCCTATATTGTTGCAGAGGCATATCCATGTCGACATCATCATTTCTTCTCGACCGTGCATGTGATCTCATTGTCCTTTGCAAAGGCAGGTCCTCTGCAATAACAAATAAAAGGCTTCAATTAAAAACATATTATCATAATTGGAGTTAATTTAAAAATATATTCATTATTGTTACAAGCATTTCAATACTTTAAAAAACATAAACGTGACACTCTTTACCTTGTCCAACTATATCATCTTACTCGACGGCTTGAACTGCAACACACTCATCAGGAACAACCTCTAAATCCCTTGCAATTGTAATACAAAATGTTTTATTAATCCCAACACATTATAATTAAATTTTTGTTACTAAACCAAATTCAATTTAACATTTTTACTTGTATTAAATATTCATTAATCAAAATTTGAATAGAAAATGTATACCTTGAGTACTACATTTCACATTCAAATTGACCCCTCCATTATGCTCGGTTGGTGCAGTATCAATATTGGCAGGCTGCATTCCAATGTAAATAATTAGTGCATTTATCGATAGTATATACATATAAATACAAGAAAAATACTGAGAAATGTTAATCATTCAGTTTAATACATATAAATATATTAAATTTAAAGTTTTAAACAAATATATAATCATTGTTTCCTTACTTAAAACATATGTATTCACTTTATGTTGGAACTTAACATCAAATATAGTAATTGGTAAAGTATTCAACCTGAAATAAAAATCAATTGGCTTATTTACTTGATCAACAGATCCAACAGAACAACCTTGTGCACTCATTGCTCGGTATTGTTCAACCATGACTTTATAGCCTATTTTCTTTTCCTCTTCTGTAATCAATTTTTTGAAATCCAAGGCTTGCATTTTTTATTGGTATCATGAATTTTTATTGTAGTGAATTTCATCAAAACTAAATTGATTGTAATTTATAAATATTTGCATATGATTTTTCATTTACTAATACTTACAACTCGTGCAGCAAGTTTTGAATATCCACCTGAGCCAAGCCTGTGTTGCCCGTGCTTTTATTTTCTTTCTTTTGTTGCCTTTGTTGTGTCAGACAACCTATGTGATATTTGAAATATGTTATATCACATAAGTACAAAGAGTAAATAGTATATAATTTTATTATTAAGATTATCATGTACCTTCTTTCCTCGGGCGATAGTACTTGTCCACTATGTCTTGCACTTCTCTCAAGTGCATCCTTTTTAAGATTCTCCCACTCATTAATAGAAATATAGGGAGGCCTCTTGTAATAAGGGTTACGTTCTATTTGGGATCTGTAGTTGTCCCTTATATACTTCAAAAATTGGCCCGCTTTGTCAAGGAGTTTAAGTCTATGAGAGACGTTGGGTCCAAAAAGTGTTGTCATAGAGTCAATGAGTTTATTTTTTAACCCTTTATCTTGTGATGACCACCTTTTAAGAAAAAAAACTATTAGATTCATAAATGAAGTGAAGCTACCTTTTAATATACTTAAAGAAAGGGATGAAATAAAATCTGATCTTGCAATGAAATCAAAATATGATACTATGTGCGTATGGTCAACCCAAAAATGCACAAACATTCATCATTAAGTTTTTCATAAAATAGATTATTCTGTGCAAGATAATAATGAGATTATTATAATTAGTTATTGCAAGGGACCAAACAGGGGGTTAGTGTATTACATTATGAGTATTATATTATATAGTAAAAGAAAGGATCAATCTTTAAAGTACCTGGAAGCTGGGCTACTCTCAAGGGAAGTCCATCTTGATTTCTCACAAGCAATTGATCAAAATTTTGTATTGTTCCCATACATTTAACACGAGTACATCTAGGAATTGTGTCATTGCCTCCTACATAAAATCAATCCAATATTACAAAATTCTCCCTAAGAAAGAATATATAGTTCAAGTTAAATAAACACATGATAAATGAGAGAGAAAAAGAGGAGTCTACTTACCAATAATAGGTGTTGTCATTGCATCTGTGGTCATGCTATGTGTTGCTGACATTGCAGGTAGCAGTACCTCTATGGATCTGATCCTTGTAGCAGGTGGCATACTCAACATAGGATCAATAGTAGCTGCTGAACAAAAATATTGTTAGAGAATAAAAAAAATGGATAACCATGGACAAGATGGAGAATAAAACATGTGATGTACCACCCGAAGTATTTGCATCTAAAGTGTCATCCTTTAATGTATTTAGCATCCTCTGTAAAGAGAACACATATATATATTAGTTAATGACAAATAAAATACTATACTATAAAAATAATTATTGAACTTTTGTTATAATTAAAGACTACATTAATACTTACTCTATAATTTCGAACACAGTGAATCAACACATCCTCTGTCCTCTGTATTTCAGGAGTGTGAGGTTGAATATCTGTCATTCAAGCTAACTCTTTTGATATTGCACGAAGGACCCTTTGTAGTGCAAGCACAAGATTAACCTCTAATAAAAAATTAACATTGAATGGATCTTGCTCATCCTGCAGCTCCTCATGGACTACTTGTTCTTTTCCCTTTTTCTGATCAACACTCATTTGTGAGAACAATATTATTAGCACTTTATTTAAAAGAAATCCAAAATAGTAGAACAATAAAAAATACGCATTAACATAACAAAAAATATGCATTAACATTTTTCTTGTATGTGCATTTGTACAAAAACAATGAGTTTTACCTATCGAGAAGAAGAAGTCCCATGAGAACTATCATTGCCATGCGTATCATCTGGCTATTGATCCATACTATAGCTCTGTATTTCAAAAAAAATCATTCAGATATGTTAAAACACATGTGTTCTTATTCTAAGTTATGTTGAATAATAAACAATTATCAAAATGTGTACCACCTCGTCCATGATAGTGATGGGGTTTTTTGTATCTATGTGATTCAAATTGTAATCGATAAGAAACTCCTCGCCTCCATGTATTGATTTGATCACACATAAAAATACATGATTTCCCTCACGTGCCTCAATATGCAATTGGGTTGCTTCTTAGTTGACGCTGGCCATGTACTGTTTATAAAACCTACAATATTCCCTAATGCTTTTGGCCTTCCGTTAACGTATATAGCTACTATTTTACTTTGTTCACTAACTTTTTTTTGTATATAATTTTCCGCGAGTGCATACCTACACATACTTTTTTTATATTTAACAATCTGCATCCAACTATTGTAATCATAACAAGGTTCGACATACTCCATCAATTTGAAAACTTTGTTGTAAGAGACCTTTATGCCATCCATGGAAAATAGGCCCAAACCATGTAATGAAGATGGTGCTATGTGATATATCCTCTTTTTAACACAAAAATTAGTGTTTATTAAAGGAAGTTCATCAGGGACCCATTATTTTCATAGATGTTTGTACCTAAAGGGCACCTCAGAGTCGCCTTTGCTCTCATCATCATAAGAACACAACCCCCTTTAAGAAAGGAAAAATTTTATGCATTTATTGAATTTCATTTTGATATTTTGACCTCGAGTCGATCTCATTGATTTAGACATACTAAATGTCTCACTTTCTTCTTCCATTCCTACATTTTCCTCGCTCGAGGAAGACAATTCTGACAAATACCTATTCATTGGTACATGCACTTCATGCAATGAGAGAGACAGGTGGAAATGAGAGAGATATTTTATAAATGGTAAAAGACATTAATCTCTATTGGGGTGTATTGGCTTCTACCTGACAATCCATGAGATTGTGTGGGATACCTGACATAAGATAATAGTTATATAATAAAAAAAACATAGTTCATTCCATAGTTTTCATTATATCTTGTGAAGGACATTATACATTGTTAAAATTATCTATTTATTGAACAATATTTTGAATATCTTAGCATTACATATAACTAAACATCTCAGCATTTCATGAGACACCACTATTGTGGCATTTCGTCAAATAGTTCTCGTGCCTTGCAAGTGTTTTTATTACATCTTGTGAAGGACTTTATACATTGTTAAAATTATCTATTTATACTTTTAGAATTAGCTCACTCTATTGCAGGGAAACAAAGAGAATCCCCTGTGATTTAACATCATTGATGTGCAAGGAAATAGAAAATTAGCAGAAGCAACTCTCATAAGATAGTATTTAGATTAAATGCATTGATATCAAAAAATACCCTAGAAAATTATAAAGAAAGGTAATTTTTTTAATCACATCACTAATTTGTGCATACCTAAATATTGGTGTCTTTCAAGTGATTTGATTCTTGTCATGCCCACTACAAATGAAAATAGTCTTAACTAGGGAGGTTGTTTGAGCATATAGAGATTAAATACACTCTTTTAGAAAGAAATTTCTCTTAACAAAAGATCAAAGATATAATGACGACATATAAAATAAGGTGAATAAGAGTACTACATATAAAACAATCATTAGAACATGCCAAACATCTAGCATAATTGTACATTTCATTCATGTCATTGATATTCTTCTTCATCCATCTCATCATCAAGATCACCGTCATCGACGACATCATCACCACCACTATCATCTTTGTCATCATCATCAACATCATCATTGTCATCATCATCCTCATCATCATCATCAGTAGAAGCATCATTGTCATCAGTAACAACATCATCATCATCATCTTCTTCATATTCTTCTTTGACTAGCTCTCAATCGTGATCATCATCTACATCATCTTCCACTTCTTCATCTTCCTCGGTATCTTCTTTCATCACATTATACTTTATTGACCTTCCTCTTGGATCATGTCTAAAAACAAATGACTAATCCAGTTTATGTGAAACCTCTAAGTAAAATACCTGCTCACATTGGCTTGGAAGAACATAAGGCTCTTTTCCAATTGGCTCAAACAACCTTGTATTAATCATTGGAAATCCATTGGCATGTTCAATAACAGTTCTATCGGGATCATTTTTATTGAGTTGTAGTCTACACCATTTCACAACGAAGAGAACTAATTTGAAAGAATTAAAGTCACAGTCAAGTATATCAACCAAAATACTATAGTATTGATTTTGTGACTCTTGAGGATGTAAGTCATTTCTAAATGAAATATTAGTCACCTAGAACACTGCACTTATCCTAGAATCACAAGTTCTCTTCGTGTCATCCAAATTTTTGATGCAAAATTTATAACCATTGCATAACATAGCCTTGTAGTTTTTCACCTACAATAATGTCAAACATGTATAAATTATTGCATTGCGAGTTGAAAAATATACAGTTGATTAATTAACAAATTTGTAAGTACCTGGTGATCTCTTAAACCATATGCTAAATCTATTTCCTTTTGTCTAACATTGGGATCTCTATTACAGTGAGCTTGTATAACCAATGAAGACATGGATTCCCATGTTAATCTATGACCATCATGTTGACATCGTTCAATCCATACCGTCATCCAATCTTAATTGTTTGCAATAAATAAATGTATTGCATCCCACTCTTTAGCAATTGTACAAAAGTAAATAGATGACTTACAATAGATTTATTTTGAAGATTAAGAATTAATTAACTACAATAAAATCTCATAATTTATTACCTTTCAGTTTCCTAAATCTACCGTTGCCCACCAAGTAGTCCCCTTCAAATTTTTTAATGGAGTTGAGATCCCAAATGCAATCTATACGGGTCTTTGTTGCAAGATTAGGAAGATATTGAGTAATGTAAACCATCATCTGGTATACCATATATCCCTCAACCATAGAACCCTCGGGACGTGCTCTTTGTTGTACCAAACCCTTAAAAAATTTAAAGTGTCTCTCCACCATCCACATTGACCTAGCATGTACATGTTCACACAATTCAATCTCCTCAACTTGGTGTATGAGGTAGTGTTCTTATGCATTGAAAAAAGATGAAGGTAAACACTTTTGCATTTCACACATTAGTCAACAAATTCTTTTCTTCTAATATTTTATATCTTCTTTATGGATTTCTTTAGGTGAAAACCACCTACAAGGGGTTCAAGACACATAAATATATAGATACGAGACTTTACAATATATTACTTGTTTGATATATTGAACAAATATCACTGTTTACCTCATGTATTTTCCAAGATCATATATCACTTTTTTAATATTATTGTCAAAGTTCTCTGGGAGAGATAGGGGTAGAAAATACTACAACAATTGTCAACTGATCATTTCATACAATGAAAATTGAATGTAGTTACACAAATATATTATAAATACAAAAGACTATGACTTACCTTGATTGTAATGCCCAAAAAATTCGGCCAAAACCCAACCAACAATTTTTTTTTAAAGGGATAATAGTTCCAAGTTTATGATGCAGGTTAATAGGTGTCTATGACAAAGTTAAAGAGTCTGAAGGACAATATCTCTACAAACGTTGTTTTCCATAAGTTACTAGCTGAAAAGTTCTAGCGAGGAATCCAATCTAGGTAGAGAAGTTGTAACCGAGTTTCGAAGGGGTTAGGATGAACAAATCATGATTAACTTTCGAAGATGTCTACGAGGTTTATCTCAAATTCTCTAACAGATTAACAAACAGGTATATCACTAGAGAGTTTGAACATGTCCCCAATAACCTTATTAATTAAATAATGTGAATTATTACCACTTAAGTTTGAACACTAATGCCATTGAATAATAAACAATTTCATTAACCACTAAGATGACTAATTATAATTATTATCTAAGTAGCTTATGTTAAAACCCAATCAAACCCTAACCTACCAATCCACTAATCCTATAACTTACTAAACTAACCTACTCAAAACAAAGCCCCTAATCACAAACTAATAACATGAAAGGAATATTATCAATCTTTAAATTAAACCATCAACTAAAATTCATCACTTATCAACCAAGAGCAAACCTATCCATTCTAACCTAAGACCCCATTACTTATTAACCAAAAGTTTAAATAGAGAGTCACTCATATTAACATTAATTCTATTATTTACTAATTAATTGATTAATTTATAAACTAAGTGTGCAAATCAACAAAATTATAAATGAGATAACAAAACAAAAGGATATCCTATTTTATACACCTACTATCCTATCATCATAACCCTATCTACCTATCCCTACTTTCCACCACATCACATCATTATAGTCATAACAATGCATAAACAAATAAACTCCCAAAGCACCCTCTCAAAACCAGTGCACTTTTTCCCACATGGGGTTTTGGACCCACCAAACTTTTCCTCAAGGAAGATTTTTCATGCATCAAGGGAATTAGGTGGCAAGTCAAGGGCTTGAATAAATACATGTCAGCAAGAAGGTACTAATCCCTGGTACGCATGGCAAAGGGTGTGGGGGTTGACTTCTCAATCAAGACAAGCATTTACTCCCAGCATGGTACGTGGGAGAAAGAGCATGGGCATAGGTCCTTGGAGGCAGGTACTTTTTGGTACCAAGACATGTTTGCAAGATCATAATTATGTTGCATTCCAACTTGCAACCCAAAATCCTACGCAGGGATAGAGGTGGGGGTATTTTATGATTAAATTTGGTTTGAAAATAGCATCATAAGCAAGGAAATTTATTGCCATGACAAAAAAATTAAAGAAGCATGGGAAGTTAGGAAGAAAGGTGGCGCCACTTTGCAAGCAACTTTCTTATTATAAGTTAATACCATTCTTCTTCCCAAACTCCTGTGCCAATATAGAGGTAAGGATATATTATGGCAAGGTTAATATTAATTAGTATTGTTAGTAAAGGCTGTCATAATAGGATGGGTCCCACTTGTGTTCAAGTGAAGGGTCAAGTAGGTCTTTATGTCATTGTTTTAAAAACATTATATTACTAGGAGTTAGTGACTAATAGTTAGGTTAGGCTAGGTGTTTAGACTTAAGTTAATACTAATTAGGAACATAATGTAATGATGCAAAATATTCTCTGTGGTATGGAAATAATGTTATTCCCATACAAATTCCAGAGAGTAATTTGCTCTAGAAAACTAGAAAATGTCATTGTAAGAAACTATGGTTTCTCCTTCCTTTCTTTGCTTGCTTATTATTTCTTTGATCCATTTAAATGCATAGAATACTAGTGACTAAACTAAGGAGATTTGTAGGTTGAATATATATGTTGTAATAGAAATTTCACATAGCAATCCATTAATTTACTTGTTCATTGATTTATGCTACAATTTGAAGAGATTTAGAGGTGGTAATGTTGTTCTCATCTCAAGTAGTTTCTATTGAGTTTGAAGATTGTCTAAGGTAGGATAGAATATAAAGAACGTAAACAAATTTAATCAATACATTAAGAGATTCCCAATATTCATTTCAATGAAATTTCTTCCTTAAACAATACTTTAATTCTTCTTTATCAACTTGGATAAACATTTAACATGAGAGATTTACACCTCCATTTCAATTAAGTAGAATGCATCAACATGATAGCAAGGAATCCTTATTTACAGTTCAACCAATGAAATAACATTTGGTAACCATACATGAATGATAGTATCAAAAGAACATGATTTTCTCACTTCCCTTACAATATACAACTCTACATCTTCAAAATTTACATATACAAGCCCTCTTGAGGACTTTCAAAGGACAATAATATACAAATTTTAAACTTCATCCTTCTACAATAGAAATAAAAGCATATTTTACAAGCTCCTCAACTATGGGAGTTACGTATACAATCATCTTGGCAAAACTCTTCAACTTTCAAACTTTGCACCTTTGAGCTTCCAAAAATCTGCAAGAAACCAAGACAAAAGGAAGACCATGGGAAGCTCACCTCCTATCCTATACCTCTCATGGGGCCACCCCCAAGCTTGGGGAAACCACACCGAATGGGATACACACACTCAAACACAATGCACTCACAAGATAACATAAATTGCAAACCCAAATTCCCTCAAGGGTGAAACTAAGAAATTCCAAGAACTCCTTTTGTGGGGTGTGGGTGGACAACCCATGGAGACAACCATTGCATGAAATCAAGGCCACACATGGACCCAAATAAACACAATATCAAAACAAGGCTCACATGGCCAATTTTTCCCTCCTTATACCCCCAATGCCTCATGGGCTAAAATGCAAGGTTACTTGGGGAAAACACTCAACCCAAGTTTCATCTTTCCCCACATATGGAGGAGACTCTACACATGGAATTGCTTCCATTTCTCACACCCCCTCTTGGTTGATCTTCCCTCCCATGGGTGAGTGAACCAAGAGCATACAACCCAAATCCAATGACAAAAGAAAACACAAAGATGCTTGCTCTCACCATGACCAACCATGGGGAGCTAAAACACAACAAAGAATCAAGAGCAAAGCTTCCTCCATGACCAACCATGGGGAGCCAAAGGAGAAATATAAACTCATACATTCTCTACAACAAGAGTGAGAGAAAAATTTCAACCTCAAGTCCAAATGCAAATGAAGGTGATTTGAGCCCTTTTCCCAATTCCAAGGTTTTTCCTCCTCTAACTTTGGTGATCTCTAAGGATAGAGAGTGGGTGAACAACCCCAATCTTCTCCAAAATTCTCCTAAAAGGACCTCTAACCCAACTCCCAAAATCCTAGGGAAAGGCAAGCCCTCCCATTGGTTGACAAAACCCCAAACCTTACACACCCCTCTCCTCATAAAGGTGGTCCTTGGAGGTGGGTGACCTAGGACTTCTCCAAACAAGGAAGATGGTCATGAAAGTACTTTTTGGGCCATATGACAAGATGCAATTTTCGCTCAAGATTAAATATGCACTTTTGGAGGGGTCAAAAAGTCAATCTCGGGCTTCTCCCATGTTGAAAATACCCCTAACCCATAGGTACATGAAATGGGTTAGCTAAAAATGCATAAAACCACTCCCTAAGGCCACTTTTAACCCTCTAAAACTCATGATTAAGAGTATGCACGAAAATGGAAGATGGGGACTTCATTATGGGATCCTATGACAAGAAGGTGTGCTTAGGATTTCCCCCAAAAGGCTTCTAGAATGTGCTCTCACTCAACCACATGGCATACCTTGCTAACATCAAACACAATTGTCAAGTGACACTCACAAAATCAACTTTACACACAAGGTATGTTTAAATTGTTGCAACACATAACACTTCCTCGAATCTCTTCATAGATGGGGCCTTGGCTTAACTGATTGCACATACATTCAATGTGATTTTCATGAATATAATTCCATGGTCCTTCCACTTGCAAAACCTTAATGCAACATCAGTAATTCAAGGAAGGAACCAATATAATTAATTATACAAAATACAACATCCCTACAATAATCTCAATCCAACTGCATATGATCATATAGGGTACAATAATCAAATCAATACACTTTCAATTGCATAATTTAATTTCATAATTCAATTGCATCTCTAATGCATACTAATCTCATAATTCAATTGAAATCATGATCATCAATAATCTAACATCATCAATTACTCATAACATCAATGCAGTGAAGATGTCTAACATGATATTCATTTGCAACATAGAATTCAATTGCATTCTTACAACCACTTTCTCATAATTCATGATTCAATGCATATGTCTAATCAATTTCATATAGTACATAATTCAAATGCATATAATTTTATACACATAAGTTATAATTTCTACTGCATAATCAAAGTCACATAAAGTACAGTGCCCTCATATAGATCATAATCCAAATGTAGGCTTGCAAACATATAGAATACATTCATTATTTCAATTCAATTCAATCCACATAATTCAATTGCATAACCCCATAGTACTCCTAATCCCAAGGATTCTCAATTTTCCTCAGCATAACATTTAAGATAAATCGATGGTTCAACATTGAAAAGAGGTAACCATAACAGTCAGGTCCCATAAAATTCTTATCACAAGTATGATTAAATTTCCTAATCTAGGAAAACAAAATGCAGAATAATCCTATTAGTCTAGGATCTAACAAATCCTTGTTCAGGGTTCTAATAATATCACCAAAACATCACTATGGTATAACCATATAATACATTATCAGAACATTACTCATCCTCCTTGTAGGAGTTACTAGAATCATCACATCAACTATTAATTTAATCCAAGATAAACTTATGACTTAACACAACTAATTTGGAATTTACATCTCGACTTCTTGAATCTAATCCTTTCGACAAAAGTACTCAATGGAACCTTAATAGTCTAGCTGGATCTATGATCCACAGGGTAACATACTGCATCCAAGATTCACTTACACAATTAATAACCTAGAGATATCACCTCTGTCATTACGACACTTAGTTGATAGGTATTGATATGAAGGTACAATATATAGGTCTATCCCAAGGTACAATTCCATTAGGGATTTACCAATCATCCAGATACTACAAAACCCCTTAATCCTCTGACATCGAAGTGTCGAGGAAAAGGTGGAAATGGGGTGGGCCTTACATTGATGAAGGTATACCAATCAAGTGTTTTCATCATTGACCCAAAATCATTTTTCTTTGATGTGAGATTTCTTATATCCACAACAAATCCTGTAGGAAATCAAAATTTTCAGATGGCTTCTTTTATGGCATTACTTTGTTTCTCTGTTAATAACCAAGGAAGAGCACTTGCATTAATCTAGTCTCCATTTCTATATGATTCAATGATATTTTCATTGCATGATTGGAATCATGAATGTCACTACAAATTTTTCTAAACTTTTCTTTGTCACGCCTTCCGTCCAATATTTTTCATGGTGTCTCTTTTACATTCTTTCCAATATGCATAGTATCAAACAAATGCACAATTTGTAGCTGCTCATAGTAGGGCAGCCTACTAAATTCTCTGGGATAACATTTTAGTCCCTTTGGAAGTTGTTCAGCGATGCCTTCACGACCTTCAAGATAATCAACTACATAATTAGCCAACTAAACATAATTAGAATATATAATTTTCAAACATTGACCATTAGGTGGAATGATATTACCTTGAATTATATTATATTCCAACTGCCATAGGTGAGGTGTCATTCTTCGGGGCTTTGATGTAGTCTCTTCTTTTCCATTGAAAAGATATCTTTTCACACTTTGATACTTATAATTTCTAGGGAGGAAGTGCCTATACTCATCAAACACCTTCTTTCTTAAACTTTTAGAATGACAAGATTTCATCTTTGGACCACACATTGGACATGCAAATTTTCACTTTGTTTGAAGACCTACAAGATAACGATACAATTGGATTAAATATGTATATTTTTTAATTTGAATTATTGCGTACAACAAGAAATCACCATAACATACCACAAAAATGTGTCAACCCTGGAGCATCATGAATTGTCCACACAAGCATTGCATGGAATTGAAATTGTCTTTGTCCAATTGGTCTAGAGATGTCATACATAGTGAAACCATTCCATAACACCAATAAATCATTGATAAGATGTGCAATATATACATTCATATCTTTCATTTGGTACTTACCCAGTTGAATTAACAACAACATTAGTTAATTATTGTGGTCATTTCACTCCAAGACTTATAATTACATGTAGATAACTATAAAATAATAAGATACCTGAAACAATCATTGCCAACATAATGTGCTCCCTCTTTATTGACATCTATGGAGGAAGGTTATTGTTTATAGAAAAAATAGGCCACACCAAGTAAACGGATCTCATCTCTCCATGTGGATTGACACCGTCTGTTGCTAGAGAAAGCCTGAGATTTTGAGGTTCTTCTTTAAAGTGTGGCCACTTTTCCTCTATGTCCATAAACGATGAAGCATCCGTAGGCATTCAAATAATGTCATCTCAATTCTTGCTGCGTGCATGGTAATCCATAAATTGTGCCAAGCTATTGCACCTGAATAATCATTTCAGATGTGGAATAATGAGGATGTAACAAAGAACCTTGCGAGGCACTTTTTTTTTCATTTGATCATCTCGATATCTGCTCATATGGCATTCAGGGCATTCTATTTCATTTTTGTGTTCTTTATGATAAATAATATGATCTTCGGGACAAGCATCTATTTCTTGATACTCCATTCCAATATGTTTCATAGTGGCATGTAATTCTTAGTACGAGCGAGGGAGAACATTTGATGGTGGTAACAGAAAATCACCTATCAATTTGCAACAAATAATATAAGTCATTACTATAAACAATCTTAATGGTATAGGTTTCACCTTTTATAGACTATATTGACATATATGACAAACCTTAGCATATGTGATATTTCTTTGTTGGATAAACCATTCATAACATTTAAATTCACCAACAACAATACAACAGAGAGAAGAATAGATTGGGATCCTTCGTAAAGGGTCGTGTTCTCCTTATCAAGTAGAGGTATATCATGGACGATGTCAATTTCATCCTCATTATAATAATAATCATCATCATCAGCAACACCAGCAACACCAACACCAAATGTGTCAATGATTAATGCATTCATATCATCATCTTCAAATATGTTTTCTAGCACATGATCATCATCTTCCATGGGATCATGATCTTCAACTTCAATACTCACACCTCCATGTTCCTCTATATTCACAATGGGGAGATCGACCTATATAAAGATGATGATAATCAAACCTCCCTTCAATGTGATAATCAAACGTCCTTGCATGGTTCATATGTATATTAATTGTGAAAACAATATAACAAACAACTTACCACTAGATGATAATCAAACCCCCCTTCAATGTGACCATTCTCCCTACAATGTATCTTTTCTATTTTGATTTTGATTCTTCTTATGTTTAAGCCGTTACAACTCTTGCATGGACAATAACATTTTTCATCACCTTCTCTTTGAAAGTTAGACAACAATCTAGCGATTGTCTCCCTATTTTGATTGAATTCCCTTGTATTATCTGACATGATCCTTAATGTGTATATTTGCAAAATAAATTGGAGATGCCTCCTTTCATTAGCTTCATGTCACCTTCTCATAGATTCCTATGTGTTTCATCCTTCATTTATACACTTACTTTGACCAAACTTTTAATTTTCTGAGAGATTTTGCCAAAGGCTTTGTAGGAAACCAAGTAAGGGGTATTCTTGAGTTAAAACACATTTAGCTTCTACAACTGAATTATAAATCATGAATTCACTATAAAATTAATTCACTATAAATCAAGGAGCATTATAGATCATGAATTTGCTATAAAATTAATGTATTGCTCTAGATTTCATATGGACATTTTGTCAAATGGTTGGCATGTATGTTTATTCAAATGGAGTTATATCATTTGGAATGGATATATGATAGGTTGATATCGAATTCTATGTTAAGATTTACAACATTAAATTGATCATAGTTAGAAGACTCAGACACAAGAAGAATATGAGTATAGCCAATTTTTAGAAGAATATGAATGAATGCATACATACATGAGTGGATGAACTAAAATAATAAAGGTACCAGATATTGTCTGAAGTAATGAAGTGTTGACCTGAGGTTCAATCTAGCATGCTCATGTATGATCCAAAAATTGCAAGGAAGGAAAGGATGGGGTTAGATCCAAATGATCTAAGCAATGCCTAACACCCTATTATTGATCCTCATCTACAATTATGCATGTGCATAGTTAAGCCATACACTTTTAAAAGGAACTATGCTACAAAACATGTGCACTCAAGAAAATGCACTCAGGAACATGTGTAGTGTATAGGTGCTAGAATCCAAATGAAGCCCTACATTTATGTCTCTATGAACACCTGGTGAATCACTGTTGTGGCTGCATTTATGTCTCTATGAACACCTAGTGAATCACTATTGTGACTACATCATCCAAATAGTGCAACAACAACACCAGATGTTGTTGTTCCATTTAGTGTTGCTATGGCATCATTTCCAAATGATGCATCCACAACAATAACCCACCATGCCCATCAACACAAGACATTCATGATCAAGCATAAGCAATGAAGGGGACATTATCAAGGTCAAATCAGAGGTTAAATTTCATTCCTTGAAATTTAATATTTGTACAGTTATAAAATTTCATGCCTTGAAATTTTATAACATAGTTCCTTAGCATTTGATCTTCATATTGCAACCATGACTTGAGGTAGGCATTCGAGATTTGTCTTCTCATTAACTCAATTTCATTTTGATGGAATTTGTTGATTTAATGGCACAATATGAATGTTAATACTGACATTGTTTACATCTTTGCATTTGGAATCCTCGCTGACCCATGAGATTTGAGAGCTAGGACATCGTTGCTATTACCTTCAAGGCATTGTGTGAAGTGTTTGATCTCTCTTTATTTGTTTTATTGTTGATATTCACTATGTGGTACTCCCTGTTTATGATCATTTCATGAGGAAATGTCTTGATGGCTTGTGGGCTGCAAGCTAGGGCATCATGCATTATTTATGAGCTCACTATTTTAGCACCTAATGTCCCTTTTTGATTGGCCAGTGCTCTGTTTGTTATATTGAGTTTACATCATATATTTAGTGTTAATAAAATCTTATTAAACAACATATATTGTGTGAAGTGTTTGATCTCTCTTTATTTGTTTTGTTGTTGATATTCACTATGTGGTACTCCTTGTTTATGATCATTTCATGAGGAAATATCTTGATGGCTCATGGGATGCAAGCTATGGCATCATACATTGTTCATGAGCTCATTGTTTAATGCTGGCATTGTTTACATCTTTTCATTTGGAATGCTTGATGACCCACGAGCTTTGAGAGCTAGGGCATTGTTGCTATTACCTTCAAGGCATTGTGTGAAGTGTTTGATCTCTCTTTATTTTTTTTGTTGTTGATATTCACTATGTGGTATTCCCCGTTTTTGATCATTTCATGGGGAAATGTCTTGATGGCTCACGGGCTGCAAGCTAGGGCATCATGCATTGTTTATGAGCTCACTGTTTGAACATTTCCTCATGAAATGATCATAAACAAGGAGTACCACATAGTGAATATCAACAACAAAACAAATAAAGAGAGATCAAAGACTTCACACAATATATGTTGTTTTATAAGATTTTATTAAGACTAAATATATTGTTTTATTAAGATAAAGTATTTTTAGTTAGTTTTATGTTGTTTTATAAGATTTTATTAAGACTAAATATATGATGTAAACTCACAATTATACTTGATATATATAATACAATGGTATGCAATATAATCTATACATTTGTGAGATGTGATTAATTTTAGTTATATGATGTTTCGGGATTAAATTGGTGAGTTTGTATACTTTATCCATTTTAAACTAACCTATGAATTCAAAGGAGGAATTATGAAATATAGTTGTAGGTAGTTATCTCTTCTATAATGATGGAGGAGTGAAAGGTAATGATCAATGAGGTTGCTGCTATTAGATCATACATTAATACACTTACTGTTTTGAATTTGAGCTCGTGCATCATGCAATGTTATTGTTGTCATTGCATGCTTGCTGCTATTGTGCACCATATATTATTTTATACACTATTTTATTGAGACTGTGAGCTTAGCATTTGTAATGTATTTTCTGTTATTGGATCAATGCCACCATGTCCTTGAGGTCGTAGATGCATTGAATCACAACTGCCATTCTATTTTGATAGCAGCAATATAACAAACAAAGCACTGGCCAATCAAATAGTGACATCAGTAAGACATTTAATGTATTACTACTTCATCATGATGATAAAAATTTCATTGGCTCAAAGCACATAGAATGTGGGTAGATGCATTGAATCACCAATTCCATTCTATTTTGATGAAGAGGAACTATGTTATAAAATTTCAAGGTATGAAATTTTATAACTGTACATATATTTTATGAGTATAACTATACAACAGAAGAGCACCCACATGCCTTGGTTGTTATTGGTCTATGAAAGGTTTTGGTTTTCCTTTCCCAATTGAGATGTCATCCTAAGATTTAAAAAGACCAAGGTAATTGCTATCATTTTAGTTTACACTAAATTGGTAAATTGACAAATATTTTGCGTTGAAGTTTGAACTTAAAAGTTTATGTTTTAAGTTGTAGAATGGTAAAAAATTTAGAAAATAAAAGTACGTGTGCAACATTACAATTGTAAACATCAGAAAGCTCACATAAAGGTACACTTATTTATGTTACTATTCAGATTTTCAACAAAATACAAATGCTTGAGCTTAACAGGAAAAATGAAGATATGTGTGCATTTCAAACCATAAAAAGTATAGCATTGAATTATCCAAATAAGTAGTGTTTTCTCTTAAAACATAAGTGGAAATTACATTTGAAAGATGCATAAAGACATACAATGAAAAGTACATTTGCAGCCACACATCCCGTGGTAATAGGTTAATTCAAGCATGCATTTCAGTCTTAATTGAATGCAGAAATTAAAAGACAATTTACATTTGTGTAAATGCAAAGAAAGAAGAAGAAAAGATAGGTTAGGCCCCCCCCATTGCCTGGTGTTTCTATGGAGGGTTGAACAGTGCTCCATTTTGATCCTGCATCCCGAGATATCCTGAGTTATCCTACAAAAGAAGAGAGAGAAAGTGGGGTCAGTTCATGTGAACTGAGCAATGGAGGAAGGCTAATCTATCATTCTAGCCATCTAGCTGATTGCATTTAAAGAAATGTAAATCAGAATGCATAAATGGAACTGCTAGAAAGAATGATCACATCACAGAAAACACTTTATTTCTTAACATTGTTTGCTTCATGTGTAGATAGAGGTGAAGACTAAATACGTTGTTGAAAGGACATGCACACATTACGTGCATGAAACTTTCCAACTGAAGCTATGGAGAGGAGAAGACATGAAGATCTGAGGACTTGAGGAGGCTATTGAGGGGGCATGCATAAGTTTCAGGCATGGGACCTTCTGGCCAAATCATGGAGCTGTAGCAGATAGGTTGTTGAAGGGACATGACTTTCGTCATGAAACCTTCTAGCCAATAAATCAAAGTTACAAGTGCTACAAGATTTTTCTCATTTCATTCTAAGGTTTCAGAACTACAACAAGTGATGAAAAAAATTGAAGACTAGGTGGAACACACATTCATTGCTTCATATACAGGAAAAGTGAAAAGAAAGTGAGTTTCATAACATGAATATGACTTATGGGAGTCATGAACTTGTGCTTGAACCCCATAAGTAATAGTTCAATATGCTGAGAAAAGTGAAGATTTTAATAATTATCAAATGCTAAGAATAGAATATTACTATAAAAGGAACACAATTACAAACCAACATTGAGATAAGTATGCAAGATACATTTAAAAAAAAATAGTTTTTATCCTTTTTCAACTTGGTATGCTTTCACAGAAGTGTCACTTTCATCATATCAAGTTGAAATAGTATGTTTATAAGTTTTATTCACTGATTGGTATCAGTCAGATTCCCTATTCTAAAGAACTAATTAGCATATGAAATCAACAAGAGGAAATGATAGTAATGTTGCTGTTATAATATACATATGTAAGAAATCATATTGCATCGTCAAAAATGGAAAGCATATTTAAAACTCAAGTTCTATTGAGATCAAGTACACATTGCAAATATTTATCCTAAGTACTGTTCTGGATATAGTCATATTGAAAGCAATAGATGACAACAAAGCGGTAACATGTATGTTTACTGTTCTAGAGCTAATGGTCTCTACATTTTTCAATGTTATTCATGGGTGATGTTTACACAAAAACTAAATAAACAATGTATTTATATGTTGTTGACTTCTATTTTTTGCATAAGGAAACTGCATATATAACAAAATGTTCAGACATAAATAGATGAAAATAAAGCAAAAAACATAATGATGCATATCAAACATATGATATTTTCAGTTCAACGGGGAAATGTATTTTTGATGTCCAAAGCCAACAAGAAAAGAATAAAGTAAATAGTATGTATCCCAATCACAACAAGGTCTGAAATTTATACATGATTCATGTAGTGTCTATGTCTATACAATATTTGTGCAGTATCAAGAAAATGGAGGTATAGTATGTACGGATTCAACAGTGAATCTATGCAAGTTGGCAGCAGACAATAGAGGGAAAATTCTAAATTTATTGTAGCAAAAGGAGAGTATATTTGGCTTCAAAAAAAGTTAATATCAAGCTAGTCAACAATAGTTAAATAAATCATTCAAGATTGAGCTGGAGGTTTGGTCATAAAATATGGTGAAGTTAAAAAATAGTAAGTATGATGAGGGTTTCAAAAAGATGATTAAATTTTTTTGCAAGATTTCCAACTGACATCTATAGCTAGACTCATGAGGTTTACTATTTATCATATTCATCCAAAGAAGTTCACGGTCTTTTATCAGATGAATGTGTTAAAAGAAAAGCAAAGTGACTGGTGATCAAAGTATTATGATAGTGCAAGCTTCATGAATCGACTAGCATACAAAGTGAGTTTTTACTTATGTGTTAACAAAGCATGATTTGTATATGCTATCAAAAGAAAGAAAAATGAACATTCAATAAGGGAAACCTGAGTTATTCATGATGTTTGAAATAAAAGATGGTTCTCAAACAACAAGTAAATGCATAGGGAAAAAGTAATTATAGTATACTTATCTTGAGTTTTAAAGCTGAGTTCTCTTGACAATCCATGAAATCAAAGACCGAGTCTCAGCTTGAGGAGTCAAAACATGAGTTTAAGTTTCAACAATTCCAAGAGTACATAAAGCCAAGTGCCAGTCGCAAGTAGATAGCCTGAGTTCTTCATCACGTAAAGTTGAGGTACGTGCTGGCGCAAAGAGGGGAGTCTCAGTTTATAACCACAGTGCTAGATTAAAACCCAAATCCAAATATTTTAACGGGCTTCATATACAAGCTATCAAATTATAATTCATAGTTGAGTGCCACTCCAGTCTATGAGATCACCATTCGCAGATGAGTTTACTCTCATTCCTATAATGCCAGACAAAGCCTAAGTTCGAAGTACAAGGAAGGCATATGCAAGGTGCCATTATTCATGGTTTTAAACTTCAGTTTGAAAGCATATTCAAGGAAAAGGCTGCACACTAACATAGAGCTGTAGTGAATAAAGCAGGAACCTAGGTTCACAAAGGAAACAACTACAAAGACAACACCCTTCTTCATGGCTTCAAACACTAGATTCAACCTAGCATGGCGGTGCCAACAGCAACAAGCCCTAAACTCATCTTCACAAAATGCGAAAATACCTAAAGTGAAGATACAAAAGAGATGGGATAAAATGCCTTTGTCAAATTTCATCAACATTTGGAGTCTGCAATGCCTGACAGACTGCAGAATAGGAATCCTTCTCAATATGCCACGCATCAAAGATCACATGCGTATTTTATAAGGAGGCAGAGATATTTTGCAGTAGGTCATGTTGACCATAAATAGTTTCAAATTGATATGCATGTTTTTAAGATAGATTTAACAAGTGCCAAGTAGTGGTAAATTACTTGCCTTAATATTAATAATAATAATAATAATTAAATTCTTCCAAATTGTATTATGGCTATTTCATACAAATATAATTAGATTGATTAATTGATTAGGAGTTTGATATTAAGTTAATAATGATAAGTTAAAGATAAACAAATATCCATTGTTGTAGTTACTAAGTACAAATATAATTGGTATTAATCACAATGTAATTAATATTATAGCTATCTGATATAATATGTGAAGTCTTATATTAATTTAGAATTATAAATATATAATAATTATAAATATTTTACTCTTTTGTTTTACAATTTTAATATATCTATGTTAATGAAGTACATAAATTATCTTTAATTTTTAAAAAGATTTCAAGTAGTATCTTTTATATTATTTTTTAATTTTTTAATTTTATATAATATCAATATTTAAAAAATATATAATTAAAAATATCAATAAAATTATTTTTCTTAAATATAATTATTAATTTTTGAAATAAAATAATTTATACATAAATAATCAATATAATATATTTAAAAAATATAACTATAAATCAAAATTTAAATACTTCACATCAATTATTAATCTAATCTAATATAATTTCCTATTTAAAAAAAATAATTGTTCAAATCAAAATAAATTACATCATTTAATTAACTAGGAACAATTTTAATAATATTTTATATAGTTCATATAACTTATGTCAAATCATATTATTTAGTATTTTAAAATATAACTTATAATTATTTATTATAAATAATAGATATTATTATCACTAATTCATAAGTTAATTAATATAAAATATATAATGAAAAAGTTAAGTTTATTAATATTTAGATTATAATTATAATTTATGTTATATAATCTAAATATCTAACATCTAATTATAATACATATAACAAATTTTATTATTCAATTTAATATACATTAGTTAATAAATAATCTATATCCAAAACCATGCATTTGTATTATAACATATTTTTAAAAATAAATATGAATTATTTTAAGGGCATGGCAAAGTATTTGCCCCTATAATATTGCCTCGAAAATTGTAATAGAGGTAGTGCTTCCACAAAATCCGTGTATAAGAGCCTAAATTTTATTGCCAATATAAGAGCTTGAAATTAATTTTGTTGAATTATAAACATAAAAAATGTGTATGTATACTATACAAATTATTAATTTTGTAACAAATTTGATAAAAATAATAATTTTAATTGGTAGAAATGTGATTTTTTAATCACTAGTTAATGGAAGAAATCCAAAAATGAATACAATAGTACTTACCTAGCCTATCGGCAAGTACTAATAAGTCCCTTAGGTTGTATGTTTTTATTTGTTTGTATATTAGGTATTAGGTTTTATTCATATTTTTCCTTTCTTTATTAAATTTCAATTTTAGTAATATATATTATAATATAGTTCCAACTTAAATAGATAATTTTATTATCTATTTAACAAAATGGAATTATTATAATATATATGGTTAAAAGTTAAGTTTAATTTATATTTATTATATTTTATAATAGATAAAGAACAAATTTTTTACTTAATATTAAATATATTAGATAGAATTAAATTTAATTATATTTGTCTATATTAGGTATAAAATTTGTTGTTTATTAAATATAAAATATAATAAATATAGTTTGGAAAATTATAAATAAAAACTTTTACAGAATATATTAATAAATAAATATATAACCAAGGTTGATTTATTTTGAGATCATTATTCTGGTAAAGGAGGAGCTTTTTAAGTTCTGTTCAGTTGTTAAAGCAGTTTAGGGGAGGTTGACAGCATCTTGGAATCATTTGGAAGAGTTTTTTGAGTTCTCTATCAACTAGTATCAGTTGAGAATCCTTTTGGAGTACTTTACTCTCGGTTTCTAGCAATTACACTCCTGATTTGGTGGGATTTTTATTCATATCCGACCCCCACAAAATATGCATGATTTTTGAAGATTTGGAGCAGTTTTGAGGGGAATTTGAGTGGCACTTCAGTTACACATGGCTTCAAGGAGTTCAAGGATCACTTAGACTACATTTTTTGATAGTTTGACTCCTCATTTCAGATGGATTTCTCATGTATCCGAGTTAGAGTTTTGAAATTCTATTTATTATATTTTCAACTCATTTGTAAGGGTTCAGAGTTTTGGGAAAAAGAGGTGTTAAGTGAGCACATTGTTCCTTCACCCTTTTTTTGATATTTTGTAGTCATTTTTGCAGAGTTTGAAAATAATAAAGCTGGCCTTATTATTCACATATTGTTCTGAGTTTTGTAATTGAGCCTTATTATTAGTGGTCAAACCCTAATTCTAAGTTCTAAATTAGCCTAGGTGTTGAAAAGTGTTTTCAATTGCAGAATTTAGTAGTATATGTCTGATAGGTACAGATTTTTGGTTCTAAGAAATCTACATCCATTTTGGTGTATCACCTGTTAATTAGTTTTCATTTTTACTTATCCTTCTACCTTTGTTCCCCAAGTTTTGAAAATTCAGTATTAGGTGTTATCCCAAATCAACACGAACTGGCCTAGAATCCGAAGATTCATTCTCTATTCCACCAAAGAGTTCATTTCCATGTTTCAACAGGAAGGCTAGATTTTCAATCAAGCTAGAGGTGCATTCCTAATTAACAACAATTTTTGGCACGCCCGGTGTGACACGAACTGCTTCTCAGTTCTTTGATTCACAAGTTTTTATTGTTGTTTTGGTGTGAACAACAATATTTCAACTTTTTCGAAGGTGTTTTACCAGCACCTGGTGACTCTATTTTTGAAGGTTTCTTGCAGATTTAGTTGCAGATTTGAGCATTCATTTTAATGAATAGAACTCCAACAAGATCAAACAAAGAGGGTTTTGTGTACCAAGAATTGCAGCCAGGTAGAAGGACAGGTAGATCAGCTAGAAGAGGAAGGACATCACAGGATCAAAGAGGTAGATCTTCTCTATTTAATTCTAATTTTTCATCATCTGATAATCCCATTTTTGAAGATCAGCCTGCAAATCTAGATGAACTTGAGGTGTTAATTGAAGATATTAGATTTCCTGAAGACCTAAGTGCACCTGATAATTCCAGATCATAATTACCAAGTTTTGAAGACTTACCAAGGGATAATTCTATTTTGGGAGTGTCTACAAGTGGTACTACAACAACTCCTCAAAGTTTGAAAACATACCAAAGGAAGGTAGTTCATTCTACCCAGCCTTCTGTTACACCTGCAATTCAACAACAAGCACCACCAGCTCATCAAATGGCCTAAAATTTTCCATTTGTGGCTTTCAATGTCGGAAGCCCTTTACGTATTGCTACACATCATGATATTCCAATAGCAATGTTAAAAGGTTTACCTTATTTTACTGGTGAAAATCATGTTTCAACTATTGAACATATTAAGGATGTGGCCACTCTTTGTGGATTACATCAAGTCACACATGACGATGTGGTATTAAAACTGCTAGCAGCCTCATTTAAAGGTAAAGATTTGATTTGGTTTAGAAGTTTACTTGTTGATTTTATTGCTACGTGTGATGATTTGGGGACTATTTTTATTAGCAAATTCAAAGATAAGTCTGATAATCTCTCATTGGTTGAGTAGTTGACTACAATTAAAAGGCATCCAAATGAGCATATTTCTGATTTTAATTTTCATTTTCAACGAACTTGGGATAGAATTCTAGCATTTGTTAAACCTTTTGATGATTACACATTTTTATTTTATTTGAAGGCTTTTAACAATAATATTTCAATGATGATTCAGTCTATGGGTGGACGCACTTTGCCAAATGCATTTGACATTGTTGTTAGAGCTGAGAACTGCTTGATACAAGCTGGTAAGCTACCTCCTAGACCTCTAATGCCTTATTGTGTAGAGGTAAAACTAGTTGTACCATCTATTGTTCCACCAATAGCAGTTGTGCCACCTATGCCAGCATTACTAGCACTTAATATGCAAGTTGCAGTAGAAGAACATGTTGCCATGGCTCCTTTTAGAGAGCTAAAAGAGCAAAATTTGAAGTTAAAGGACAAAAGTGATAGTATTATGAGAATGCTACAAACATATGGTAATGAGATCACGAACTTGAAGAGGCAACAAAGCCAGTAGAATAGGCCTCCTCAAGCTTCTTATCAATAGAATAGGCAATCTAATCAAGCTTCTAGTTTGAATCAGTCACATCAATCTCAAGGATAGAAAATGAATTATAGTCATAGGACTAATCAACCTTATAATTATGAAACTCCTAGTACATCCAAAGAGTTGGTAGTTGTTCCTCAGAATAACTATGCACAAGAGGAGGAGTGGTGTAACACTTGTAATGCCATCCATTTTTGGCTTGATTGTCCCCATGCACTTGAAGCTAGGAGGTAGGATGTTTTAAAGGGTCAACTGTCTAATGTTCAAGGAGATGCTCACAATGATCAAGTGCAGTCACAAGGTAATCCAGATGTTACTTTAATGAATTTTAATGCTGATGAGACTATTTTAGCAGCTAATTTTGATCAAAATCAAGTATGGAAACTTGTAGCAGTAGGTACAAGGTCCAAAACTAAGGCTATAAATGAATAGCAACAAGTTAATAAGGTACAATAGCCTACAGTTATTCCATAATAGCAAATATTAAAGGGAAAACAACGATAAGTTCAAGCTCAGGATGGACCTTCTCAGCCATTACAATCAACAAAGGAGCTGACTGTTTCAAAACAACAACAAAAGGTTAGTGCTAAAAACTTCAATATTGTTGATCACTTAAAAAAGACACATGTTCCTGTTTCTATTTGGGAAGTTTTAGCACTTCCAGGCCAAAAGCATATGTTGCAAGAAGCATTACAAGCACTAACACTATCAGATGATGCTTTAAAACAACAAACTCCTACGGTTTTAATGGCTGGAAATGAGGTTTTAAAATAGCAAACACCCAAGTTGATAAGCCACCACCTTTTTATATCACTATTATAATAGGACAGAATTTAGTGCATAATTGTATGATTGATTCAGGTGCTTCTAGCTCAGTTATGCCTAAGAAAATTGTAGACCAACTAGGCCTTGCATATAAGCCAATTGAAAAAGGGGTTATTCAGCTTGATGGTACAACAATAGATACTATTGGAGTTATTAGAAATCTGGATTTAACCATGCATGCTTGTCCTAGTTTTTCAGTACCTATGGACATTTTTATTATAGACTTGCCTCCTAATTTCTCTATTTGTTTATCATGAGATTTCACTTCCAAAATAGGATGGTATTTGTCTATAGATTGGTCTCATATGCTTTTCCGCACTAGGTATGGTACTAAAGTAACTATTCCTTCTGAGCCTATTGCAAAATTTTGTATTGAGCCATATGTCAGTAGTTCTAAAAATGGGACAACAATAGTAATTTTTGATCAAGAGGAAATTGATTCTATTCATGAGTCACAAACATAAATTGAACAAATTCCTAACATATTGTTAGACACATGGGTTTCTAAAAATGTAAGGATTTATGATGCACAGATTGAGGAACTCAGTTTGGGTAACTATGTTATTAATGAAATTACTGATTTTATGCCATCTGTCATAAAAGGTACAGATTTAGAGTAGCAAACTAGTGTTGTTTGGAAGTTCTTTTTTCATGGCTCTCGCAGAAAAGTAGGCGCTGGAGGCGGTTGCATGCTGGTTTCACCAGAAAATCAAAGGTACTATGCTTCTTTTAGATTCACTTTTAGTTGCACAAACAACGTGGCTGAGTATGAATCCCTCATTAATGGATTGAAGTGGGCAATTAAAAGGGGTATTAGTTGTTTACAAGTGTATGGAGATTCAGAATCAATTGTAAATCAAGTTAGGAATGTTCATACAACAAAGAATGATTTGTTAAGAAATTATAAACATGTTGTATGGGACTTGATTGAAGGTTTTGAAGCCTTTAATTTACAATCTATTCCTAGAAATCAAAACAACTATGCTGATAGGCTTGCTTCTGTTGGAGCCCAATATGATATCCCAACAGAGATCAACAATAGTAAGGAAATGAATTCTGTTAAAGTTATTGTCAGACCTGTTGTCCCTAAAAATGCAGATAGTTGGCAAGTTTTTGAATCTGACCAACATATTGTAAATTTTTTGAGGGAAGAGGCCAAGTTTTCACAACCAAATCAGAAAAATTTGCAGGATTAATATGAAGAACAAATTATCCAACTAAGGAAAAATAAAATGCCTAAAGGTCTTGTGACCTTAGAGTCAATGTTTGGTACCAATGACGAGTTTAAAAAGGACAAATCCAACCTACAAATCAAGGAAGAACATTACAAAGAGGTTGTTGTTTTAGAGGATAAAGTGTTGAAACTTGGCAAGGTATGTACACCAGAAGAACATCAAGCCTTTGTCAATTTATGCAATGAGTTTCATGATATAATTGCATGGAATTATTCAGATCTGAAGGGATTTGATCCCAATATTTCTCAACATACAATAGAATTAGAACCAGGAGCTAAACCAGTAAGGCAAAAATAGAGGCATGTAAATCCCAAGCTAGAACCTCTCATGATTAAGGAGTTGAATAAGTTAATTGAAAGTAACATCATTTTTCCAATCAAACATACTTCATGGGTTTCAAATCTAGTTCTTGTTAGGAAAAAGAATGGAGAAATTATACTTTGTGTTGATTTCTATGACTTGAACAAGGAATCATTGAAAGATAGGTATCCTTTTCCTTCAATGGAACAAATATTGTAGGTTGTTTCAGGTTTAGAGCGATTTTCATTGCTGGATGTTTTTTCTGGTTACAATCAGATTTTGGTGAAAGAAGAGGACATATTTAAGACAACATTCACAACCAAATGGGGAACCATGTTTTATTGAAAGATGCCATTTGGTCTATCTAATTCTAGTGCAACATTCTAGAAAGCCATGGATAAGGCTTTCATTAATCTGATATATAGGTTTGTGCTAGTTTACTTGGATGACATCAATGCTTTCTCTAAAAATGCAGCAGATCACTTTAATCATTTAAGGGTTTTTTTTTAGAGATGCAGGGAATATGGAATCTCTCTGAATCTTAAGAAGAGCATATTTGTTGTCCATGAAGGTAAGCTATTAGGGTTTATTGTTTCAAAAGAACGAATTACCATTGAGCTTGAAAGAGTAAGTGCTATCCTTGCATTACCTCTTCCTCTTCACAAAAAAGGTCTTCAAAGCTTTTTGGGAGAATTGACTTTATTAGAAGATTTATCCCTAATATTGCAAAGTTATTAATGCCATTAATAGCCATGCTTAAGAAGAATATTGCTTTCAAGTGGACTAAAGAAGGTAAACTCAGTTTTGAACTGATTAAAGAGGCATTAGATACAACCCCTACTTTGTTAAATCTTGATTTTTCTAAGGATTTCATTTTGTATGCATATGGGAATGTAGATAGTATTGCTGCCATGTTAGTTCAAAAGAATGATATAGGATATGATCAGAGAATAGCATTTTTCAGCCAAGGATTAAAATATTATGAATTGCATTATACTTTCATTGAGAAACATGTTCTTGCTATGATTAGAAGTCTGAAAAAATTCAGACATATGCTTTCTAATAACAAGATTAATCTGATGGTTGCACACCCTGCTGTCAAGGAGTTTTTGCTAAAAAATCATTTCAATACTAAAAAAGTAGGCTAGATTACAAAAGCAATGGAATATGACATTGATATTAAAGTTACCAAGCTGGTAAGGGGTAAAGGCCTATGCGAATAGCTTGCTACAAATGGTGATAATACTCTAAATGATGATCCTGAGGTATTTTTGGCTTTACAAGACCATGACCAAGTTGTTGTTCCAGATTTGTAGAATGATTGGGTGAAAGAAATGATTGTTTTCTTGCAAACAGGACGCTGTCCTGAAGGTTTAAAAGATAAAAAAGAAGATACTTTAGATTGTAATCAATACCTTATTTTTTATTGAATAATGTGATGTATAGAAGGGATTATAATGGAGTATTGCTGAGATGTATAAGTGGAGATCAAACTGACAAAGTGTTACAAGAATTTCATGATGGACCAGTAGGTGGACATTTTGTAGCAAGGACAACAACATTTGAAGGATGGATATTTTTGGCCAGATCTATACAAGGATGCCTTCATTTGGGTAAGGAAATGTTTGAAATGTGATGTTTTCTCAAATAAACAAAGGTTAGCAACTTTACCTCTTAGTCTGATTCAAATCGAACAACCTTTTGCTAAGTGGGGTTTAGATTTTATTGGTCCAATAAAACCATCATCAAGTTTAGGGCATAGATATATATTAATAGCAATAAATTATTTTACTAAGTGGATTGAAGTTGTTGCATTGAAAGATGCCAATGAAACTTTAGTTCTTAATTTTTATGAAGATCTGATTGCAAGGTTTGGTGCACCTGAATCCATTATTTCTGACAATGCCTTAGCATTTTTAGGCACAAGAATTTATGATTGGGTAGTTAAAAATAATGTGTAACTTAGTACCTCATCCAATTATTACCCACAAGGTAATGGACAAGCCAAATCAACAAACAAAAATCTAATTCACATCATCAAGAGGACTATTGAAGATAATCAACGAGATTGGAACAGGAAGCTAAAACATGCCTTATTGGCTGATAGGATCACCCCAAAGCGATCAACAGGTAATTCACCTTATATGTTGGTTTATGGAAGAGAGGCAAGATTGCCAATTTCAGTAGAGTTACCAAGTTTGAGCTTGATCAAGGAATTAGACCTGCTGGACCAGCAGCCTATGGAGGTAAGATTGGCTAAATTGATAGAGTTGGAAGAGACTAGAAAAAGATCTTTTCAGATATTGAAGGATCCTCATGATCAAATGAAGAAGATATTTGATAGAAAAGATGTTGCAAGAGTCTTTAAAGAAGGTGATTTAGTGCTTAAATGGGATAAATTGAAGAGCAGACCTAGAAAACATTCGAAGGTTGATGCCATTTGGAATGGTCCATATGTGATTACAGGATGCAAGGCTCACAATGCTTTTCAGCTCTCAACTATGGAAGGAGAAAAATTTTCAATCCCAGTTAATGGGATCCATCTCAAACATTTTTTTGAGGTGAGTTAATCAGAATAAGTGCTTTGTACATAGATAGTTTACTTTCAGTTAGTTGTAGTTAGTTGTTAGATGAAAAAAATAAACATGTTGTTGTAGTGCATCATACCTTATAAGTGAGCGCCCATCATAATAGAGCTGAGTATAACTCAATACTCTACATCATGGGATACCAAATATCTTTCTATCGTGAACTACAACAACAGGTTTACTTGCTATTTTTTGCTTTCCTCTAAGTGCTTCTAGCACATGTTAGTAATTTTTTGAAGGCTACAAGTTAGACAAGTTCATGGTAGAACTATTAAAAAATATATGCATTTATCCTAAAGTGAAACAATGGATATTTCAATGTTTCAAATCAAGCGTAATGGCCACAGTTCAAAATAGGTCATCGATGACCTTTCCTAATAGCTTACAGACTTCAAAAAAGAGGACAAAATTTTTAGGAGAAAGTACAAAATTCAAAAAATAGATTCAATTTTTTTCTCTACTTCATGGTAGTTGTGTGTCAAATCAACATTTGTATCCCATCAGCATCATCGTATAGATGTACACCTCAGAACGAGGTAAAGTCACTCACAGAATTGCTATAGCACCAATATGGTGATGTTGAAGGCAGACAAATGCAAATCTCCTAAGCAGCTAGCATGACGTATTTTAGTTTCAGTTTCAATTTTCTAGTTGAGTGGTGTGTTTAAGTTTCAACACTTTTGTAAGTTTTCTAAGGTTTGAAAAGGTTTAGTTTATATCAAAATTCAATACTTTGTGCCCAATGGATTACAAAAGGAAGCTGGTATGTTTTGTTTAGCAGGCAAACACCCCTAAGAGGTTGCCAGAAAATGTTATCATTTTAGTTTACACTAAATTGGTAAATTGACAAATGTTTTGCGTTGAAGTTTGAACTTAAAAGTTGTTTTAAGTTGCAGAATGGTAAAAAATTTAGAAAATAAAAGTACATGTGCAAAATTACAATTGTAAACATCATAAGGCTCGCATAAAGGTACACTTATTTATGTTACTATTCAAATTTTGAACAAAATACAGATGCTTGAGCTTAATAGGAAAAAAGAAGATATGTGTGCATTTCAAACCATAAAAGTACAGCATTGAATTATCCACACAAGAAGTGGTTGCTCTTAAAACATAAGTGGAAAGTACATTTGAAAGATGCATAAAGACATACAATGAAAAGTAAATTTGTAGCCACACATCCTGTCGCAATAGGTTAATGCAAGCATGCATTTCAATCTTAATTGAATGCATAAATTAAAAGACAATTTACATTTGTGTAAATGCAAAGAAAGAAGAAGAGAAGAGAGGTTAGCCCCCCCCATTGTCTGGTGTTTCCATGGAGGGTTGAATAGTGCTCCATCTTTGATCCTGCATCCTGAGATATCTTGAGTTATCTTGCAAAAGAAGAGAGAGAAAGTGGGGTGAGTTCATGCAAACTAAGCAATGGAGGAAGGCTAATCTATCATTCTAGCCATCTACCTGATTGCATTTACATAAATGTAAATCAAAATGCATAAATGGAATTGCTAGAAAGAATGATCACATCACAGAAAATAGTTTATTTCTTAACATTATTTTCTTTATGTGTAGATAGAGGTGAATACTAAGTAGGTTGTTGAAAGGACATGCACACATTACGTGCATGAAAATTTTTGACTGAAGCTATGGAGAGGTGAAGAAATGAAGACCGGAGGACTTGAGGAGGATATTGAGGGGGCATGCATAAGTTTCAGGCATGGGACCTTCTGGCCAAGTCATGGAGTTGTAGAAGACAGGTTGTTGAAGGGATATGAATTTCGTCATGAAACCTTCCAACTAATAAATCAAAGTTACAAGTGCTACAAGATTTTTCTCATTTCATTCTAAGGTTTCAGAACTACAAGTGATGCAGAAAATTGAAGACTAGGTGGAACACACATTCATTGCTTCATATACAGGAAAAGTGAAAAGAAAGTGAGTTTCATAACATGAATATGACTTATGGGAGTCATGAGGCCGTGCTCAAACCCCATAAGTAATAGTACAATATGCTGAGAAAATTGAAGATTTCAATGATTATCAAATGCTAAGAACATAATATTACTATAGGAGGAACAAAATTACAAACCAACAATGAGATAAGTATGCAAGATACATTTCAAAACAAAATAGTTTTTATGATGTTTTAGCCTGGTATGCTTTTGCAGAAGTGTCACTTACATCATATCAAGTTGAAATAGTATTTTTATAAGTTTTATTCACTGATTGGTATCAGTTAGATTCCCTATTCTAAAGAAATAAGCATATGAAATCAACAAGAGGAAATGACAATAATGCTATTGTTATATTATGCATATGTAAGAAATCATATTGCATCTTCAAAAATGGAAAGCATATTCAAAACTCAAGTTTTGTTGAGAAGATCAAGCAAACATTGCAAATATTTATCCTAAGTACTATTCTGGATATAGTCATATTGAAAGCAATAGATGACAACAAAGCGGTAACATGTATGCTTACTGTTATGGAGCTAATGGTCTCTACATTTTTCAATGTTATTCATGGGTGATGTTTACACAAAAACTGAATAAACAACATATTTATAAGTTGTTGACTTCTATTTTTGCATAACAAAACTACATATATAACAAAATGTTCAGACATGATAGATGGAAATAAAGCACAAAATATAATGATGCATATCAAACTTGTGATATTTTTAGTTCAACAAGGAAATGTCTTTTTGATGTCCAAAGCCAGCAAGAAAAGAATCAAGTAAATAGTAAGTATCCCAATCACAACAAGGTCTGAAATTTATACATGATTCATGCAGTGTCTATGTCTATACAGTATTTGTTTAGTATCAAGAAAATGGAGGTATAGTATGTACGGATTCAATAGTGAATCTATGCAAGTCGACAATAGGCAATAGAGGGAAAATTCTAAATTTATTGTAGCAAAAGGAGAGTATATTCAGCTTCAACAAAAGTTAATATCAAGATAGTCAACAATAGTTAAATAAATCAGTCAAGATTGAGCTGGAGGTTTGGTCATAAAATATGGTGAAGTTAAAAAATAGTAAGTATGATGAGGGTTTCAAAAAGATGATTAAAATTTTTGCAAGATTTCCAACTGACATCTACAGCTGGACCCATGTGGTTTACAATTTATCATATTCATCCAGAGAAGTTCACGGTATTTTATCAGATGAATGTGTTAAAAGCAAAGCAAAGTGACTGGTGATCAAAGTATTATGACAGTGCAAGCTTCATGAACCAGCTAGCATACAAAGTGAGTTTTTACTTATGTGTTAACAAAGCATCATTTGTATATGCTATCAAAAGAAAGAAAAATGAACATTCAACAAGGAAAACCCGAGTTACTCATGATGTTTGAAATAAAAGATGGTTCTCAAACAACAAGTAAATGCACAGGGAAAAAGTAATTATAGTATACTTATCTTGAGTTTTAAAGTTGAGTTCTCTTGACAATCCATGAAATCAAAGACTGAGTCTCAGCTTGAGCAGTCAAAACATGAGTTTAAGTTTCAACAATTCCAAGAGTGCATAAAGCCAAGTGCCAGTCACAAGTAGATAGCCTGAGTTCCTCATTACGTAAAGTCAGGGTACATGCTGGTGCAAAGAGGGGAGTCTCAGTTTATAACCACAGTGCTAGATTAAAACCCAAATCCAAATATTTTAACGAGCTTCATATACAAGCTGTCAAATTATAATTTGCAGCTGAGTGCCACTCCATTCTATCAGATCACTGTTCATAGATGAGTTTACTCTCATTCCTATAATGCTAGACAAAGCCTGAGTTTGAAGTGCAAGGAAGGCATATGCAAGGTGCCATTATTCATGGTTTTAAACTTCAATTTGAAAGCATATTCAAGGAAAAGGTCACACACTAATAGAGAGTTGTAGTGAATAAATGGGGAACCCAGGTTCACAAAGGAAACAACTATAGAGACAACACCCTTCTTCATGGATTCAAACACTAGATTCAACCTAGCATGGCAGTGCGAACAACAACAAACCCTAAACTCATCTTCATACAATGCGAAAATACCTAAAGTGAAGATACAAGAGAGATGGGATAAAATGCCTTTGTCAAATTTCATCAACATTTGGAGTCCGCAATGCCTGATAGACTACAGAATACGGATCCTTCTCAATATGCCATGCATAAAAAATCACATGCATATTTTATAAGGAGGCAGAGATATTTTTCAATAGGTCATGTTGACCATAAATAGTTTCGAATTGATATGTATGTTTTTAAGATAGATTTAATAAGTCCCTTAGGTTGTATGTTTTTATTTGTTTGTATATTAGGTATTAGGTTTTATTCATATTTTTCCTTTCTTTATTAAATTTAAATTTTAGTAATATATATTATAATATAGTTCCAACATAAATAGATAATTTTATTATCTATTTAACAAAATGGAATTATTATAATATATATGGTTAAAAGTTAAGTTTAATTTATATTTATTATATTTTATAATAGATAAAGAACAAATTTTATACTTAATATTAAATATATTATATAGAATTAAATTTAATTCTATTTGTATATATTAGGTACAAAATTTGTTGTTTATAAAATATAAAATATAATAAATATAGTTTGGAAAATTATAAATAAAAACTTTTACAAAATACATTAATAAATAAATATATAACTGTTGCCCAAAATTTCCTGTCTTTCTATTTTGGCCACAGTCCTATTTTCCAAAAGAAATGCTCAAGTGTCGAAAACCCAGTGTGTTTTCAACCTCCTCTCTGCAGGCTCAGGTTGTTTTCTGCCTTTTGGTCCGAAAGCCTAGTGTGTTTTCGATCTCCGCTCTGAAAGTTCAGTGTGTTTTTGACACCTTCTATGTTTTTGACCCTAAGCACGTAACTCCGACGGGCGAGTCCCAGTGCCTAGGCCATGCCAGCGTAGAGAAGATCTGACGACTGTCGCATGATCGCATGGGATCTTTAGATCCCATGAGATCATAAGACAACCATTGATGTGGTATCATGCAAAATCTTAAGCGGTCAAGACAAGCAGTAGCAGTCTCAGTTAGCATCACGCAGTTGGTCACATGATTGCATGGGCCTTCCTAGCCGCATACGATCATGCGACAAATGGTAAGCAATCAGGTGAAAAAAAAGGTGGTGGTCAGTGACTAACACCTTACGATTGGTCGCATGATCGCATGGGCTCTTTCGAGCCCATGCGACCATGCGACAAATCGTCAGTGGTTTCGGTGGCGGTGGTTCATGGTTTGCAGTCATCGATTAACATCATGCGATGAAAAGTTAGTGGGGCCTGAGGTTTCTGCATTGGCGCATGTGCAATGAAGATCAATGGTGGTCGTATGATCTCATGGGATCTTTCGATCCCATGCGATCATGCAACAACTGTCCGATGGGGATCTGTTGAGTTAGGCGGGTCTTATGCCAGGGGTGCCGTGATGTTTGCTGATGTAGCGGCCAAGATGAATAGGGGAGTGACACGTGGTAGTTCTGGGCTCAGGGTTGGCAAGCTTTGTGTGGTTGCGTAGTTGGAGGTGGGCCTGGCTCTAGGTTCAGTCGGGTAATCTCGCAATAAAAAGAAGAATATTCCTTTTATCTGGCGATTACAAGACTTCCTTTAGTTGGGTAATCTCCTGACGGAAGGGAATATGCCAAAAGTCTTATGAGACTCAGCGACTATCGTCGGATGAAGCAAGGATCAACAGTTTTTGCATGGTCGCTGGATGTGACTCGGGGTTAAGAAAGAAACAAGCGGTTCAGCAACTAAAGGGAAATGTGAACCTAAAGTGAACCAAAGGTTAGGATTGCGTGAACATCTAAAGCTTGTCACATGATCTCATGCGACTTCGCCGCATGCGATCATGCGACAAGCCCATAGCAGTTAACAGGGCTTTAGTGGGCTTGTGGTTTGGTGACGTGTCCAGTCTGTAATGGGTTGCTGGTGGTTGGTGAAGGTTTGACAGGTGGAAGATCTTGCGGGCCCCAATTGTCTTGCATGGAAGAGTGACAGTTTTCAAAAAAACTTGTCACATGATCGCATGAAGGCCTTTCAGCTCATGCGATCATGCGACCATTGCTTTGTCAAAGAGATGTAGCCTGTTTTGGCAGACTCTCTTCCAAGGTAAACATTGTGAGCATGGGTAGTTCAAAAAAATTTATGTCGCCAAGGTAGTTGTAGTTAGAGGAATGTGTAGAGGTTTTTTTTTTAAGGCACCGTTTTGAGTCCTTTCCAGTATGGGATTAGATTTTGTGCATTCATGGGAGTACAAGCTTGCAGGGAGGTTGTTGAATCCAAAATTTTGTGTCTACAGGTTGATCAATTTAGGGATGGACACGCAAATGAAATATCTGATCGACCATGATATTTATAGAGCACATTTATGATCAGAAGTGACTGTTTTAGGGCTAGATTATTTTATGCATACCTATGTAGCCCTAAGAGGTTGACTCCTGCTTGCATGCAGTAGAGGTGTATATAACATTTTTTGGAGCTTGCAGAGCTCAAGATTTTTCATTTTGTAAAACGAGAAAGTCTTTTCTTGGAGAACCATCTATAGCATTTCCGCTCTCTAGTTTTTCACATCTTGTAAGTTCTCATTGATAATACAAATGCTGCAAAGTATTCTGTGACATGTTGATGTCCCTATGCTTTCCTTTTGGCTTGTCTCTTATTGGATTGAAGTTTATGAATGCTTTCAGTGATACTTAGCTTTCCTGATCCCCTTTACTTTCAGCTTATTTGTGCACTACTATGTTTGATTTGATTTGAGTGAGGTTGTGGGTATCCTTCAGCCCCTATCATTCTGTCTCATTCCTGTGCCCTTTTGCTGAAGAGAATGTCTGCTTGCAGGTCATAATTTGTGTCTAGTTTTTTTTTTGGCCCTCTTATGAAATACTCATGCAAGCCTATTCAGTAAACTACAATCCCTCAGACCTAAGCCTCTCACTGGTTTCATTCCTCTATACTAAGATCCAAACCCTAGTTTCGGTGCATCACCTAGTAGGATAGATTTTCTTTCAGTCATTTCCCCTTCCATGCATTCCTTCTATCCCTTTCCCTCAAAGTTTTACATTTCATGTTAAGAGAAAATCAGGGTGATTATCCAAGAGGAACCAACCTAGAATCTAGAGGTCTCATCTCTGTTAGCAAAAGGTCCCACAACCTTGAGATGAGTCCCATGTTATACTGGATTATCAAGACTACGAGAGCTTGAGATCAAAGGCACAAATTCAGTGTATAACATTTCTGGCATGCCCAGTGGGACTGTAAAGAAGTTCATCTGTTGAAGATTGTGTCATCTCTGATATACAGATTGCATAATACAGACCTTTAGAGGTTGTTCTATCAAGTATATCTGGCGACTCCACTAGTTTCAAAGATTCAAACCAACCTTGTTTAAGGTTTATGAGAAAGATTGAGACTAGAAGCTCAAAGCCTACTGAATTTTTAGAGTTGCCCTCAAAAAGAAGCTACAAAGGTAGGTCAACTCAGAGAGAATCTCCTACAAGAAGAGTCCAATCTACACCTCCTGATACTTCAGAGAGGAGACCTTTCCTCTTTCATTTTAGAAGAAGAGGTAGATCTCTGACCAGAGATCTAGAAGAGGAAGAAAATCCAAGTCTAGCAAATACAACTCATACAATTGTTAATCTTCAGGTTACACCTCCTACAATGGCTAGAAATTACACCTTTGCACCTTTCAATCAGGGGAGCCCATTAAATTTTGTAGTGCATCATGATGTGCCCTTGGTGGCATTAAAGAGTATACCTAATTTCACACGAGAGGGACAGACAACAGCCTTTGAGCACATAAGAGATGTGACCACCATTTGCAGCATACACAACATTACTCAAGAGGATGTGGCCACCAAATTATTAGCAGCATCTCTGAAAGGTAAGGCTCTAGAGTGGTTTAGAACTTTAACTGTTGGTTCTATTACTTCTTGGGATGAATTAGGGGATGCATTAAGCAAGCATTTTGAGGATAAATCAGATAATTTGTCTCTAGTTGAGCAATTGACAACTATAAAGAGAGACCCTCAAGAGAAAATGATAGATTATAATAGTAGATTCCTTAAAACATGGAATAGAATCTCAGTCTCTGTAAGGCCATCAGCTAACCATGCCTTCTTGTATTACTTGCAAAGTCTAAATAACCAAATTTCTATCATGATCCAGTCTATGGGTGGTACCACTTTACCCCAAGCTTTTGACACTGTTGTCAAGGCTGAAAATTATTTGATCCAAGCAGACATGATACAGAGAAGGCCTCCCATGCCTATCTTCCCTAGTCTTCAGCCCATTGCACCTACACAAGTACCCCCATTTACCCCTATTCCCACAATATCAGCACCTCAAGCTAGTACCAGTGGTCAAGAACATGCTGCAACAAATTTCTCCCAAGAGTTGCAAGAGGTGAAGAGTAGTCAGCAAACTAGTATACAAGAAATGACAAACTTGTTGCAGACTCTAACCAAAGAGGTCACAAAATTGAAGAAACAAAACCAAGGCATTAGGCCACCCTTCCAATCACAAGGCCAAAGTCCTAATCAGCAATACCAAAATCAAGGATAGCCTTATCAACAAAATAGGCCACCATACCAAGGAGGCTATGAAGGGAAAAGAGAAAACTTTAGTCAAAGACCATTCCAACTATATAACCCTGCACCTCTTAATTCCAAAAATCCAGTCAGGGATATGGTTCCTAGTCAAAACAATATGGCCATGGATAATGAATGGTGTTTCCCTTGCAATCAGCCCCACAATCAGGCTACGTGTTCTAATGGATGGATGAACCAAGCACTAATGGTTCAAAATGCTTCACAAGCTCAAGTAGAAGCTCCTTCTAGTGGGACAGCTCCTCAGCAACAAACACAAGAGAATGAGACTGCTCTTTTCAATTGGGAGCAACCAGATTTCAATGGAGTCAATGATGAAGCTACTTTTGTTGCCTACACAAGAGCAAAGAGAAGAGCCCAAGACATGGAGAGAGCAAATTCTGGCACTAAGGCCACTACATCTGTAGAGCCATTGCAACAAGTTTCCCCTATCACATCCAAGGAGGTCCCTGTCAGCACAAGCAAAGAGGGCCAAGTTCCAAAAGAGGTAGAACCCATCATAGCAAAAGCACAACAAAGGGTACACACTATGGCACCTTATAATATTGTAGACAACATGAAGAAGGTAAATGTCACCATGTCTATGTGGGACTCTTTGTCTATTTCAAGACAACTTGAAATTTTGGAGAAGGCCATGAGAGAGGCAACAAATCCTCAACTTGCAAAAGAAACTGCAAAACCAGTGTTGGTCAACGTTGACCAAGAAAAGGAGACTCCAGCTAGCAAATCCAAGGCCAATACCATGCAAGGTAGGAATTTAAAGCCACCTCCCTTTTACATATCTTTAATTATTGGGAAATCTTTAGTGCATAATTGTATGGTAGATAGTGGAGCTACTAGCACTGTAATGCCCAAGAAAGTGGTTGATCAATTAGGACTTAAATATGAACCCTTCCAAAAGAAGGTTACACAACTTGATGGATCCTCAGTCAGTTCTATAGGCATGGCCAAGGATACCAGTCTAATTCTCCATGCTAGTCCTAATTTTTCCATTCTCCTTGACATATATATCATAGATCTCCCTGCATTGTTTGCCATATGTCTCTCAAGAGAGTTCACAACCAAGATAGGAGGTTATCTTTCTTCCGACTGGTCTCACATGCTCTTTCATACAAGGTATGGTACCAAAGTCACCATTAAATCAAAAGCCTTAGCAATACATCATATAGAGCCATATGTGTCCAATTCCATCAATACTAATTGTCCTATATTTGATGACAATGATGTCCCAACCACTAGTGAAGCAAGCACCAAAATTGAGAATATCCCTGATATTCTCCTAGATGAAAGAACCTCAAAGATCCAAGAGAGTCTTGTTTGGGATTTTGGTTTGGGTAGTTATCTGATTCAAGAAAGTGGAGCCATAGAACCAAGCCTTCTCAAAGAATACACTAATTCAGATGATCAGGATAGTCAGGCTTGGGAACTATTTTTTGATGGAGCTAGAAGTAGACATGGTTCTGGTGGAGGTGCTATGCTGGTGTCCCCAAAAGGAGAAAGGTATTATACTACCTTTAGATTTAGTTTTTCGTGCACCAACAACACTGCCGAGTATGAAAGTCTGGTCAATGGACTAGAATGGGCTAGAAAAAGAGGGCTTAAAGTGTTAAAAGTATATGGTGACAGTGAACTTGTTGTCAGACAAGTAAGAGGGATGAGTGCAACCAAAAATGATGTCATGAAAGCATACAAACATAGAGTTTGGGATGAAATTGAAGATTTCTATGCTTTCAATATCGTTGCTATCCCTAGAAAATTAAATCAAAATGCTAATAGGTTAGCTGCTATTGGATCTCAGTTTGACATCCCCAATAGCATTTCAAAAGAGGAAAATCAACAACACATCAAGATTATTGTCAGACCTTCAATTCTAGATAATAATATTAATTGGCAAGTGTTTGACAATGATGAACAAATTCTACAGTTCTTGTTTGAAGAAGATGTCTTTTCAAGGCACAATCAAAGGAGGTTATCACAGAGCTATGGTGATCAAGTGATACAACTTAGATCTAATAAGATGCTTAAAGGTCTTGTCACCTTAGAGACTATCTTCAAAAAGGATGATGAAGTCAAGAAAAATAAAGCTAGCCTGGTAGTCCAACAGGAACATTGTGCTGAATTAGAGTTGGAGCTAGGTAAGAGCCTACAATTTGGAAAAGTAAACACTAATTCAGAAAAGCAAGCTTACACTAAATTGTTCAGAGAATTCAGTGATGTTTTTGTATGGAGGTATGAAGACCTCAAGGGTTTTGATCCTACCCTTGCTCAGCACACTATTAAATTGGAGCCTAATGCTAAACCAGTAAGGCAAAAGTAAAGGCCTGTTAATCCCAAGCTTGAACCACTTATGCATAAGGAAGTACTCAAACTAATAGAAAGTGGCATCATCTACCCCATCAAACATACTAGTTGGGTTTCCAACCTTGTTCCTGTCAGGAAAAAGAATGGGGAGCTGAGGTTATGTGTTGATTTTAGGGATTTGAACAGAGCCTCATTAAAAGACCGCCATCCACTACCCTCTATGGAACAAATTCTGCAATGTGTCTCTGGATCTGAGAGATTCTCATTGTTGGATGGCTATTTAGGATACAATCAAATCTTAGTGAAAGAAGAGGATCAATATAAAACTAAATTTACAACCAAGTGGGGAACCATGGTGTATCAGAAGATGCCCTTTGGTTTATCAAATGCAGGTGCTACATTTCAAAAGGCAATGGATATGGCCTTTAAGGGCCTCATGTACAAGTTTGTGCTGGTCTACCTAGATGACATAACTGTCTACTCAAAGCATGCAGTAAACCACATCAGGCATTTGAGGTGGATTTTTGAAAGATGCAGAGAATTTGGGATATCCCTTAATCCCAAGAAATGTGTGTTTGCAGTTCATGAAGGAAAACTATTGGGATATGTAGTATCCAAAGAAGGAATTACAGTGGATCCAAAGAGAATTGCAGCCATCTTAGAACTACCATTACCACATCACAAGAAAAGTCTCCAATCTTTCATAGGAAAGATTAACTTTGTTAGGAGATTCTTGCCTAACATTGCAGAGTTACTCAAGCCTTTGACAGCCATGTTGAGGAAAGGTTCAGCCTTCAGTTGGACCAAATAAGGAAAAGTTAACTTCCAAGCTATTAAAGAAGCCTTAACAAAAGCTCCTGCTCTCCTAAACCCAAAATTCAGTAAGGATTTTATCCTTTATGCTTATGGGGGTCATGATGCTATATCTGCAATGTTGACTCAAGAAAATGTTGAAGGATTGGAGTAGCCTATTGCTTTCTTTAGCAAAGGTTTAGAAGAGTATGAACAAAGATACTCTTTTGTAGAAAAACATGTTCTTGCTGTGGTAAAGAGCCTCAAAAAATTTAGACATTTGTTGACTCATAGCAAGGTGCATTTGATGGTTACTCATCCAAGTGTCAAGGAATTTTTGCTTTCTAAGGACCTAAATGAAAAAAGAGCTTGTTGGATCACTAAGGTGATGGAATATGACATAGATATTTAGATTACCAAGCTGGTTAGAGGAAGAGGTCTTTGTGAGCATCTGGCAGAAGATGGAAGTTCAAAGAAATTGAAATAAATAGATGCATCTTTGGTGGTGCATTCTATAGGAGAGCAAGCCAAGGTAGCTAGCTGGTTTCCTAATATGATCAATTATTTGAAGACAGGACAATGTCCTACAGGCCTAGATTCAACAAAAAGAGGTATTATAGGCTACAATCTGTTCCTTTTGTGCTGATAGATGAAATTCTTTTCAGAAAGGATCACAATGGTGTCCTTCTAAGATGCATAGATTCAGAAAGGGTTGCAGATGTCTTATTTGAGTTTCATGATGGAGCTTTTGGTGGCCATTTCTCTCCTAGGAATACAACTTTTCAGATCATGAGGGTTGGATACTATTGGCCATCTATCTTCAAAGATAGTCATGATTATGTTAGAAGATGCATCAAATGTGCTATTTTTGCAGGGAAAGAAAGATTTGCAACTCTTCCCCTACAACTAGTCAAAACAGAGCAGCCCTTCATGAACTGGGGTATAGATTTCATTGGCATGATTAACCCTCCATCTAGTGCAGGACACAAGTGGATAATCACTGCAACTGATTATTTCACTAGGTGGATAGAAGTAGTTTCTTTAAAAGAGGCTAATGAAAGTGCTATTTTAAGTTTTTATGATGACATCATTCATAGATTTGGCATTCTATGTTCTATAGTTTCAGACAATGCATTAGCATTTATAGGCCTCAAAGTCTTAGAGTGGGCAGTCAAGAAGGGCATTTGTCTGAATACAAGTTCCAATTACTATCCTCAAGGGAATGGTTTGGTAGAATCAACAAATAAGAATCTGATTAGAATAATCAAAAAGACCCTGCAAGACAATCAGAGGGACTGGCATACTAAATTGAAATCTGCCTTGTGGTTAGATAGAATTACTCCAAAGAAAATCATTGGTAATTCCCCATACATGTTGGTGTATGGTAGAGAGGCCAAGTTATCTATTTCAACTGAATTACTAGCCTTGGACTTGGCCACTCAGTATGCCTTGTTTGAGGAAAGTGATCCTATGCGAATTAGATATGCCCAGTTGATGGAGCTAGAAGAGATCAGAGATAAATAAATGCATGATATGGCATTCCATCAGAGTTAAACAAAGAGAAGCTTTGATAAAAGAGCGAAGAGTAGAGACTTCAAGGTTGGAGATGTAGTTCTCAAATGGGATGAGTTCAGGTCAAAACCTGGCAAGCACACAAAGTTTGATTCCTTTTGGGGTGTGCCATTTGTTATAACAGAGTGCAAAGGATCCAACGCTTTTCAGCTTTCAACCCTTGAAGGAGCTACCCTGCCAATCTCAGTGAATGGTTTCCACTTGAAGCCTTGCTTTGAGGTTAATCCCTCTTTGTAGGTCCTTCTTGTAAATTCTTGTAAATATGTTTCTTGCTTTCTTTCCCTACTTCCTAGGTTAGTTCCTGTTTCCCAAGAAGTGCACGTGCACAGGTTTGTCTTGTTGGTTCAATTTTCTCTTTGTCAAAGTTTTGTGTTCCTGTAATGACTCCATGCCCAATGGATATTTCAAGGCAACTGGTCTAAATGTCTAGCAGGCTGACATCTCGCAAAGGTCACCAAAATGTTGCCCAAAATTCCCTGTCTTTCTCTTTCGGCCACAGTCCTATTTTCCAAAAGAAATGCTCAAGTGTCAAAAACACAGTTTGTTTTCAACCTCCTCTCTGTAGGCTCGGGTTGTTTTCTACCTTTTGGTCTGAAAGCCTAGTGTGTTTTTGATCTCCGCTCTGAAATTTTGGTGTGTTTTCGACACCTTCTATGTTTTCGACCCTAAGCACGCAACTCTGACGGGTGGGTCCCAGTGCCTAGGCCATGCCAGCGCAGAGAAGATCTGACGACTATCGCATGATCGCATGGGATCTTTAGATCCCATGAGATCATATGAGAACCATTGATGCGGTATCATGCAAAATCTTAAGCGGTCAAGACAAGTGATAGCAGTCTCAGTTAGCATCACTCAGTTGGTCGCATGATCGCATGGGCCTTCCTGGCCGCATGCAATCATGTGACAAATGGTAAGCAATCGGGCGAATAGCGAGGTGGCAGTCGGTGACTAACACCTTATGGTTGGTCGCATGATCACAAGGGCTCTTTCGAGCCCATGCGACCATGCAAAAAATCGTCAGTGGTTTTGGTGGTGGTGGTTCACGGTTTGCAGTCATCGATTAACATCATGTGACAGGAAGTTAGTGGGGCCTGAGGTTTCTGCATTGGTGCAAGTGCAACAAAGATCAACGGTGGTCGTATGATCTCATGGGATCTTCCAATCCCATGTGATCATGCGACAACCGTCTGATGGGGATCTGCTGAGTTAGGTGGGTCCTATGCCAGGGGTGCCAAGATGTTTACTGATGTAGTGGTTGGGATGAATTGGGGAGTGACACATGGTAGTTTTGGGCTCAGGGTTGGCAAGCTTTGTGCAGTTGCACAGTTGGAGGTGGGCTCGGCTCTAGGTTTAGTTAGGTAATCTCACAATAAAAAGAAGAATATTCCTTCTATCTGGCGATTACGAGACTTCCTTTAGTCAGGTAATCTCCTGGCGGAAGGGAATATGCCAAAAGTCTTATGAGACTCAGCGACTACCGTTGAATGAAGCAAGGATCAATGGTTTTTGTGTGGTCACTGGATGTGACTCGGGGTTAAGAAAGAAACAAGCAGTTCAGTGACTAAAGGGAAATGTGAACCTAAAGTGAACCCAGGGTTAGGATTGCGTGAACATCTAAAGCTTGTCGCATGATCTCATGCGACCTCTTGGCCGCATGTGATCATGCGACAAGCCTCTAGCAGTCAACAGGGCTTCGATGGGCTTGTGATTTGGTGACGTGTCTAGTCTGCAGTGGGTGGCTGGTGATCGGCGAAGGTTTGACAGGTGGCGGATCTTGCGGGCCCCAATTGTCTTGCATGGAAAAGCAACAATTTTCAAAAAAACTTGTCGCATGATCACATGAAGGCCTTTTAGCTCATGCAATCATACGACCATTTCTTTGTCGAAGAGATGTAGCCTATTTTGGTGAACTCTCTTCCAAGGTAAACGTCGCGAGCGTAGGTGGTTCAAAAAAATTTATGTCGCGAGGGTGGTTGCAGTTAGAGGAATGTGTAGAGTTTTTTTTTTAAGGGCACCGTTTTGAGTCCTTTCCAGTATGGGATCAGATTTTGCGCATTCATGGCAGTATGGGCTTGTAGGGAGGTTGTTGAATCCAGGCTTTTGTGTCTGCAGGTTGATCAATTTAGGGATGGACACGCAAACAAAATATCTGATTGACCATGATATTTATAGAGCACATTTATGATCAGAAGTGACTATTTTAGGGCTAGATTATTTTATGCATACCTATGTAGCCCTAAGAGTTTGACTCCTACCTGCGTGTAGTAGAGGTGTATATAACATTTTTTGGAGCTTGCAGAGCTCAGGATTTTTCATTTTGTAAAAAGAGAAAGTCTTTTCTTGGATAACCATCTGTAGCATTTCTGCTCTCTGGTTTTTCACATCTTGTAAGTTCTCATTGATAATACAAATGCTGCAAAGTATTTTGTGACATGTTGATGTCCCTGTGCTTTCCTTTTGGCTTGTCTCTTATTGGATTGAAGTTTATGAATGCTTTCAGTGATACTTAGCTTTCCTGATCCCCTTTACTTTTAGCTTATTTGTGCACTACTATGTTTGATTTGATTTGAGTGAGGTTGTGGGTATCCTTCAGCCCCTGTCATTCTGTCTCATTCCTGTGCCCTTTTGCTGAAGAGAATGTCTGCTTGTAGGTCATAATTTGTGTCTAGTTTTTTTTTTTGGCCCTCTTATGAAATACTCATGCAAGCCTATTCAGTAAACTATGATCCCCTGGACCTAAGCGTCTCACTAGTTTCATTCCTCTATACTGAGATCCAAAACCTAGTTTCAGTGCATCACCTAGTAGGATAGATTTGCTTTCAGTCATTTCCCCTTCCATGCATTCCTTCTATCCCTTTCCCTCAAAGTTTTACATTTCATGTTAAGAGCAAATCAGGGTGATTATCCAAGAGGAACCAACCTAGAATCTGGAGGTCTCATCTTGGTTAGCAAAAGGTCCCACAACCTTGAGATGAGTCCCATGTTATACTGGATTATCAAGACTACGAGAGCTTGAGATCAGAGGTGCAAATTCAGTGTATAACAATAACCAAGGTTGATTTATTTTGAGATCATTATTCTAGTAAAGGAGGAGCTTTTTCAGTTCTGTTCAGTTGTTTAGGCAATTTAGGGGAGGTTGACAGCATCTTGGAGTCATTTGGAGGAGTTTTTTGAGTTCTCTATCAGCTAGTATCAATTGAGAATCCTTTTGGAGCAGTTTACTCTCGATTTCTAGTAGTTACACTCCTGATTTGGTGGGCTTTTTATTCATATCTGACCCCCACAAAATATGAATGATTTTTGAAGATTTGGAGCAGTTTTGAGGGGATTTTGAGTGGCACTTCAGTTACACATGGCTTCAAGGATTGCAAGGATCACTTAGACTACATTTTTTGACAGTTTGACTCCTCATTTCAGATAGATTTCTCATTCATCCAAATTAGGGTTTTGAAATTCTATTTATTGTATTTTCACCTCATTTGTAAGGGTTCAGAGTTTTGGATAAAAGAGGTGTTAAGTGAGCACATTGTTCCTTCACCCTTTTTTTGATATTTTGTAGCCATTTTTGCAAAGTTTGAAGATAATAAAGCTGGCCTTATTATTCGCATATTGTTCTAAGTTTTTTAATTGAGCCTTACAACTTTTTTGCATTTAAGTGTTTGTATCTTTCAAGTATAGATTAGTCAATTATTCAAATTCCTATTCTAAAATTGTAAGGAATTAACCTTTTGCAAAAATTATCTATTTGCTGGTTGAAATCTTATTGTTAGTGGTCAAACCCTAATTTTGAGTTCTAAATTAGCCTAGGTGTTGAAAAGTGTTTTCATTTGTAGAATTTAGTAGTATATGTCTGATAGGTACAGATTTGTGGTTCTAAGAAATCTACATCCATTTTGGTGTATCACCTTTTAATTAGTTTTCATTTTTAGTTATCCTTCTACCTTTGTTCCCCAAGTTTTGAAAATTCAGTATTAGGTGTTATCCCAAATCAATAGGAACCGGCCTAGAATCTGAAGATTCATTCTCTTTTCCACCAAAGAGTTTGTTTTCATGTTTCAATAGGAAGGATAGATTTTCAATCAAGTTAGAGGTGCATTCTTGATTGACAACAATTTTTGGCACGCCCTGTGGGACACAAACTACTTCTCAGTTCTTTGATTCACAAGTTTTTATTATTCTTTTGGTGTGAACAACAGTATTTCAGCTTTTTATAAGGCATTTTACTAGCACCTGGCGACTCTATTTTTGAAGGTTTCTTGCAGATTCAGTTGCATATTTGAGCATTTATTTTAATGAGCAGAACTCCAATAAGATCAAACAAAGAAGGTTTTGTGTACCAATAATTGTAGCCAGGTAGAAGGGGAGGTAGATCAGCCAAAAGAGGGAGGACATCATAGGATCAAAGAGGTAAATCTTCACTATTTAATTTTGATTTTTCATCATTTGATAATCCCATTTTTGAAGATTAGGCTACAAATCTAAACAAACCTTAGGTGTTAATTGAAGATATTAGTTTTCCTGAAGACCTAAGTGCACCTGATAATTTCGGATCAAAATTACCAAGTTTTGAAGACTTACCAAGGGATAATTCTATTTTGGGAGCGTCTACAACTGGTACTAAAACAACTCCTCAAAGTTTAAAAACATACCAAAGGAAGGTAGTTCATTCTACCCAGCCTTCTGTTACACTTGCAATTTAGCAACAAGCACCACCAGCTCATCAAATGGCCTGAAATTTGCCATTTGTGGCTTTCAATGCTGGTAGCCCTTTACGTATTGCTACGCATCATGATATTCCACCAGTAGCGTTAAAAGGTTTGCCTTATTTTATTGGTGAAAATCATGTTTCAACTATTGAACATATTAAGGATGTGGCCACTCTTTGTGGATTGCATCAAGTCACACATGATGATGTGGCATTAAAAATGCAAGCAACCTTGTTTAAAGGTAAAGATTTGATTTGGTTTAGAAGTTTACCTGTTGATTCTATTGCTATGTGGGATGATTTGGGGACTGTTTTTATTAGAAAATTAGAAGATACGTCTGATAATCTCTCATTGGTTGAGCAGTTGACTACAATTAAAAGGCATCCAAATTAGCATATTTTTTATTTTCATTTTCATTTTCAGCAAACTTGGCACATAATTCTAGCATCTGTTAAACCTTCTGATGATTACATGTTTTTATTTTATTTGAAGGATTTTAACAGTGATATTTCAGTGATGATTCAGTCTATGGGTGGATGCACTTTGCCAAATGCATTTGACATTGTTGTTAGAGCTTAGAACTACTTGATACAAGTTGGTAAGCTACCTCCTAGACCTCCAATGCCTTATTGTGTAGAGGTACAACCAGTTGTACCAGCTATTGTTCCACCAATAGTAGTTGTGCCACCTATGCCAGCATTACCAGTATTTAAAATGCAAGTTGCAGCAAAAGAACATGCTCCCACAGCTCCTTCTAGAGAAATAAAAGAGCATAATTTGGAGTTAAAGGAATAAAGTGACAGTATTATGAGAATGCTGCAAACATATGGTAATGAGATCATGAAATTGAAGAGGCAACAAAGTTGGTACAATAGGTCTCCTCAAGCTTCTTATCAATAGAATAGGCAATCTAATCAAGCTTTTGGTTCGAATCAGTCACATCAAGCTCAAGGACAACAAAGGAATTATAGTCATAGGACTAATCAACCTTATAATTATGCAACTCCTAGTACATCCAAAGAGTTGGTAGTTGTTCCTCAGAATAACTATGCATAAGAGGAGGAGTAGTGTAATACTTGTAACACCAACCATTTTTGGCTTGATTGTCCCCATGCACTTGAAGCTAGGAGGTAGGATGTTTTAAAGGGTCAACTATCTAATGTTCAAGGAGATGCTCACAATGATCAAGTGCAACCACAAGGTAATCTAGATGTTACTTTAATGAATTTTAATGCTGATGAGACTATTTTAGCAGCCAATTTTGATCAAAATCAAGTATGGAAACCTATAGCAATAGGTACAAGGTCTAAAACTAAGGCTATAAATGAACAACAACAAATTAATAAGGTACAATGACCTATTTTTATTCCACAACAACAAATATTAAAGGGAAAACAACAACAAGTTCAAGCTCAGGATGGACCTTCTTAGCCATTACAATCAACAAAGGAGCTAACTGTTTCAAAACAACAACAGAAGGTTAGTGCTCAAAAATTCAATATTGTTGATCACTTAAAAAAGACACATGTTCCTATTTGTATTTGGGAAGTTTTAGCACTTCCAAGCCAAAAGGATATGCTGCAGGAAGCATTACAAGCACTAACACTATCAGATGATGCTTTAAAAAAAAAAACTCCTAAGGTGTTAATGGCTGGAAATGAGGTTTTAAACCAGCAAACACCCAAGTTGATAAAACCACCACCTTTTTATATCACTGTTATAATAGGACAGAATTTAGTGCATAATTGTATAATTAATTCAGGCACTTCTAGCTCAGTTATGCCTAAGAAAATTGTTGACTAGCTAGGCCTTGAATATGACTCAATTGAAAAAGGGGTTGTTTAGCTTAATGGTACAACAGTAGATACTGTTGGAGGTATTAGAAATCTGGATTTAACCATGCATGCTTGTCCTAGTTTTTAGTACCTATGGACATTTTTATTATAGACTTGCCTCCTAATTTCTCTATTTGTTTATCACGAGATTTCACTGCCAAAATATGAGGGTATTTGTCTGCAGATTGGTCTCATATGCTTCTCTGCACTAGGTATGGTACTAAGGTAACTATTCCTTCTGAGCCTATTGCAAAATTTTGTATTGAGCCATATGTCAGTAGTTCTGAAAATGGGACAACAACAATAATTTTTGATCAAGAGGAAATTAATGCTATTCATTAGTCACAACCATAAATTGAACAAATTCCTGACATATTGTTAGACACATGGGCTTCTTAAATGTAAGGATTTATGATGCACAGATTAAGGAACCTAGTTTGGGTAACTATGTTATTAATGAAATTACTGATTTTATGCCAGCTATCATAAAAGGTACAGATTTAGAGCAGCAAACTGGTGTTGTTTGGAAGTTTTTTTTAAATGGCTCTCATAGCAAAGTAGGTGTTAGAGGCAGTTGCAATGATGGTTTCACCAGAAAATCAAATACTATGCTTCTTTCAAATTCACTTTTAGTTGCACAAACAATGTGGCTGAGTATGAAGCCCTCATTAATGGATTGAAGTTGACAATTAAAAGGGGTATTAGTTTTTTGCAAGTGTATGGTGATTCAAAATTAATTGTAAATCAAGTTAGGAATGTTCATACAAAAAAGAACGATTTGTTAAGAAATTATAAACATGTTGTATGGGACTTGATTGAAGGTTTTGAAGCCTTTAATTTACAATCTATTCCTAGAAATCAAAACAACTATGTTGATAGGCTTGCTTCTATTGGAGCCCAATATGATATCCCAACAGAGATCAGCAATAGTAAGGAAATGAATTGTGTTAAAGTTATTGTCGAACCTCCTGTCTGTAACAATGCAGATAGTTGGCAAGTTTTTGAATTTGACCAACATATTGTAAATTTTTTGATGGAAGAGGCTAAGTTTTCACAGCCAAATCAAAAAAAGTTGTAGGATCAATATGAAGAGAAAATTATTTGGCTAAGTACAAATAAAATGCCTAAAGGTCTTGTCACCGTAGAGTCAATGTTTGGTACCGATGATGAGTTTAAAAAGGACAAATCCAGCCTATAAATCAAAGAAGAACATTACGAAGAGGTTGTTGTTTTAGAGGATAAAGTGTTGAAACTTGGCAAGGTATGTACACCAGAAGAACATCAAGCCTTTGTCAATTTATGGAATGAGTTTCATGATATGATTGCACGGAATTATTCAGATCTGAAGGGATTTGATCCCAATATTTCTCATCATACAATAGAATTAGAACTTGGAGCTAAACCAATAAGGAAAAATAGAGGCTTGCAAATCCCAAGCTAGAACCTCTCACAATTAAGGAGTTGAATAAGTTAATTGAAAGTAACATCATTTTTTCAATCAAACATACTTCATGGTTTTCAAATCTAGTTCCTGTTAGGAAAAAGAATGGAGAAATTAGACTTTGTGTTGATTTATGTGACTTGAATAGGGCTTCATTGAAAGATAGGCATCCTTTGCCTTCAATGGAACAAATATTGCATGTTATTTCAGGTTCAGAATGGTTTTCATTGCTGGATGGTTTTTCTAGTTACAATCAGATTTTGGTGAAAGAAGAGGACATATTTAAGACAACATTTAGAACCAAATGGGGAACCATGGCTTATCAAAAGATGCCATTTGGTCTATCTAATGCTGGTGCAACATTCTAGAAGGCCATGGATAAGGATTTCATTAATCTGATGTATAGGTTTGTGTTGGTTTACTTGGATGACATCACTGATTTCTCTAAAAATGCAACAGATCACTTTAATCATTTAAGGGTTATTTTTGAGAGATCCAAGGAATATGGAATCTCTCTAAATCTTAAGAAGAGCATATTTGTTGTCCATGAAGGTAAGCTATTAGGGTTTATTTTTTCAAAATAAGGAATTAGCATTGAGCCTGAAAGAGTAAGTGCTATCCTTGCAATACCTCTTCCTCTTCACAAAAAAGGTTTTCAAATATTTTTATGGAGAATTAACTTTGTTAGAAGATTTATCCCTGATATTGTTGAGTTATTAATGCCATTAATAGCCATGCTTAAGAAGAATATTTCTTTCAAGTGGACTAAAGAAGGTAAACTTAGTTTTGAACTGATTAAAGAGGCATTAGCTATAGCCCCTACTTTGTTAAATCCTAATTTTTCTAAGGATTTCATTTTGTATGCATATGGGAATGTAGATAGTATTATTGTCATGTTAGTTCAAAAGAATGATATAGGATATGAGTAGCCAATAGCATTTTTCAACCAAGGATTAAAAGATTATGAATTGCATTATACTTTCATTGAGAAACATGTTATTATTTTGATTAGAAGTCTAAAAAAATTCATACATATGCTTTCTAATAACAAGATTAGTCTGAGTGTTGCACATCCTGCTATCAAGGAGTTTTTGCTAAACAAAGATTTCAATACTAAAAGAGCAGGCTAGATTACAAACAGTGCAACAAACAACACCAGATGTTGTTGTTTCATTTGGTGTTGTTGTGACATCATTTCCAAATGATGCACCCACAACAATCACACACCATGCCCATCAGCACAAGGAATTCATGAGAAATAATGAGTAAGCAATGGAAGGGGCATACATCATCATCAAATAAAAGGAGAAAAGCATCAAATATGCATATTAAGGGAGGAGTACATCATGGAGTTTAAGTAAAGATCATAACATCACAACATGGTTGGCAGCCCCAAGGAGGCCCCATTGCATGAAGTGAGTAAGCTACATCAAAACAAAGAGGTACACAAATCGACATCATCTATATATTAATCCTATGTCATGGAGTATATTTGAATCTGCATTTTAAAGGATAAGTAAGAAAGTTGTATGATGCTAGTGAAATTAACAAAGGTACAGATCTAATGAAGTAATGAAGCTACCCACATTCTATGTGCCTTGAGCCAATAAATTTTTTATCATCATGATGAAGTAATAATGAATTAAATGCCTTACTGATGCCCCTATTTGATTGGACGGTGCTCTATTTGTTATATTATTGCTATCAAAATAGAATTTCAGTGGTGATTCAATGCATCTACAACCTCAACAACATGGCGACATCGATCCAATAATAGAAAATGCATTAAAAATGCCAAGCTCATGGTCTCAATGAAATAAATAGTATATAAAAAAAATATGGTGCACAACAGCATCAAGCATGCAATGACAATAATAACATTGCATGATGCCTGAGCTCAAATTCAAAATAGTAAGTGTATTAATGTATGATCTAATAGTAGCAGCCTCATTGATCATTACCTTTGAATCCTCCATCATTATAGAAGAGATAACTATCTACAACTATATTTCATAATTCCTCCTTTGAAGTATATATATATCAAGTATAATTATGAGTTTACATCATATATTTAGTCTTAATAAAATCTTATAAAACAACATAAAACTAACTCAAAATACTTTGTCTTAATAAAATCTTAATAAAAAAATATATTTAGTCTTAATAAAATCTTATAAAACAACATACATTGTGTGAAGTGTTTGATCTCTCTTTATTTGTTTTTTGTTGATATTCACTATCTGGTACTCCCGTTTATGATCATTTCAGGAGAAAATGTCTTGATGGCTCACAAGCTCCAAGCTAGGGCATCATGAATTTTTTATGAGCTTGTTGTTTGAGCACTAGCCAATCAAATAGGGACATGAGGTGCTCAAACAATGAGCTCATAAACAATGCATGATGCCCTAGCTTGCAACCTATGAACCATCAAGACATTTCCTCATGAAATGATCATAAACGGGGAGTACCACATAATGAATATCAACAATAAAACAAATAAAGAGAGATCAAACACTTCACCCAATGCCTTGAAGATAATAGAAATGATTCCCTAGCTCTCAAAGCTCGTGGGTCATCAAGCATTCCAAATGAAAAGATGTAAGAAATGCCAGTATTAAATAGTGAGCTCATGAACAATGTATGATGCCCTAGCTTGCAGCCCGTGAGCCATCAAGATATTTCCTCATGAAATGATCATAAATAGGGAGTACCACACAGTGAATATCAACAACAAAACAAATAAAGAGAGATCAAACACTTCACACAATATATGTTATTTTATAAGATTTTATTAAGACTAAATATATTATTTTATGAGGTCACTGTTTGAGTACCTCATGTCCCTATTTGATTGGTCGATGCTCTCTTTGTTATATTGATGCTATTAGATCAAATTGGGACATCAGTAATAAAATAGGGACATCAGTAATAAATTAATACACTTACTATTTTGAATTTGAGCTCAGGCATCATGCAATGTTATTGCTGTCAAAATAGTAAGTGTATTAATATATGATCTAATAGCATAAATCTCATTGATCATTACTTTTGACTCCTCCATCATTATAGAAGAGATAACTACCTACAACTATATTTCATAATTCCTCTTTTGAAGTCATAGGTTAGTTTAAAATTGAGAAAGTATACAAACTCACCAATTTAATTCCAAAACATCATATAACTAAAATTAATCACATATCACAAATGTATAGATTATACTACATACTATTGCATTATATATATCAAGTATAATTATGAGCTTACTGTTGGAAACTATAATTGAAACAATTATTGTATTGTCATTGATGTCAAAACCTTAACTAGTAAGACTGTTGCTACGTAGGAAAGTACTATATCTATTGAAGTGTTGTGAATGAGTGAAGCAAGGTTGGTAACAATAGCACCTAGGGAAAGGTTGAGTTATCTTGATACTACAAAGTTTACTTGACTATGTTGCACAATGATGAGATAATGTATTGTTTATCTTAGTGAGATTGAAGACTAAACTGGTAGGCTTAACCAAGAAAAAATGGATAAAATCATGTTTAAGCCGAGTTATGTTAGTGTCGACCGAGTTAGTGGATGTCAAGCAAAATCCTATGTCAACCGAGTATCAGTAAATTGCCGAGGAAGACAGTGCATGCCGAGGAAACAGTTTTAGTAATGACTGAGTGTTCTACATGAAGACTGAGTGGATGATCATAGTATTGACTGAGCATACACAATTTTATATTTGAAGAGAATTCTTTTTGGGGATGACATTATTTGAATTCTTGGATTATGTAAAATGTGTTGACTTTATTTGTTGATTGTATGGAAGCATTTAATGCACTATAAAATATTTTATTGTAAATCTTTATGAGATTTGAGATGTTTCTAGAAAAGAAGGTGAAGAACAAAATGTGGGTAAACTCAATGAATCTGACCTAACCGTAAGATCTACAAATGAGATTAAGCAGCAAAAGATGAATTAACCTAATTAAGGAAAGTATTAAGGGAACCTGAACATTGGATTAGATGTATGAGAGTGGAGAAAAAGGTTGATATATTGGGGTGAAACTGAAATACTGGAAGATAAGTTTTATTGACTATATAAGCAAAAAGGTTGAAGGTGAAGTGTGGTGATCGCTTGAAGAAAAGTTTCGAGCAGATCAGAGATGGAGATGGAAAAGTTTCAAAGTCAGTAAACCAATATTTGTGTACAGAATTGGATCTGATATTTGCAAAGTAAGTTGTATGTTTTTTAGATCAACACTACTACTACTTTCTAACCATTGTAATAGTCAAAATACTTTTAACAGAGGTTGATCTAACAGTCATAAGTTAAATCCTTTGAACAAGGTTGCATTCTAATGGAATGTATGTAAGTCCTTTGACCAGGCTCACTTTTAACAGGGTGATTAAATCCTTTAACCGGGTCACACCTGATAGTGTGCATTGTAACCTTTGACAGGGTTGGCTTTTAACCAAGCTCACTTCAGAAGAGTGAAAATAATAGTAGCATGTTACAAAGTGGTTTTTCCCATATTGGGTTTCCACTATAAATCCTGGTGTCATACTTATGTGTGAATGTTTTGGTGTGAACATTTCTATGGTTTACAAGTTAGATATAGCTGGGTAGTGGACTGCATTGTTATATGTTTCTATTGATGAATCAGTGATGACTGAGTTTGTTTTGGTTGCTTGATCTGATTTAAAGTAAAGTTTTTAAGTTTGTCTTATACATTAGGACCTGAGAAAAACTGATTCACCCCCCCTCTCTATTGTTCTAAATCATATTAACAATTGGTATTAGAGCTATGTTGCTTATTGGTGTATACAGAAATCAAGTTTAAAGGGACTTGAAGCAAATGATCAAGATGTATAAGAAGGAGGTACCGAAGCTAAATAAGGAGAACTTCCCTGCATGGAAAAGCTTGATGAAGCTACACCTGGCCGGTATTGGTGATTCTACAAAGTACTATATTGAGAATGACTATGTCTCACCTGCTGCACCTATGACTGCTGAAGAAATGAGAGCTAAGCAAGAAAATAATCAAGCAATGCTAGAAATTGCATCTTCCCTAAGCTATCCAGAATTTGAAGACATTAAGGAATGTACAACTACTAAGGAGATGTGGGACACTCTTGCAAAGATCTATGGTGGTGACTTATTTGTACTTGAAGCAAAATCTAAGAGTCTCAGAGGTAAGTTTGATGAAATGAGAATGCAAGAAGGGGAAAATATTGCACAATATTGTGGTAGAATAAAAGAAGTTGTAAATGCTATTAGGGGAGCCAATAAAACTATTGACAAGGAAACCATTATTGGAAAAGTAATAATAACTCTGTGTCCTATAGATGCTATCAAGATCTCAGCTATTTAGGAATCTAGATGTAACTCTACAAATGGACTCACTTTGGAAGGTTTGATTGGTAAGCTGACTGCTTTTGAACTCTCTAATTATGATAATTTCATTGTTGGAAGTATTGGAAATGTTGAATCTACTTTTAAGTCACAATTAGTTTTGAACAAACCTAAGAAGGAAAAAGAAAGATGCACAAGTGAAAGTGAAAGTGAAAGTGACAGTGACACTTCTGATGAAGAACTTGAAGATCTAGAAGCTCTTATGGCTAGAAGACTGAGAAGAGGAAAAGGAAAGTATAAAGGTATACTCCCTATCATATGTTTTGCATGTAATAAGGTCAGTCATATAGATGCTAGATGTCCTAACAGGAAGGATAAAGATGATGAAAGGAAAAGAAAATACAAAGATAGAAGAGATGACATAAGCTACCGAAGGAACACAAACTACAAGGGAAAAGGTAAGAAATCTTGTTATATTGCTAAAGAAGGAACTGACATTGATGGTGATGATGTTGAAATTGAAGTTGTCTATGTTGCAATGAAAGATGAATCTGATGAGGATGAGAAAAATGCATTGATTTCCTATGTGAACAAGAATGATAAATGGATTATTGACAGTGGTTGTTCACATCACATGACGGGTGATAAGGATAAGTTTGAAACTTTATATCATTACAGAGGTAAAAGTGTAACATTTGGTAATGATGCACCATGTCCTATTAGAGGAAAAGGTTTGATTAAACTGATTGATAAGATATCTTTTGAAAATGCTTATTGGGTTGATGGTCTTAATTATAACTTGTTAAGTGTTGCTGAGCTAAACAAAACTGGTTACCGAGTAGAATTTCATCACAAGAAAGCTAAAATATTTGATGCTACTGGTGAACTGATTGGAAGTGGAGAGAAGACTAGAGGTAATTTGTTCTATCTTGATTATTTGAAGAAACATGTTTAATTGTACAACTTGATGATATTTGGTTATGGCATAAGAGGTTGTGTCATGTGAATTTTGACAATTTTGTAGAGATAAGTAAGAAGAAGAAAATAAGAGGTCTACCTAGATTGAAGAAACCTGAGAATATAATGTGCAAGGAATGTCAGTTAGGAAAAATGACAAAGTCAAGTTTCAAGAGCAAATCCTTTACTTCTGAAAACATTTTAGATTTGGTTCATACTGACCTTTGTGGACCTATGGGTATACAAAGTTACTATGGTGCTAGATACTTTATCTTGTTTGTTGGTGATCGTACAAGGATGATGCATGTAATGTTTTTAAGAGATAAATCTGATGCTTTTCAATTCTTTAAGTGGTACTTGGCTAAAGTTGAGAAGGAGATAGGTAGGAACCTGAAATGTCTTAGATCTGACTGAGGTGGAGAATTTACATCAAATGAATTTAATCTATTTTGTAATGAAAGAGGTATTAGAAGATAGATGTCTGCACCTAGAACTCTTCCAAAGAATGGTATAGCAGAAAGAAGAAACAGATCTATCTTGGACTGTGCAAGGACATTGATGATTGAAAAGAATGTGCCTCAAAAATACTAGAAAGAAGCTATAAGCACTGCTATTTACCAGGTATAAATCAGAAAAGGTACACATCTGACACCTTATGAATTATGGTATGGACATGCACCAAATGTTAAATACTTTAGAATCTTTGGAAGCAAATGCTATATACTAAAAGATACTAGGAATGGAAAGTTTGATGATAAAAGTGAAGAAGGCATATTCCTAGGGTATTCCATGAAAAGTAAGGCTTATAAGTATTTGAACTCTAACACTGACAAAATAGTGGAAAGTGTGAATGAAATACTAAAATTTTTTGGGATGGAAGATGCTAGACTAGTAGGAACTCCTATGGTTACTGGACAAAAGTTATCTAAAAATGATGATGCTGCTGAAGTGAATCAGACTTTGTATAGATCCATGATTGGAAAGTTGTAGTATGCTGTACATAGAAGACTAGATATTGCATTAGCTGTTGGGATTGTGGCAAGATTTTCTCCAAATCCTAAGGAAACACACATGATGGCTGTGAAGAGAATTATGAGATATTTGAAAGGAACTGCTGACTATGGGCTATATTATAAGAAGAATGATAGATTTGAACTGAAATTTTATACTGATGCTAATTAGGTAGGAAATGTAGATGACAGGAAGAGTACAAGTGGTGGAGCTTTCTTTCTTGGACAGAGATTAGTTTCCTGGACAAGCAAGAAACAAAATTGCATTTCCCAATCTACTGCCGAGGCTGAGTATGTTGTTGCTGTAGTAAACTATTCAAATCTGGTTTGGATAAAACAATTGTTGGTAGGAATGAAAGAAGAAATCACTAAACCTGTTGTTATTTTCTATGACAACACAAGTGCTATTAATATTTCTAAGAATCCAGTGATGCATACAAAGACCAAACACATAGCAATCAAATATAACTACTTGAGAGAATTGGTACAAAACAAAGAAGTCCGACTAGAGTATGTGAATACAAAAGAACAAATAGTAGATATATTCACTAAAGCTTTACCTAGAGAAGCTCATGAGTACCTGAGAAGCAAATTAGGGGTCCTTCCCCTAACTGAGGCTGCCTAGTCAAGCTAGGAGCACTGCATCAAATATGCTACAACAAAATATTTGACACATTGATGTAGAAGAATGTCACACTTTAGGATTGCCCTAGAGTTGTGAAAAAAGAGCACAAACACTGAATCAATCATAAGCAAGATGATAGAGGGAGAAACACTGAATTGAAAAGACACTATCTACATCTGTTGGATGTATGTTATGTTGATACTTTGGCATTTTTGTCAAAGAGGGAGAAGATACTAATAATGATAACACATGATACTGAGAACATAGAAGAAACTGAGGGAGAAGATACTGAAAGATAAGAGGAAGATGAACTGAAATGAAAGATCAGGATAGAGGGAGATCTGATTACTGTTGATGGTCATAGAAGTATGATTTATAGATACTGAATCAAAATGAAGCTAAGGATATTATAAATTTCTTTGATGGATAGATAAGTTTTGGATTGGTTGGTAATCCATGTGTTATTCAGGTGATATCATATGGTGTTTCTATCAATGCCAAAGAGGGAGATTGTTGGAAACTATAATTGAAACAATTGTTGTATTGTCATTGATGTCAAAACCTTAACTGGTAAGACAGTTGCTACTTAGGAAAGTACTATATCTATTGAAATGTTGTGAATGAGTGAAGCAAGGTTGGTAATAATAGCACCTAGGGAAAGGTTGAGTTATCTTGATACTACAAAGTGTACTTGACTATGTTGCACAATGATGAGATAATGTATTGTTTATCTTAGTGAGATTGAAGACTAAACTAATAGGCTTAACCGACCAAAAATGGATAAAATCATGTTTAAGCCGAGTTATGTTAGTGTCGACCGAGTTAGTGGATGCCGAGAAAAATCCTATGTTGATCGAGTATCAGTAAATTGCCAAGGAAGACAGTGCATGCTGAGGAAACAGTTTTAGTAATGACTGAACATTCTACATGAAGACCGAGTGGATGATTACAGTATTGAATGAGCATCAGCAATTTTATATTTGAAGATAATTCTTTTTGGGGATGACATTGTTTGAATTCTTGGATTATGTAAAACGTGTTGACTTTATTTGTTGATTGTATGGAAGCATTTAATGCACTGTAAAATGTTTTATTGTAAGTCTTTATGAGATTTGAGATGTTTCTAGAAAAGTAGGCAAAGAACAAAATGTGGGTAGATTCAATGAATCTGACCTAACCCTAAGATCTACAAATGAGATTAAGTGGCAAAAGATGAGTTAACCTAATTGAGGAAAGTATTAAGGGAACTTGAACATTGGATTAGATGTATGAGAGTGGAGAAAAAGGTTGATGTATTGGGGTGAAACCGAAATATTGGAAGATAAGTTTTATTGATTGTATAAGCAAAAAGGCTGAAGGTGAAGTGTGGTGATCGCTTGAAGAAAATTTCTGAGCAGATCAGAGATGGAGATGGAAAAGTTTCAAAGTCAGTAAACTAGTATTTGTGTACGGAATTGGATCTGATATTTGTAAAGTAAGTTGTATGTTTTTCAGATCAACACTGTTGCTACTTTCTAACCATTGTAACAGTCAAAATCCTTTTAATAGAGGTTGATCTAACAGTCATAAGTTAAATCCTTTGAACAAGGTTTCATTCTAATGGAATGTATGTAAGTCCTTTGACCAGGCTCACTTTTAACAGGGTGATTAAATCCTTTAACCGGGTCACACCTGATAGTGTGCATTGTAACCTTTGATAGGGTTGGCTTTTAACTGAGCTCACTTCAGAAGAGTGAAAATAATAGTAGCATGTTACAAAGTCATTTTTCCCATATTGGGTTTCCACTATAAATCTTGGTGTCATACTTGTGTGTGAATGTTTTGGTGTGAACATTTCTATGGTTTACAAGTTAGATACAGCTAGGTAGTGGACTACATTGTTATATGTTTCTATTGATGAATCAGTGATGACCGAGTTTGTTTTGGTTGCTTGATTTGATTTAAAGTACAGTTTTTAAGTTTGTCTTATACATCAAGACTTGAGAACAACTGATTCACCCCCCCTCTCTATTGTTCTAAATCATATTAACACTTACATCATATATTTAGTCTTAATAAAATCTTATAAAAAAACATAAAACTAACCCAAAATACTTTGTCTTAATAAAATCTAATAAAAATATATATTTAGTCTTAATAAAATCTTATAAAACAACATACATTGTGTGAAGTGTTTGATCTCTCTTTATTTGTTTTGTTGTTGATATTCACTATGTGGTACTCCCCGTTTATGATCATTTCATGAGGAAATATCTTGATGGCTCACAGGTGCAAGCTAGGGCATCATGCATTGTTTATGAGCTTATAGTTTGATCACCAACCAATCAAATAGGGGCATGAGGTGCTCAAACAGTGAGCTCATAAACAATGCATGATATCATAGCTTGCAACCCGCAAGCTATCAAGACATTCCTCATGAAATGATTATAAATGAGGAGTACCACATAGTGAATATCAACAATAAAACAAATAAAGAAAGATCAAACAATTCACATGATGCCTTGAAGGTAATAGAAATGATGCCCTATCTCTCAAATCTTGCGAGTCATCAAGCATTCCAAATGAAAGGATGTAAACAATGCCAGTATTAAATATTGAGCTCATGAACAATGTATGATGCCCTAGCTAGAAGCTCGCGAGCTATCAAGATATTTCCTCATAAAATGATCATAAACAGGGAGTACCACATAGTGAATATCAACACCAAAACAAATAGAGAGAGATCAAACACTTCACACAATATATGTTATTTTATAAGATTTTATTAAGACTAAATATATTATTTTATAAGCTCACTGTTTGAGTACCTCATGTCCCTATTTGATTGGTCAGTACTTTTTTTGTTATATTGATGCTATTAGATCAAATAGGGACATTAGTAATAAAATAGGGACATCAGTAATAAAATAATGCACTTACTATTTTGAATTTGAGCTCATAAAGATTAAGATATCTCTATTTTATTACTGATGTCCCTATTTATATATTTTCATCAAATCACCCAAAAACATCAAGAATGGTCCTATGTGGTCGCTAATAGCCAACTTTCAGAAGAATATGAATGAATGCAAACATACATAAGTGGATGAGCATAAATAATGAAGGTACCAAACATTGCCTGAAGTAATGAAGTGTTGACCCAAGGTTCAATCCAGTATGCTCTTGTATGATGCAAAACCCAGAAGGAAGGAACAGATGGGGTTAGATCCAAAGGATCTAAGAAATTCCTATCACCCTATTACTGATCCTCATCTACAATTATGCATGTGCATAGTCAAGCCATACACTTCTAAAATGAAATATGCTACATAACATGTGCACTCAGGAAACATATGCATGCAGTGAGTAAATCAAGACCAAAATGGAGCAAAAAGTATAATGTCAAATGTGTTATTGAAAGCAACACCTCTTGGGTTGTGAGTCAACATGGTATATATGTTGTTTATACAAGATCGGTAAAAGGACATCTACAACCTCAACAACATGGAAATATTAATCCAATAATAGGAAATACATTACGAATGCCAAGATCATGGTTTGAATGAAATAAATAGTGTATAAAACATTATTTGATGCCCGAGCTCAAATTCAAAATAGTAAGTGTATTAATGTATGATCTAATAGCAACAACCTCATTGATCATTACCTTTGACTCCTCCATCATTATAGAAGAGATAACTACCTACAACTATATTTCATAATTCCTTCTTTGATGTCATAGGTTAGTTTAAAATGGAGAAAGTATACAAACTCACCAATTTTTAATTCCAAAATTTCATAACATTGCATTCTAGTTGTTGTTATGGTGCACAAAATAAGCAAGCATGCAATGACAACAATAACATTGCATGATGCTTGAGCTCAAATTCAAACTAGTAAGTGTATTATTTTATTACCGATGTCTCTATTTGATGTGCCTATTTTATTACTGATGTCCCTATTTGATCTAGTAGCATCAATATGAGAAACATAGCATCAACCAATCAAATAGAGAAATTAGGTGCTCAAATAGTGAGCTCATAAACAATGCATGATGCCCTAGCTTGCATCCCATGAGCCATCAAGAAATTTCCTCGTGAAATTATCATAAACGGGAGTACCGCATAGTGAATACCAACAAAAAATAAAATAAAGAGAGATCAAACACTTCACACAATGTATGTTATTTTATAATATTTTATTACTTGACTAAATATATTGTTTTATCAAGATTTTACTAAAACAAAGTATTTTGGGTTAGTCTTATGTTGTTTTATAAGATTTTATTAAGACTAAATATATGATGTAAACTCATAATTATACTTGATATATATAATACAATGGTATGTACTATAATCTATACATTTGTGAGATGTGATTAATTCCAGTTATATGATGTTTTGGGATTAAATTGGTGAGTTTGTATACTTTCTCCATTTTAAACTAACCTATGACTTCAAAGGAGGAATTATGAAATATAGCTGTAGGTAGTTATCTCTTCTATAATGATGGAGGAGTCAAAGGTAATGATCAATGAGATTGCTGGTATTAGATCATACATTAATACACTTACTATTTTGATAGCAATAACATTGCATGATGCTTGAGCTCAAATTCAAAATAGTAAGTATATTATTTTATTACTAATCTCCCTATTTTATTACTAATGTCCCTATTTGATCTAATAGCATCAATATAAAAAAAAATCACCGGCCAATCAAATAGGGACATGAAGTACTCAAACAGTGAGCTCATAAACAATGTGTGATGCCCTAGCTTGCAGCTTGCGAGCCATCAAGACATTTCCTCATGAAATGATCATAAATGGGGAGTACCACATAGTGAATATCAATAGAAAAATAAATAAAGAGAGATCAAACACTTCACACAATGCCTTGAAGGTAATAGCAATGATGCCCTAGCTCTCAAAGCTTGTGGGTCATCGAGCATTCCAAATGCAAAGATGTAAATGCCAATATTAACATTCATATTTTACCATTAAATCAACAAATGTCATCAAAATGAAATTGAGTTAATGAGAAGACAAAGCTTGAATGCCTACCTCAAGTCATGGCTGCCATATAAAGATCAAATGCTAAGGAACTATGTTATAAAATTTCATGCCAAATTTCAAGGCATGAAATTTTATAACTGTACATATATTTTCTTCAACTCCCCCACATTGTAAACTCAATGCTAAGGAGAAAAAAGTATGATGTGAGAAAGTATAAAATTTCATACCTTGAAATTTTATAACATAGTTCCTTAGCAGCTGCCATATGAAGATCAGAAGGCTTCAAGCTTCCAAATCAAGCTCGAGCTTCACAATAGAAGAGCAGTGTGTTGGTGTTTGAAAATGCTTACGCCACTTAGGGCTGCCAATATGCCTTGAGACTAATGTTAGGAGCGGTTAATTCCAAGTATGAGAGCTCTGCAAGACAACTGGACCAACTATAGGGTCTTAATATGCCCTCTTCTGCTTTTGGCTCTGCAAAACCAAGGCGGGTACACCTAATCCAGATAAGACTCCACTCACTACACACCTTATACTTCTGGATTCATAAAGTAGATCATAGTAAAGGATTACTAAATACTAACCAGGTATTCATTGAATCAACTCTACTATGTAGGGTAAAATGGTCTTGTGAAGGGTATTACTACTATCAACCAAATAATGAAAAAGACTTGAAATGGTGTTGATATTCAAAGATGCAGGAAATAGCCAAAACCCATCAAACACTGAACTCAACTGAATGTACTAATCCTTGATTAGTGCCATTATCCATTGGGAAAATCATCAAATGCAAGTATAGAAACATGAACCAACTACTATCAAAGACTCAAAGCCATAAATACAACTATTCCAGCCCATCCACTACTTATAAGATCCTTCTGTAGATGAATCTAATGAATCTATGCCCTATCCAAAGTATTTTTCACTTGATCCTAGATCAAGAACTAAAGACTAGAACATATGCAAAGGTAACCCTATGCAATGGACTAGAAAATCCAAAACTCATAAAACTGACACCAAGGAGAGACTTGAAAGCTTGAAATAATTATATTAAGTATGATGAATCATGTACATGTTTATACCAGAAATGAGACTACCACTTCAATAACTTGCAAAAGATACAAAGAAGTTCTATTCAACCTCCTACAATGTGACAAAGTTCACTATTTCCCTAGAACTAATCAAAATCAGAACCCTTGGAACTGATCAAAATTTAAACCCTTACTCAGTCAAAAAATAAAAAATTTATACCACTAGCCACCTTGGGAATCTCAAAGAGATTGCATGAAGCTTAGGGTGACTAGGGGTAGGGTTACAATGACTAAACCAACCAGAAATGATCAAAAACTTATTGCAGGGGAAGAACAAGAAGCCACCTAGAGAAAGAGATCTCAGACAGATCTTCAATCATGAAAATCTGTGAGCCAGTACAAGACACTAGGGATAGCCATGAAAACCAGTCAAATCAGCCACCTGCAAACAGCTTTTTGAGCTCAAAAATACACTCCACAAGTACAAAACTTCTACAACCGACCACAGGAGCCCTGGATCACATCGCAACAACCAATGCCACCAAACCAGATCAAAAACTGTCATAGAAACCATCAATTATGGTACTTCATGTCACTGCAAACCCTTTTGCAAATTTGAATTCAAAATCCAACAGTCACATCAAAATTTAAAATGCGGCCATAGATCTTTTTCCCTTCCCGGTAAATTGGGCGATCATATTTAATTCACGACAGTCGTGGGCCCCTCAAAAATTCAATAGCCCCATCACCAGTCAGCAACCAATTGGAAAAGAGTACATCGGCAGCACTGGCACCGTGGACCCACCCGTAACTCTGCAACTGCGACACCAAATAGTTGTCACATGATCGCATAGCCCAAAACTGGGCTATGCAAACATGCGACAAGCCATGAGATTGCTACCTTGTCACCCGCCGGCCAATCAAGAACAACCTCGACACGAAAATGGATCAAGTAGACCCCTTTAAACACTACAACCCTCGGCCCCACTGATAAAAAGCCAAGTCACTACCTCGGACCAGTCGAAAGACACCACATCACCACCGTTACCGGTCCCCCAGCACAACGTGGCACCCTTGTCGCATGATCGCATGGCCAAAAGATGGCCCTTGCGATCATGCGACAAGGCCACAAGACTGCCACCTCATCCTCCCAATCTACCAGCATGACCACTATACTTCCAACACCAACAGGCCCAAGAACAAGTGTCAACCGGTTGCATGATCACATGTCAGAAAACTCTGACATGCGATCATGCGACAGCCAACCATAGGCCGCCACATAACCACCAACGGGACCACCACCAAAGAAGCTTTACCTTTTGGAGGATCGGACGGTTGTCGCAAAAGCATGGAGGATAAATGTCGTGCATCTTCACCATGTGAACATGCAACAACCACCGATCCTATCTAAACTTTAACCACACTAGGCAATAAAAAGAGGTGGGTCCCACCAACCAATTGCACCTGTGCAGTTAGGACTAACAAGCAAGGAGTGCTGGCAAGAGGAAAGAAATGTGAGGTCGAAAACATAGGGTTTTCGGTGAAAGATCAAAAACACATAGGGTTTTCAGTAAAAGATCAAAAACATCCAAGGTTTCCATGCAGACCGAAAGGTGGCAAGGAGACCGAAAACATCATGGTTTTTCAAAAACATTGTGGGTTTTCGACACTTAGGTAGATTTTGAAATTGTTTCCTGCAGACCTTAAAACTTGAATATCTCCTTGGGTTTTGCAATTCAAAAGATGTGATATAAATTGGAGCAAGGTGACAACATGAAGCACACAGGGCTAAGGGCACACACCATGAAACATTATGGATTTTCTTCGCAAGATAAAACTATGATTGCAGGTCAAGCCAGACAACTTAACAAAGCTTGCAGGGAAAAGACCATTTTCCTGAGATTTTGCTATGACAGGAAAATGGGCTAACACAGTGAAAAGTGGCAACTTTCCCATTTTACCACAGTTAGGGCCCTCTTTTACATTGCTTTATGAGCTTTATGTTTTTTTTTTAAAGTGAAGACAAAGATTATCTTAATTTGTTATCTTTAAATTTGATTCATTTTATGATTTTAAAAATTGAAATAAAAAATATAAACTTTTAAGAAACTTTTACATCTTTTCATCAAATGACCCAAAAACATCAAGAATGGTCATATATGGTCACTAATAGCTAAATTTTAGAAAAATATGAATGAATGCAAACATACATAATTGGATGAACATAAATAATGAAGGTACTAGACATTTCCTAAAGTAATGAAGTGTTGACCTGGGGTTCAATCCAATATGCTCTTGTATGATCCAAAATCTGCAAGGAAGGAAAAGATGGGGTAAGATCCAAAGGATCTAAGCAATGCCTGGCACCCTATTACTGATCCTCATCTACAATTATGCATGTGCATAGTCAAGCCATACACTTCTAAAATGAACTATGCTACAGAACATGTGCACTCAGGAAACATGTGCATGCAGTGACTAAATAAAGACCAAAATGGAGCAAAAGGTATGATGTCAAATATGTTATCAAGAAACACCTCATGGGTTGTGAGTTAACATGGTATATATGTTGTTTATACAAGATCAGTAAAAGAACATCTACAGCCTCAACAACATGGAAACATTGATTCAATAACAACAAATACATTACAAATGTCAAGCTCACAGTCTCAATGAAATAAACAGTGTATAAAATAATATATGGTGCACATAAGTAGCAAGCATGCAATGACAAAAATAACATTGGATGATGCCCGAGCTCAAATTCAAAATAGTAAGTGTATTAATGTATGATCTTGTATGAAAATTAGATGTCTAATAACTAGAAATGATAAATTAACTATTTAAAGGAAATAAATCAATCTAATGCAACACAATGAAGAATACAAAGTAACTATAAAATGATGAAACTAAATTAATTACCTTTACCTACCATGCAGCTTGTCTCCATTGTCCTCCTAGCCTTGATTTCTTATAGAGGTTGAGCTCTCAGATTTCCAAATGAAGCCTTCTCCCAAGATGCTACCAAAGTGTGGAGATTTTATGAAATGAGTGCACAATAGCTTATGCAATCTAATGGATGGAATGCAAATGAAATGATGATAATATGGATTGATTTCTCTTAGAATGCTTAGATGTTTGGATGCTTGATTGCTTGAATGCTTGAATGCCTATTACAAAATACCTATTAGCTCACAAAGAGGAAATGAGGCTCCTTTTATAGAGTTTTGGAGGATCTAGGCCTAGGTGGCACAATCCTACGGTTGAGAATGAAAGGTGGAAGATCCTAGGGCTAGGATTGACTTGGTTGAAGGAGTTGAGAGAAAGGGGGATGTAGTTGGAATGTGAGAGGAAGAATAGGGATGATGTTCCTCTCACATTGACATGGAGGAGAAGGAGGTGGAAGGGAAAGACACATGTCAAGTGTCTCACAATGACCAAAGAGAGAAAGAGGGAGAGACCTTTTCATCATGAGGACTCTTTGCACAAGTGTCCTATGAGTCACCTTTGACCCTTAGAGGTGGCTTGAGAAGCCCCTTAGGAATAGGGAATGTCTCTTGACTTGGTTGTTGAGAGGACATGTGGTCATGAGACTAAGTCCTATGAGGCCACATAGCCCTTAAGAATAGGACATGTGTGGGTGAGGATAATTACTAATAAATAATTAATAATAATTATTTATTTTACCCAAAGTGATGTGTCAGGTGACTAGTTAGGTGAGGTGGACTAGGAAACTTAGTCATATTTAGGTGATTGTGTATTTAATTAAATCACTTTAATTAGACTAATTAGAAGACTTAGGATAGAGGAATAGACTATAGTGAATTTACTAAATAAATTGAATAATTTATTTAACAAATAGAGGAATAATAATTAATTAAATAATAAATATTTAATTAATTTATCAAGTCAATATCAATTAAATAATAAATATTTAATTAATTAATGAAGCCATTTTTAAGTGTATACATTTTGCCCCTCTTTGAAATAATGTGCATGCCACATTGTTTTAAAGAAATTTCAAGTATTTTGCCCCTGCCCTAGATAATGTCTGAAATGACCTAAGCATGCCCCCTCAAGAGATTGATTAACAAAAAAGATGATTGGAAATTTTATTTATTTATTTATTATTATTATTTTTTCTGGGACAATCAATCTCATGAAAGAAATGGGAGAAAAGATGGGTGAAAATGGGGTGAAATAGAATAAAAATGAGAAGTAGGGTCCACACACCAAGCACATAGGGTCCACAGGCTATAAATAGGTCCAAGGGGTCCACAATAAGCTCATTGTGCACACTTGTCTTTTGGAGATCATCGCGCAAGAGAGAGAAGAGAAGAGCCACTAGGATGCCATTTTCGCTGTCAGATCACCACTTTGAGAGGGTCAGACGCTTCCAGTGACCACCTGATTTGGGTGAACTGGTAGGTGACTCGATCCTGCTTTGTGTTTTCATGAGTTGATGCATGTTAGAGTAAAATTGTAGCATGTTTAGGATAGATTAGGTTAGAAATTTTTTTTTATGTTTGAGCGAAGTATGAATGCGCAGCAACTAGCAATGTTTGAACAGAAAATCAAAGTTTCTATGCATGCGTTTAGGGCAGCTGCACATTCATACTAGAAGAAAGTTTCTGTTGCGCAAGTATGTAATAAAAGCGTGCATATGTAAAATCTACACATTTGTGCAGAATTGGTGTGCAAATGTCAAGGAAAACTGCGCAAATGTTAAAGAATGCTACATATGCATGTTTCAATGTTGCACATGTGCTTTAGGTGGTAGAAGTTGGTCAAATTAGAAAGTCAAATAGGTCAAACTTGATGTCGATAAGCTGATTTGATTTATCAGTGGTTGATTTTTGATCGAGTAGGTCAAGATAGGCAACATTGTAGCATGGTTGCTAGTTAACCAGTCTTGATACTAGATGATTGATAAAATCATCTATTAAAACATGTGATAAAAAACATGTTTGAAATTGATTTGATAGGATAGATAGATTTTGTAGATCAGTTTATCAAAATCTGATAGCTTGATTTTATTTGATTTGTATAGGACATTACGGATATTTTGATGTCACGGGAGAGATATCCCATCACATAGAATCTGATACCGGCGCTATCAAAGACTGACAGACTCCTAATTCGTGCATCTGGATTATATCATGTGACTTACATGCCTGAGATTAGGGTGAACCAAAGTATGATGACAACACTGGTAGAGCAATGGCACTCAGAGACGAGTACCTTCCATCTTCCGACAGGGGAGATGACAGTGAACTTAGAGGATGTATATCGCATCCTACGGCTTCCTATCATAGGAGATTCAGTATAGTATGATGAACATGGCAGAGTGACAGAGTGCAGAGCCATTTTTGGGGATGATGATATTGAGGATGGAGAGGTCAGTTGGGAGGATATGGTCAATTTATATGACCCGCTACCAGTGGTTCTAGCAGGGGCGATTGGGGGTTTCATCTACCCTGATCGTAGATCACATGGATTTGTAGTTCGATGGGGCTGCACTCTACAGCGGATGATGGATGGAACCCAATTTTCTTGGGGTGTGTGTTTATTAGCACATCTATATCATGATTTACATCAGGTGGTGTACCATAGGGGTGCATCATTATCAGCAAGAGTCACATTGCTCCATGTTTGGGCACGGGAGCATATTGCAGTTACTAGACCTGTAGCGACTAGATTCTGGAGCACAGGACAGCCTTATATACATTTATACTCCTTAGTTTTGTCTCAGGAAAAATTGGGACATTTAGAGTACTGGCGTTACACTTTTGATACACTGGATATAGTGACATGGAGATCTTACCTCAGTTGTGAGCCATGGGACAATGAGAGATAGCTAGGATTTTGTTTTGAGTTGTGATGGCTTATAGGGCAGATGCCCTTTGTTTTGGAGAGACAGTTGGTCAGTTGGGTTTTGTGCTAGTTTGGTAGGGTCCAGGGCATGCCCTGGGGTGTGATAGAGTTTGCCAGGACTCATCAGGAGAGATGAGACTGGGGACCTATGATGTCCTTTGATATAGCCTGACAGGAGTTTGAGGACATGCCATTTCAGGCATGGACCATGAGGCAGACAATGGTAGACCCTGGGATGACTACAGATCTTGAGCAGCTCTTGAGAGATTTTCCTATACCACGCTTGACTGATCCAGAAGCTAGGCCACCAGAGAGAGACCCAGCAGATAGATGTCATGGGAGACGTCAAGGGAGAGATAGGTGAGGATGAGGGAGAGGTGGTGGAGGTGATGGTGGAGATGGTGGAGGAGATGGTGGTGATGGAGGAGATGGAGGGAGAGGTGATAGGGCTGGTCCTCAGATGAGAGGAGGCAGTGTTAGATAGAGGGGATTGATGCCACCCCCAGCTAGACAAGGATGGAGATAGCCTCTGGCATAGCCAGCACAACTAGCTGTAGGATTTCCCTTACAGGTACCAGTTGCACAGGTGCAGATACTAGCTACCCCAGTACAGGGACTAGCTACACAGGTATAGGTGCAGGGATAGGATGAGGCAGACGTCTTATTGGCATAGGGTGGTGTTGTACAGGGTGACTAGGTTCATGATGACGTATAGGATGAGCCAGATGCTAAGATGGTGGATGTACAGGCACAGGATGAGTAGGAAGACATGGATATCAGGGGACAGGATCCCTATTTTTAGAGAGATGCTGCTGAGGAGGAGCTAGATATTGATGCACTGCTAGTCTGACTAGTAGTTACACAGGTGCAGGCAAACTAGGTTCCAGGTCTAGAGAGATAGATTGAGAGGATGGATAGATAGATGAGAGTATTGAGACATGAGCGAGATGCAGCACTTGAGAGACTCAGGGAGTCAAAGATGCTACTAGATGAGCTACAGCGCACAAAGGAGTTAGGTCCTCATGGAGATAGCATCAGAGCCATGATACATGCCAGGAAGGAGATATCCACTGGCAAGAGGTGTACAGACAGGCGGTCCCGAGGGATTAGTGGATCGAGAGTTATAGGGAGAGCTCAGTGGCTATCAAGATGGTAGTTCATGATAGAGGGGCACCAGTTGGTGGAGAGGGTGTATCATCATGCCCTCCTAAAGCACTGACAGGTTTGGGAGATCAGGGTGGATCCTCAGCATCAGGGAGTTTAGCAGCACAAGGCCACATTGCATCCCGTAGACAGTGGCAGATAGAGTTTGGAGGCAGTGGTTCATAGATTTTGAGAGAGCATTGTATACACTGTTGTACCATTATGTTTCATTGTATCATTATATTTTGACTTGATGGACACTAACTATGGACACATTGTTATTGATTTATATCATTGGACATTTGGACAGTTTTGTTGTTTTATGGACTTTATATGATGGATGCTATATGATTGATTCTATATTTACAGTGATGCAGTTCTATCATGATTTACTTTGACAATTTATATACATGTGCGTACTGACATATGCAGGATGTGATGATTTACTTTAATATGCATAGAATGTATGTCTCAGAATGATTTATATCCGATTTGATATTTTTGATGCTTAATGGTTAATAATCATATGATGGTGATATAAATGCATGTCTTAAATGAGTTTACTAATGCTATGTAATTATCAATACAATAATGTGATGAACAATGTGGATAATGTATAAGGAATGGATACTGAATGAACAATATAACTGATGATTGGAAACACATACAATGGACAGTAAATAAATGATGTAAAATGCATATATTTTATAATAAATGAATGATATATAATGTGTATAATGGATAATAAATGAAAGTGCAATACAAATGAATGAACGATATATAATGTAATAATGGATAATATACCTAAGATGATTGAATATAATAACTGATAACATGATAAAATGAGATGAAATGATTGCTATAATAAATGAGTAAATTATATATAAATGAACACTCGTAATGAAGATAATATATGTCTTAAATGATTAAGTGAAAAATTTTAAATGCAAAAAGTCTTAATATTTTTGGTTGTCCAAATGTCCTCAACTTAAATAACAACGTATCTGACACAAGAAGAATAGACTAAGAGAACAGATAACCTAATAAGAAAGGTAACCTACAAATCTCTATAAAAGGAGCATTGATATGTAAGTTATGAACTGTTTAAATAAAATGCAATATGAAATGAATGGATCTCCACAACTTTAGGTAACATCTTAGAACTTCATAATAACTGGAACTTGTTTTTCATCATTGAGCTTGTTATGTTGCAAGAGAATGCAAGCATCATGGTATAATTAAACCAGGATGACCTGAGCACTTCTTGCATGGAGTTTAATATTGAAAACTTGAAAGGCATCTATGTATAATTGAACCGAGATGACCTGAGTTTCATTTGCATAACAGACAAGGAATATTCCCTCCTCCATTGGGGAACAAATATTTGGAGTTGAGGTATGTGCTGGCGTATCACCATAAATAGAATATGTAGAACAACATGATTTGGATGTTGTCAATACTATTAAATGAATGAAGGCACTTATTCACAGACACTCCAATTATTTGTTCCTTCGATTTCATAGGGAAATATCCCACAAATAGCAACCAAAGAAGATACCATGCCCCATCATGGCTATCCTAATCAATGACATTTTAGAGTTTCAAAATCATATCAAAGATATCATGGAATAGCATAGGAAACATGATAACAATGAAATCCAAATATGAATGCATAATTTACAACAAATCATTCTAACATGCCTGTCATGAATATACATTTCTTTTGCCAAAAAGATAGTGTAAGATATAGTGATCAGTTGAAGTGATGATGTATAGTCAAGATTCGATAGATAAATAGTCATGTTTCGAAGGATAGATCACAGATTCTGATTCATCATAAAGATATCATTGTGAAAGAACATTTGACTGTGTTTTGCTTTGTCTGGTGAAAATACTCCATTGTGTCCTCTAAGAGTCATGACTATCATAGATCCACTTCCTGAACTAGGTTGAGGACATGCCCCTAGCTAGGTGATGGATTGACTTATTATGGATGAAGAAAGACACAACAAGACTAGGATAAAGACCATGACAAATGATCAAGCTATGATGGGGTTTTATTATGGGTAGATACAATGGATGGTGTATGAACTGGCCATTTTATTATGATATGTACATGGTGGGTATGGGGACTGATTAGCCATTTTATTGTGGATATATACAATGAACAAACACACTAGAAGAATCCTAATAGATAGAGGAGCTAACTCAATACACAAGGCGCCTGTTTCCAGGTTTTCACCACGTGCTTTTATTGTAGTTTTCTTTTGATTTTTTTATTTTTTTAAATTTTTTTTTATTATTTTATTATTTTTATTTTTTTTGGATTTTTATGATTTTTTGTATTTACAAAATATATACATAGCCCTTGCATTGGGATTTTAAGGATAGAACTTCTTGAGATGGATACTATTAAGAGGCTCATCCAAAGGATCTCCCTCAAGTGTGGACAATTGATAAGCCCCAGAACCATAAACTACTATAACTACAAAAGGACCTAACCAATTGGGTTTGACTTGCCCTTCTTTTCATGATGCAATTGATTCTTTAGATTTTCGTGAAGGACTAAGTCACCCAGCTAAAAGTCTCTGATCTTTACCTTGCTATTATACTGATGAGACATACGTTGCTGATAGAATTTCAAATGATCATAAGCTCTCTGACGACATTCATCCAGTAGTTCTAGTTCAGTCAACCGTGCAACTCTACAGTCTTCATCAGGAATGAAATCTTTGAGAGTGACATGAAGTGAAGGCAACTCGACCTCAAGGGGCAGGACTGCTTCAGATCCATAGACAAGGGAGTATGTGGTGGCTCCAATAGGAGTACAGATGGAGGTACGATAAGCCCATAAGGATGGATTTAGTTGGATATGCCAGTCACGGCCAGCGTCATTGACAGTCTTTTGTAGGATTTTAACAATAGTTTTATTTGACACCTCAGCTTGGTCATTTCCTTGGGGATAGTATATGGTAGAATAGTTATGGGTAAAATTGAATTTTGTGCATAGTTCATCCATGTCCTGATTTTGAAACTATTTTCCATGATCAATAATGAGATACATAGGTATACCATATCTACAAATGATATAGTTTAAGATAAACATGCATATTTGTTTCCCTGTGGTGGTAATTAAGGGAATGGCCTCAATCCATGTAGTAAAGTATTTCATGGTAGTGAGAATACATTTGTGACCGTTGGAAGATGGAGGGTTGATAGTGCCCACAAGGTTGAGCCCCCATCGACTGAATGGCAAGGTAGTTGTAAAAGGATGTAACTCTTGTGTTGGAGCATGAATAAGGTTTCCATGTATCTGACATTTCTTGCATGCTCTAGAAAAATGAAAGGAATCTATTTCCATGGTAGGCCAATAATAACCCATACACATGAGTTTCTTAGCCAAAGAGGGACCACTTGAATGTGTCCCACAAATACCCTCATGTACGTCTCACAAGGCAGTTTGAGCTTCATCATGCTCGAGACATCGAAGGAGAGTACCATCAAGACCTCGATGATAAAGGGTATTAGATAATAGGACATAGCGGGAGGCTTGGCGGAGAAAGGTTCATATTTTATTGTGAGATAAGTTAGGGGGTAGGATATCATTTTTTAGATAGGAATAAATGTTTCCATAGATTGGGGAGTCGTGTCCAATTAGATGACATATAATACTCATATTAGGATCATCATATGTAGGACAAGTCAGGGATTCCACCAAGAACTCAAAATGGACCTTGGTATTTTTTGTATCAAACAAAGAAGCAATCATTGCCATGGCATCGACAGCCTTGTTATCATGCCAAGGAATCTTCTCAAAAGTGATGACTGAGAAATATTGTTTGAAGTCATCAACCGTACATTTATATGGTAATAACTTATCATCTTTAGTCTGATAATCATCATTAACTTGGTTTATAATCAACTAAGAATCCCCATAGAAATTTATTTTAGTTAATTTCCATTGTAAAGCCATCTTTAACCCAATCAGCAAGGCTTCATACTTGCTACATTTTTGGTGCAAGGAAAGAGCAGCTTGTAAGATTTTGGAATGGTGTATCCTTGTGGTGTGACAAAAAGAATACCAGCTCCTGAACACTGTTGAGTATACGATCCATCAAAATATAGTTGCCAGGTTTGTGTAGATAAAGCCAAAATGTGTGCATCAAGAAACTCTGTATGTATAGGTTGGTCATCTATTAATGGAGCATCTGCTAGCTGATCTGCTATCACTTGACCTTTGATAGCCTTCCTATCTACATATTCAATATCGAATTCACTAAGCAGCATGACCCACTTAGCCAATCTGTCTGTCAATGTTGTTTTGCTTAATAGATACTTTAAAGGATCAATCTTTGTGATGAGCTAGATTGAATGTGACAACATGTAATGGCACCATTTCTGTGATGCAAAAATAATGGCTAGACATGCTCTTTCTATAGGAGAATAATTTAGCTCATATCCCACTAGGGTGCAACTGATATAATAGATGGCTTTTTCTTTTCCTTCATGATCTTGCTGAGCTAGTAGAGTACTTAGTGAAACTGTCATAGCTAAAATGTAGAGCAAGAGTGGCTTGCCCAGAATTGGTGACATCAGAGTTGGAGGATTCACCAGATATTGCTTGATTTTATTGAAAGCTTCTTCACACTGATCATCCCATTGGACTAAGAAATTTTTATGCAACAAATGTTGAAAGGGATGACTTCGATCTGCTAGTTGAGAAACATATCTTTGGATGGATTGGAGATGTCCCTGCAAGGATCTTAACTAACTGATGTTAGTGGGGGAAGCCATCTCCAATATTGCTTTAACTTTTTCTAGATACACTTCGATTCCTTTGGCTGAGACAATGTACCCTAATAGTTTACCAGATGTAACTCTGAATGCACATTTCTTCGGATTGAGTCGAATCTGATACTTTTCCATCCAGGTGGATATTCTATCCAACACTCTCAAATGACTAGTTCTGTCTCTAGATTTTGCTAAAATGTCATCAACATAATCTTCCATAATGGTGTGCATCATATCATGAAAGATTGTGGTCATTGCTCTTTGGTAAGTTGCTCCAGCATTTTTGAGTCCAAAAGGCATCACATTCCAGCAGTATGTACCCCATGGACAAGTAAAAGTAGTCTTTTCTTGGTCTTCTTGTGCAATCTTGATTTGGTTATAGCTAGAAAATTCATCCATTAATGATAACATCTCATGCCCAATTGTCAGGTCAACAATAATGTCAATATTTGGCAGAGGAAAGTCATCTTTTGAACAAGCCTTATTAAGATCTCAAAAATCAATACAAATCCTAATAGACTTGTCTGGTTTTGAGACGAGGACAATATTTGAAATCCACTCAGCATAATCAATAGCTTGAATGAATCCAACATCTAGGAGCTTCTTCAATTTTGATTTAACCATTAGTGCAATATGGGGATGCATCTTGTGGAGCTTCTGCTTAACTAGTTTTACACCTGGTCTGATAGATAAATGATGCATAATGAGATTTGGATCCAGGCTAGGCATATCAACATAGGACCAAGAAAAGTTGATTTGTCTCTCTCTGAAATTTTTTACAAAAGCTTCTTTCTCTAATTCTGTCAAGGATGCTTCTACTTTGAGGATGTGTGGAGACTCTTCTGTGCCAATGTTATGAGGTACTGTTGGTTCTATAAGAATAGCAGATTGCTCTCGATACAAATAGTTGGGAAGAGTGTCAATCCTTCCATCGTCAGGCACCTTAGAGAGGTTTTCACCATCAGATGCATCATTTCTTTTTACTATTTTTGGATCTAATACTACCACTGAGTAGTTTTCACCATTAGATCTATTGATTATTTTTATATTTTTATGACTGAAAGGATTGGCACTCTCACCAAAGTAGGCCATGTCATTGAGTTCTATCAGAAATCCTGACTTGTGATCTCCTGGTGGTAAATGATCTCTGATTCCAAGATAGTCAATGATTGCATCATCATTATGGAATACATCAAGTTCTGGATGATCAGGAGAATCCCAATCAATAATTTTGGGATGTACAAGGGGCATTGGATCATTCGGGTCAGTTTCAAAGGCAGAGATGGTATTGATGGAAAAGTTGTCAAGGTTTATGATGGTATCAGCAAGGTCTATTTCCATACTCTCATCCGATTCATCTATTGCAAAATAACACTCACTTCCCTCATGATCGACAAGAGTAGTATTACGTGGGACCAATCCTAGTGAGTCACTCCTTGAACTCTCTCCCTCATGGTAATTGTTACTATAGTGATGGACAACATCAACTCCTATTTCTATAGTACAATCAAATAATGAATCCCATTCATAATCATTTGAGTCAAAATCATCATTATCCCCAAGTCCATCAATGATTCCCTATGCTATCCTTTGTTTCTCTGGATCCACATACATACCATTCTTTCTGAATTGCAAAGTAGGAGCTTTAGATATCTCATGAAAAGGTGTGATCTTTGCTTTTCCTTTTGGTTCTTTTGGTCCTTCTCCTTTATATCCCAATCCTGTAGTTTCTCTTTGATAGTTTGGATTTTGCAAGATCGGTTTGATAACACCTTCTCTTTGTAACCCTATAGGTCCAGCACCTTGGTATCCCATCTTTTGTAACAAAGTATACCCTTTACCATAGACATTAGGTGATATATATTCATGTTTGATATCTTCTTCATTCTTCTATGATTTAAGCAAATGAGTAGCATTACGCTTAGCTACCTCTTTGGATATTGTGCCCCCACTTATAAATGTGTCATAAACAAGTGTTGAAGGGGGTTCTAATTGTTGTTTAGTGATGAAAGATCTACCATATGATCTAGGAGATAAAGGTAACTCTATGATGCAAAGAGCTTGACCTAAAGTGTATTCTCTTGTACTTTGTTCTTTTATTTCTATCTTGATCCCATTTGATTTTGAAGTTGATGCTATATTACTAGGATCACTGGGTGTAGTTGTAGAAGATCTAGTATGGTTATAAGGTATCAAAGAGTCATATGTCATCACAAAACTGCAATACTAGAATGGATTAGTGTCTCCTTTGATAGTGACTTCCTGACCATTATGAGGGAATTTCAAGCATTGATGATAGGTTGATGGTACAACTTGCATGGAATGAATCCATGGTCTTCCCAAGAGAATGTTATAAGCAAGATCCATGTCTAGGACTTGGCAAGGTACATCTTTGATTATAGGACCTACTCTAATTGGTAAAACAATAGACCCCTTGGATGACCGTTCTTCCTCATCATAAGCTTTTATCATGATTTTCTTCTTGGGATCAATAGCAATTTCAGAAAATCCCAATGCAAGGACTAGTTTCAATGTACAAATATTTAAGCCAGCTCCTCCATCTATTAGTACTCATTTGATTTTGTGACTCTGGACAAGGACTTCGATATGTAGGGGAGCATTATGAGGTTGGGTAATAGCTAAGTCATCATTCTCAGTAAAGGATAGGTAATGCGGGGTTGTTAAATGGCCCACCATAGCTTGAAATTGATCATGATCTAGATTTGTGGGTACTTGGGTTTCTAAAAGAGCTTTTTCAAGGATATCTTTGTGAGATGGGGATAGATGCAAAAGCTCTAAGATGGATATCTAGGTAGATGTTTTCTTGAGTTTTTCCAAAAGGTTGTATTGGTTGGAAATATTCATTGTAGTCTTTGGGACATAAACAGACTTGTTGTGAGGTGCATTTGGTTTAGACTAGACTCCTTGGAGAGTAACTTTGGATTGAACACGAGTAGTAACATGGACTAGGTGACTCTTTGATTTTCCTTTGATGGTAATGACATTGGCATAATACTTAGAAGGATGACATTCAGAAATGTTACCAACATATCGATAGGGAGTGGAATTATAATTGGCTTGATTGTCACTCTTAGTATTGGAAGAACCTCCTTTTTCATGCTCAGGAAGTGGATCTTTGAAAGCCGTATGTGATTCATTTGAGGTATGTCCATCAACACTAATCTCACTGCTTTCAATTAGATCTTGAATTACATTTTTGAGCCTTTTGCAATCATTGGTTTTATGTCCTTTGCCTCTGTGAAATTCACAATAATCATGCTCATCCCACAAAGAAGGCTTCACTCTAGGTTCAAAATCTTTCATGTCAGGAAGCGTAATGAGCTTCTTTGTGATTAACTTCCGTAAGGATGATTTGAGAGATTCCCCTAAAGGAGTAAAGTTTCTTCAAGGTGACATGAAAAGCAATCTTGGTTTAGATGAATCTTTGTTGGTATTTTGATTTGATGATTGATTGTTGTAAGTACCTTGAGTAGCATTGGCCTGGCTTGTGAGATTGAGAAGGGGTTGTGTTGGTTTGACATTACGATTATCAACAATCCCATCATTGATAATGTTTTTGTTTTTATTCTAGAATTTTGATTTGTCATTGTTATAGTTGTTGGGATTGGAATTTGATGATCCAGCATTGTCCTTGGAATAAAGTTTTATCTCACCTTTTCTGACCATGGCTTCCTCAATCTTGATACCATTTTCTATGAGCTTATTGAAATTTGGTGGACATTGCAATTGTAACCTATAACTCATTTCTGGTGTAAGGTTATGCACAAAGATATCCATCTTTTCTTGTTCAGGAATCATTCATGGATATTTGGCAAATAATTGACACCATCTTTGCAAAAAAGTAAGGAAGGGTTCTCCATTCTCTTGATGTGCATTGCAAAGATCAAGCATAGTGACTTCATGTTTGATGTTATATGAATAATGAGTCACAAATTTTTCAAGAAGCTCATTGAAAGATTTGATGCCTGGGGGTAGTTTGGAGAACCATTCCATGGCTTGTCCTCCTAAACTTCATGGAAATAGTCGCATAAGATAAGTGTCATTGTGAGTGACTTCAATACAAGTAGCACAAAACTCACGAATGTGGTCTTGTGGATCCGAATTCCCTTTGTATTTGTCAAATTTTGGTACCTCAAAATGAGGAGGGAATGTAATCATTGCTAAGTTCTTATCAAAAGGATAAGGACATATATCATCCAAGCAATACTTCTTTGTTGATGATCTAGTTTGGATGTCACATATTTGTTTTTGAAGCATCTAGATTTGTTGTAGAACGAGATCCAAAGATAACGTGTTTCCTTGAGAGTTTTGGGAAACATTGTTCTGGGAAGCATTGTTTTGTGAAGCATGATTTTGGGAAGCATGATTGTGTTGATCATTTTGAGAAATGGTGTGTTATTCATGACTATGAGAAGCATTGGATTGCTGATTGGTTTCCTTTGCTCCATGAGTATCTTGAGAACCTTTAGGGATTTCTTGATTGTTTGTGTGAGCTAGTTCTCTAAGATAGGAAACATCAAAATCACTTGGTAACTTAGCTCCTTGTTGAGCAATCATGAGGAAATAAATCTCTCTATCCAAGCCTAAGAGTCTTTCCATGACATGATAAAATTGAGGATCTTGTGAAGCTTCCCTAAGTTCATCATCGGTGGGTTCATCATTGGATGTAAAAAGTGAAGTTTTCTTAAGAGCTTCTTTTGGCCAAGGGTTTTCTTCGTTGCTGGTATTTCCTTCCATCTTGTCTAGGGATTTTGGATTAATGGCTTGTTTGAGTTTCTGAGATCGAGTTTGAACCATAAAATTGAGAGAATTGATTGTGAGATGAAATAATTCTTGATGAGACGATATGGAAAGTGATTGATAGAAAAGATATTGAAACATGTTGAAAAGTTATAAGACAACTTGATAAACTCTAAGTCAATAGGAGGTATAGATCTCACTATGATATGACAAAGGGAAATCAAGAGATAATAACCTAAGTAAGTTTGGTGGTTTAAGGATGATATATCCTGATATGGTAAACTCACAAAGATCAAAATTTGATAGACCAAGTAATGTTTCAACACCAAATTGAGAATTTCAAAGATTGGAAGAAAATGATTTGATGAGTCTTGATGAAGGAATGATGAAAAGTGATGAAAATGGTCAAACTAAAGATTAGAGGTCTGTGTAACTCGACTATTTTTTTCCAAAATCTTACTAAAGATGAAAATGGTTATCTGAAAAAGTGATTTGGAAAATTGCAAAGTTTGTGGAAATGCTCATTGTTGTAAATGTGTAGCAACAAATGCGTAGGACATATTGATATATGTGCAACAAGATGAGATAGATGCGCATCAAAATTTGATAGATGCGAACTGGTAAAATCAAAAGCATTGACAGTCTGAACAGATACACAACAAATTTGATCAAATGCGCAGCAAGATGTGATATATGCGTAGGTTCTAAAGTTTTGATCTGAATTGAATTTTGTTTGGATTTTTCTGATGTTTTCTGGTTTTTTGGAAAAATGAAAAATGCATAAACATATGCACACAAGATAGAAATGATTTTAATCTAACTATGCTAATATGAATGCACAAACACACTTATAATCCTATGGTTGGCAAGGACAATATCTGCTGAATCCCCACTAGGATAATAAAATCTAGCCACACAAATCCACAGTGGACAGCCTAGGAACTTGGAGGTATGGGCTCCTCCTTACAGTGCACTCACTTCTCAGGCACACCAAGTTATGAATTCAATGGGTCATTACTTCCCAAAGAACTTCTATCTCTACTATGAACCATGAGTAATGTGGGGTGTCTTCACAAGCTTGGGTGACTCCTTGAGCCAGCAGATAGAAGGTTTTTGGCCACTAAACAAAAGATTTTAATAAGGACATCCATTTAAGTGGTTGTGATCAAGTCATTTTTCCAATTAAGGGGGCTCTCCCAATCCTTTCAAAGCAAGGTTTTCACCTCTACTAAGTGGGACTTTAACGCACCGCTAGGGTACTGGAGGAGATTTTGGTTGCCACAATGAATTCACACCTGTCTAATGTGAGACTAATCACACTAGCATTTTTTATATACCGGTTTGGAAGGGCTTGGCTTTAGCTTGTTATCGGTTGGGTCATTCCTTGGGGTGAGTACCTCTTTTCCCATCAAAGACTGCCTTCTAAAAATTATAATAGTTTCTCTTACACCCAAGGTCCACGAATGGTGAGGGGAGAGGATATGTTGTTATAATTTTAGGATTACAGATATGCTATTAAGAAAGACACAAAAAACACTTGAGCTATTCTAAAAAAAATACACAAAGAAAAGACATGTCTTGTTTTTTAAGCCCAAACGAGATTATGGTTTATTTTGCAAACCCCTTGGCAATCTGCAATCAAACCCTTAGAAAATTTGTTTAACAATGGGGTCTTCAAAAACAACATCCTGCAAAACAACCTAAAAGCTACCAGAGCAAATAGAAACTTGTCAAAGGTTAGCTAAAATCAAAACAAATCAAAAATTTAAACCTAACTACTATAAATAACAGATGCGCAATAACAGTAGATAAATGCGTAGACTAATTAAACATATGCACAGAACAGAATGATGGATGCACAAAAAAAATGAAATGGATGCGCAGAAAATATTAATGTATGCACAGGAAAATGTAACAGATGTGTAGATGTTAATTAAAAACTGAAAATGAAAAAGACATAAAAATGACAGATTTGATCAGAAATGCATGCACATAATAGATGAATGAATGCGCAGGATTCATGAATGAATGCACAGTAAAAACCTGGAAATGTCTGCACACAAAAAACTAACAAAATAGAATGTTAAAAATGGAGGCTAGCCCTCCTTCGAGTGCCAAAAATGTATGCAAATTAGATGTCTAATAACTAGAAATGATAAATTAACTATTTAAAGGAAATAAATCAATCTAATGCAACACAATGAAGAATACAAAGTAACTATAAAACGATGAAACTAAATTAATTACCTTCACCTACCATGCAACTTGTCTCCATTGTCCTCCCAGCCTTGATTTCTTGTAGAGGTTGAGCTCTCAGATTTCCAAATGAAGCCTTCTCCCAAGATGCTACCAAAGTGTGGAGATTTTATGAAATGAGTACACAATAGCTTATGCAATCTAATGGATGTAATGCAAATGAAATGATGATAATATGGATTGATTTCTCTTAGAATGCTTGGATGCTGGATTTCTTGAATGCTTGAATGCCTATTACAAAATACCTATTAGCTCATAAAGAGGAAATGAGGCTCCTTTTATAAAGTTTTGGAGGATCTAGGCCTAGGTGGCACAATCCTACGGTTGAGAATGAAAGGTGGAAGATCCTAGGGCTAGGATTGACTTGGTTGAAGGAGTTGAGAGAAAGGGGGATGTAGTTGGAATGTGAGAGGAAGAATAGGGATGGTATTCCTCTCACATTGACATGGAGGAGAAGAAGGTGGAAAGGGAAGACACGTGTCAAGTGTCTCACAAAGACCAAAGAGAGAAAGAGGGATAGACATTTTCCTCATGAGGACTCTTTGCACAAGTATCCTATGAGTCACCTTTGAACCTTAGAGGTGGCTTGAGAAGCCCCTTAGGAATAGGGAATGTCTCTTGACTTGGTTGTTGAGAGGACATGTGGTCATGAGACTAAGTCCCATGATGCCACATAGCCCTTAAGAATAGGACATGTGTGGGTGAGGATAATTACTAATAATTATTTATTTTAGCCAAAGTGATGTGTCAGGTGATTAGGTAGGTGAGGTGGACTAGGAAACTTAGTCATATTTAGGTGATTTTGTATTTAATTAAATCACTTTAATAAGACTAATTAGAAGACTTAGGATAGAGGAATAGACTATAGTGAATTTACTAAATAAATTGAATAATTTATTTAACAAATAGAGGAATAATAATTAATTAAATAATAAATATTTAATTAATTTATCAAGTCAATATCAATTAAATAATAAATATTTAATTAATTAATGAAGCCATTTTTAAGTGTATACAGATCTAATAGCATCGACCTCATTGATCATTGCCTTTCAGTCTTCTATCATTATAGAAGAGATAACTACCTACAACTATATTTCATAATTCCTCCTTTGAAGTCATAGGTTAGTTTAAAATTGAGAAAGTATACAAACTCACAAATGAAATCTCAAAACATCATATAACTGGAATTAATCACATCTCACAAATTTATAGATTATACTGCATACTATTGTATTATATATATCTAGTATAATTATGAGTTTACATCATATATTTAGTCTTAATACAATCTTATAAAATAACATAAAACTAACCCAAAATACTTTGTCTTAATAAAATCTTAATAAAACAATATATTTAGTCTTAATAAAATCTTATAAAACAACATATATTGTGTGAAGTGTTTGATCTCTTTTTATTTGTTTTGTTGTTGATATTCACTATGTGGTACTCCCCGTTTATGATCATTTCATGAGGAAATGTCTTGATGGCTCACGAGCTGCAAGCTAGGGTATCATGCATTATTTATGAGCTCACTATTTGAGCACCTCATGTCCCTATTTGATTGGTCAGTGCTCTGTTTTCTATATTGATGCTATTAGATCAAATAGGGACATCAATAATAAAATAATACACTTACTATTTTGAATTTGAGCTCATAAAGATTAAGATATCCCTATTTTATTACTCATGTCCCTTTATAATCAAATAGGGACAAGAGGTGCTCAAACAGTGAGCTCATAAACAATGCATGATGCCCTAGCTTGCAGCTCACGAGCTGTCAAGACATTTACTCATAAAATGATCATAAATAGGGAGTACCACATAGTGAATATCAACAACAAAATAAATAAATAGAGATCAAACACTTCACACAATGCTTTGAAGGTAATAGAAATGATGCACTAGCTCTCAAAGCTCACGAGTCATCAAGCATTCCAAATGAAAAGATGTAAACAATACTAGTATTAAACAATGAGCTCATGAACAATATATGATGCCCTAGCTTGTAGCCCACGAGCCATCAAGATATTTCCTAATGAAATGATCATAAACGGGGAGTACCACATAGTGAATATCAACACCAAAACAAATAAAGAGAGATCAAACACTTCACACAATGCCTTGAAGGTAATAGAAATGATGCCCTAGATCTCAAAGCTCGCATATCATCAAGAATTCCAAATGAAAAGATGTAAACAATGCTCGTATTAAATAGTGAGCTCATGAACAATGTATGATGCCCTAGCTTACAGCCCGCAAGCCATCAAGACATTTTCTCATGAAATGATCATAAACGAGGAGTACCACATAGTGAATATCAACAACAAAATAAATAAAGAGAGATCAAACACTTCACACAATGCCTTGAAGGTAATAGCAATGATTCCCTAGCTCTCAAACTTTATGGGTCATGAAGTATTCCAAATGAAAAGATGTAAACAATTATAGTATTCAATAGTGACCTCATAAACAATGTATGATGCCCTAGCTTGCAGCCCACGAGCCATCAAGATATTTCCTCATGAAATAATCATAAATGGAGAGTACCACATAGTGAATATCAATAGAAAAACAAATAAAGATAGATCAAACACTTTACACAATGCCTTGAAGGTAATAGCAATGATGGCCTATCTCTCAAAGCTCGTGGGTCATCGAGCATTCCAATGCAAAGATGTAAACAATGCCAATATTAACATTCATATTGTGCCATTAAATCAACAAATGCCATCAAAATGAAATTGAGTTAATGAGAAGATAAAGCTTGAATGCCTACCTCAATTCATGGCTGGCATATGCAAGTCCTCTTCGTGCTTCCAAATCGTCAAGCCCTCTTCGCAGCTCACAAAAATTACAAATCAGCATTTCTTTTTCTTTTTTTCTTTAAATTTATAATCACGCGGGTGTCAAAATTATGATGGCACTGTCGCTATTACGACACCGTCAAGTGCACTTGCAAAAAAAAATACAAAAAAACACACAAATGGTATTGTCATCGAAATTCAACCCCAAATGTTGTAGTGAGCCCATTTGTATTTTGGCATGCTAGACGCTAGCTCTTTAAGGCTAGGAGCTAGACCAGGTTAGGGTCCAGTGGGATTGCTATGATGAGGTTACAACATCATGGGAGAATGCATCGTAGATGAGAGCACAATATCCCCATCTTTTTTATGAACTCCAGGAGGAAGTTCATGCCTAGGGGGGAGGATGTGAGGCCTCACCTCAAGCCCATCATAACTTTTTAGTTTTTGCATTTGACATAAACCTATTTGATACTTTATTTTGATGCACTATGGATTTTAGAAACCTTATGTCATGGATTCTATCACCTTAGATGCTAGATGCACATTATTTTATGATTATTATGATGATTATCTTGTGACTTTATTATGGATCTACATTTATGGTTAATATGGTTTTATGAATGCTAGGATGACATGATGAGATTTATTTATGTGATTATTTAAGAAATGGATATTTGATGCAATTATGATGCTATTGGAGAATTAATTTCTTAATTACATGATGTGTTTATATATGTTTTCACGAATGGGAAAAGTTAAATTATTATGCAATGTGAATTTCAAATTGATTATGTGATGTTGCAAATGATATGTCAAGTTGAATGGAATTTATTCATGTATGTTGTGAATTTATATTTCTCGGACTACTAATGTTGGATTTAGTGTGTAGGAATTAAGACCATGGTATTATATTGGGGAACCAAACATAGACCAATGTAAATTCAGTGTGAGCCAAGGTTGTGTCTAATAAGAGACAAAACCTCACTGTATCATATTTTATTTGTAAACATAATGAGCTTGTATGTCTTAATTAAATTTGTTAAATTAAAATTAAATTTTTTTTTATGTGAATGCTCAAGTGGAAATGCCATGTGGCTTGTGATGTGTAAATTATATTATGTCACTTGACACTTGTAATGTGTACATGTGGCCATGACATGTTCCACTTGAAGATTAGTTGTCCACCAACCTAGGAAACTGCCCCTTTAGGATTCTCATGTGAATCCCTTGGTTAGGGAGCTAGAGGTATGGTCATGTCTTTGATTTTTGAAGTGAATTTTAAAATAGACTTTTGTGGGGTTAGAAAGGTGCCTAGGGGTGTGTTTGGGTCATTTTTAGTAAGCCCACTTGGTATACCTATGGGTAAGGGTCAATTTTAACCATAGGACATCCCATAGTTGACCAAAAGACCTTTCTAAAAGATGGATTTTTAAAATGGATGAAAATCAACTTTTGGAAGCAAGGTCTCGGTTAGAACACCTATCCATTAAGATGCAAATTCTTTGCCCACTTTTTGTCCAATATTTTTAAGAGGCCATTTTTAGAAATATTGTAAGGGGCTTAGGGAAGACTAACCAATGAGTGAGGATATATTCTCCCTAGAATTTGTGGGGAGTTGTGTGGAGGTATTTTTAGTGGGGACTCTCCATTGTGGAGAGTTTGAACACCCACTCTCTATCTTAGAGACAAGTTAATTTTGGAGAAGCTTGGGAAAGGAGGAAAGGATTGGACTTAGGGAGCTCATCCTCAACGTACCTTCCATTTGAATTGGACTTATGTTGGTGGCTCTCTTCATTATAATTTGTTATGCTTGTTTTTGAAAGTAAATGTAAGATGTGAACTTTGTGTTGTGATGAGAATATCATGTGTTATTTTCTTTGTGATGTATTATGTTTCTTCCTTCTTTGAATGTGTTTGTTTTATGTATTAGAGAGTCTCAAGGCCACACTCACCCTTGGGAGGGAAGAGTAGCTTTGGGGGTGAAGGGAATTTGCACAACCCATGGGTGTAGATAAGAGGAGAGGGATAAACATGGAGTATGGGCTCCATGAAGTCATTCATGCTTTTTGGGGGTCATAAGGGAGTGCTTTGTTTTGGCATGTTTCATTGGGGCCATAAGGGTTTGAAGTTGTTTAAGAGAGAGTTGTGAAGAAGTTTTTTTTTTATGCCTTGTATAGGATTGTTCTTATTTATTGGCTTTCTCCCCATTGGGTACTTGGTCCACCTTCACCCCAAGTATAGGATCATTGTGAGACCTTTTGTGCAAATCCTTGGTTGGGAGTTTTCATGTGGTTAGTATGTTTACAATATTGTTGTTTTGGATATGTTTTTTGTATACCCGTATATGTCTTGGTTCCCCTAGCTCGAGGGTGGCCTCTTAGAGGCCTTGGATGGGATGTGAGCATCTCATGGTCTTCTTGAAAAAAATTATTTGCAAGTTTGAAGCCTTATGTTTCTATGAAGAAATGAAAAAAGAAGAGAGTTGTGTATTTGTTTTATACAAAAAAAATTTGATTTCCTATGTATGGGTTGTATGGACTTTTGTGAGGAGTTCTTGGAAAACTCCTTAAAATAGGGTTTGTAAATGAACTAATTGTAGATACCTCTTTAATGAAGGGTGCTCCCTTTAATACCACAAACACATAACAGAAATAGAGAAACAACAACAATATGCAAGAACAGAAAATTGGCTTCTTATTATCTCCATAAATGTGGAATTACAAACTTTCAGAATTACAATATGCAAAGCCACATGGGCATTCCCTTACAATATTCTGTAGGACAAAGCCTCGAATCAATACCTAGATCTACTACCCAGAACTGCCTAGACAACGCAATGGGCCTTCTTTATATAGGTAATTTTCACTGCTCAAGAAGGTTCCAGAAATTTAGCCCTTAAGGTTGACTATACATAGAATTATTTTATTTTCACAATTTTTACAATAAAGTTGGCTCAAAAGAAATACAAAATATGCTTTTAGGTAGCCTAACTTCTGGAGGCCATAAATTTTTAACCATAGCTTTGTTTTTCTATTGTAACCACTTTTCAGAAACACCATGACAAGATCTACAATGCTTGACATGCGCTAGCGCCAGTCAGCCAGGAGTTGATCGCAATCCGGAGCCTCTAAGACCTTCAAAATTGACCTAGAATATTTTGTAACCAAAAACCTTAATAACTTCACCAATACTGATGATGTGGCAATGAAACTCAACTGGTAGGCTAAAATGACTAGGATGAACCTCCAACTATGAAATCAAAACATTCTGAGATCACATGACCAACTTACTAAAAATAGTAAATTTCCATAAATAGCAGCTCTGCACAAGATATCCCTTATTGAAAAGAAAATAGAAATATTTTTTGGGTGATGCAAGATTGCTCTTACACCTAGGATGCTCCTGCATCAGATACCCGGGGTAATTTGAGAAGTGACCCTATCATGACACAGGTGTGTAGAGGAAAACCAAGACAGTTAACCTCTTCCTTTGCTAGCCATGATGAATCTTCAACAGGTCATCTTTTCCATTTGACCAAATACTCTTCATATGTCATATTCCTTGTGCTTCTGCCAACACGACTATCCAATATTTCTTCAATCTCCTTGATATCTGAACTAGTTACTGGAATACTCCACTGTGTTGTTGTAACCTCATCTTCAACACCTCCTTCATGATACTCTGTCAGATCTAAAATATTAAATACTGGTGAAATATTTAGCTTAGTAGGCAACTTGACCTCATATGCATTTCCTGAATCATGCTTCTTTAGTATCTTACATGGCCCAAATTTCTTCATTTTCACCTTGTTATATGTACCAACTAGAAATCTTTCCTTCCGCAAATGAACCATAACTTCATCTCCAACCTAAAATTCCTTATGCCTCTTTTTCTCATCTGCCTTAGCCTTATACTACACATTCATCTTGGTAATGTGCTTCCTCACCTCCTCATGGATGTTCTTCAAATGTTCTGCAAAATCCTCAGCTTTAGCACTACTTATTTCTCTTTTTTTTCAACTCAGATGCATTTCTTGGACTACTCCCATATACAATCTGAAATGGTGATTTACCAGTGCTCTTGTTGACAGAATTATTGTATGCAAATTCTGCCTGTGGTAAAATCAAATCCCATCCTGTTGGCTTATCTCCAACCAAACATCTCAGCAAATTTCTCAAACTCCTATTCACCACCTCTGTCTGTCCATCAGTTTGTGGATGATGTGATGAACTGAACTTCAAATCTATTTTCAACTTCTTCCACAATGTATGCCAGAAATATCCAATGAACTTAGTGTCCCTATTTGAAACTATACTCTTTGGAAAACCATGTAGTCTCACCACTTCTCTGAAAAATAATTCTGCTACATGAAAAACATCATTAGTCTTCTTGCAGGGAATAAAATGTGCCATCTTTGACAATTTGTTAACCACCACAGAAATTGAATCATGTCCCCACTATGTCCTTGGTACACCAAGAAAAAAGTCCATACTGATATCCTCCCAAGGCTTCTCTGGTACAGGTAATGGCTGATACAACACAGTATTCTACTTCACTCCTTTTGCCGTCTGACATACTCTACAACTCTGTACAAACTTATTGACATCTTGCTGCAACTGTGGCCAATAATAATTCTCACTAACCAAAGCAAGGGTTTTATCACAACCAAAATGTCCAGCCAATCCTCCGCTATGCTTCTTCTTGATGAGATTCTCCCTCATAGAACTTCTTGGAATGCACAACTGACTCCCTCTGAATAGCATATCATCTTGTATGATAAAATCTAGCCACTTTGTTTTGTCTAGAGTAACAGGTTCTTTACAAGCTTTCCAAGCTTCACCAAAATCAAGATCCTCTGGATATAAATTCTTGAGTTTTTTGAACCCAACCACCTCAATCTGTATCTCTATCAACAATAGTTTCCTTCTACTAAGTGCATCTGCAACCTTGTTAGACTTTCCACTTCTGTGTTTCAAAACAAATGTATAACTTTGCAAAAACTCAACCCATTTCAAATGTCTTTGATTCAACTTTCCTTTACTATTCAAATATTGCAAAGCTTGATGATCAGTATACAAAACAAACTCTTTAGGAAGCAGATAGTGTCTCCACTTCTTCAATGCCTGAACTATAGCATAAAATTCTTGATCATAAATATAATATTTTCTCTTGGCATCATTTAACTTCTCACTGAAATAAGCAATAGGTTTACCTTCTTGTCTCATAACAGCTCCTATTGTAGTACCACTAGCATCACAATCTACTTGAAACACCTTATTAAAATCAAGAAGTGTTAAAATAAGTTGTTCTATAACCTTTTGTTTCAACAGTTTAAAACTCTTATCTACCCCATTAGTCCACTTGAACTCTTTTCTATTCCCTCTCATTGTTTTAGTCAAGGGTTCACAAATACTACTAAAATTTATGATAAACTTTTTGTAAAAGCTAGCCAAACCATAAAAAGACCTTACCTTAGTAGCACTCCTTGGAGTAGGCCATTCAAGGATAGCCTGTACCTTCTCTAGGTCCATTTTTAGACCTTCTTCTGAAACTACAAATCTCAAATACACTAACTCTTTCTTCACAAAACTGCACTTCTTCAAATTAATCAACAATTTCTCATCTCTTAACTTCTCAAAAACTATACAAATATGCATCATATGCTCTTCCAATGTTTTACTAAAGATCAAAATATCATCTAGGTATACAATGAAAAACTTACCCAGAAATTCTTTCAGAACCTTGTTCATGAGCCGCATGAAAGTGCTCGGTGCATTGGTTAGCCCAAAAGGCATGAATAACCACTCATACAGTCTTTCCTTTGTTTTGAAGGTAGTCTTCCATTCATCTCCTTATCTAATTCAAATCTGGTGATATCTACTCTTCAGATCTATCTTTGAGAAATACACAGTTCCACTCAAACAATCCATAATATCATCCAGTCATGGCAATGGAAACCTATACTTGATTGTGATCTTATTTATTGCTCTAGAATCTGTACACATCCTCCATTCTCCATTCTTCTCTGGTGCTATTAATGCTAGTACAACACATGGACTCAAGCTCTCCCAATCAATCCCTTCTATAACAACTCACGTACTTGTCTGTTCAACTCTTCACTTTCTGTCGGTGTCATTCTGTGTGCTGCCTTGTTTGGCAAACTGGCTCTTGGAATCAAATCCATTTGATGACTGATCTTTCTTACCAATGGTAATCCATTAGGTACATTATCAGATACAATATCCTGAAATTCATTCAACAAATTTGCAACCTCTATAGGTACATCCTCTACTTCCTCTTTACCAGCTTTTGAAATTAAAGAAAAACACACATGCTCATGCTTCATACCATCTAGAAATTTTCTTCCATCAACAAAAGTTATTCTCGCATTACCACATACCTTTTCTTTGGTCTCCTTCAATGGCTTTAGCTTATGTCATACTCCACCTTTATTAGGGAATAGGTATTTGCATGACCATCGTGTACAACACATCTGTCAAACTGCCACAGCCTACCCAACAACATGTGACATGCATCCATAGGTATGATATCACATAGTACCTCATCATGTACCCGCCAATCTTGAACTTTACTAGGCACTGTTCACTGACCATGACCTTGTAGTCATCTTTCACCCATGCAATCTGATATGGATGTAGGTGTTTCTGTCTCTTGAGCTTCAACTTTATCACCATCTCTTTTGACACCAAATTGTCAGTGCTTCCACTATCAATAATCACATCACAACATTTACCCTTACACTTGCATCTATTGTGAAACATGCTCCTCCTTTGTTCAGGTTCATTCTCACCACTCAGCAGGACTTTTTTGTTAATCAACATTTCTCCTTTTCAGCATCTTTAGAATTTGATGATCTAGAATCTTCATCTACATGTGCAACTCTGGCCTGGCCTTCATTTCTCCTATCTGTCCTTCCTTGGCATTGAGGACATTCAAATGCCCTATGACCTTCTTCTCTATAGTGAAAACATGTTCCACGGAAGCCTCCTCTTCCTGAACCTTGTCCTCTTCCTCTTCCTCTCTAATCTTTATTATTCTGATCTTGGAAACGATTGGAATTGTTTCCTCTTTGATTTTGACTACTATTGGCCTCATCCTTCTTTTTTGGATCTTCATTTTAGCCTCCATATGACCGTCCACCAGATCATCCACTGCGACCTCTTCCATTTTGTCTGCTCTCAAACTTCTTGTTTAACTTTTCCTCTACTTTTAGGGCAAATAGGTATGTCTCTTCAATACTGTTCATTTGAACCAGATTCAGCTCCTCCTGAATGCTTGGCCTCAACCCATTAAGGTAATGAGAAACTTTCTCCTTATCAGCTTCCGCATGGCCTATTCTGATGAGGATTCGATAGAACTCCTCTATATACTCTTAAACAGATCATCCCTCTTGCTTCAAACTTTGCATTTTCTTCAGTAGGTCAAGCTCATAATCAACAGGGATGAACTGTCACTTCAATTTATCCACCATTCGATCCCATATTGTTATTTTATCTTTCCCTCTTCTATTTCACTCCAATTGAATCTCTTGCCACCTGATCTTCACATGACCTTTCAGTCCGGCCTTCGCAAATTTGACCCTATCAGGATCCTCAATATCTTCATACTCAAAATATTCTTCACATTCATTGGTCCAGTTGATCAATTCTTTTGGGTTAAGATTTCCTGAAAATGCAGGAACCTCGATCTTAGGTCTTTTCCCAATCTTGGAAATGGCCCAGGAAAGTCTTTCTTCTTCTTGATTCAAAATTTTGCCTTCTTCTTGATCATCATTTCCTTGTTCAGCTTCATCCTCACTTTCATCTCTAACATTAAGATTCATTTCTCTATGAATCTCTTCTTGCAATGCTCGCACTTGTCTCTAGAGCGCTCTAACCTTAGGTGTTACAACACTAGCTCTTCCGCCATGTTCCCTTCATGGAGGTATTTTCATGATGCACGCTGAAACCCTAACCATGGTCCTAGTGTAAACTGCCTCACAGTCGATGATCTATTTACACACTCAAGAACTCCTGCTCTGATACCACTTGATGAAGGGTGCTCCCCTTAATACCACAAACACATAACAAAAATAGAGAAACAACAAGAATATGCAAGAACATAAAATTGGCTTCTTATTATCTCCACAAATGTGGAATTAAAAACTTTCAGAATTACAATATGCAAAGCCACATGGGCATTCCCTTACAATATTCTATAGGACAAAGCCTCGAATCAATACCCAGATCTACTACCCAGAATTGCCTAGACAACACAATGGGCCTTCTTTATATAGGCAATTTCCACCGCCCGGGAAGGTTCCAAAAATTTAGCCCTTAAGGCTGACTATACATAGAATTATTTTATTTTCACAATTTTTACAATAGGGTCAGCTCAAAAGAAATACAAAATATGCTTTTAGGTAGCCCAACTTCCGGAGGCCATAACTTTTTAACTGTAACTCTATTTTTCTTTTGTAACTACTTTTCAGAAATGCCATGACGAGATCTATAGTGCCTGACACGTGTTAGCGCTAGTTAGCTAGGAGTCGATCACGATCCAGAGCCTCTAAGGCCTTCAAAATTGACCTAAAAGATTTCGTACCCAAAAATCTCTATAACTTCACCAATACTGATGATGTGGCAATGAAACTCAACTGGTAGGCTGAAATGACTAGGATGAACCTCCAACTATGGAATCAAAACATTCTAAGATCACATGACCAACTTACTAAAAATAGTAAGTTTCCATAAATAGCAGCTCTGCACAAGATAGCCCTTATTGAAAAGCAAACAAAAATATTTTTTGGGTGATGCAAGATTGCTCTTACACCCAGGATGCTCCTGCATCACTCTTTAAAGAAAGATCTTATTTTTTTAATTTAGAAAAAGAGTTATGTGTTTTTTCATTAGTATGTTGAACTTACTATTTTAGGAAAAAAAAAGAGCAATGAAAAGAAAATAAAATTCTGAATGTATGACTTTACTATTAATCTTATGTGACCATGGCTTGTGGCTGGGGGTGGAGGCGGCTACGACCCCTTCACTTCCCCTTTTATTTATTTATTTTTAAAAATTTATCTTTTTCTAATAAAATGTAACAAAACATTGAAAAAAAAAATATAAGGGGCAATGCCAAATAAAGAAACTCATATTTACAAATACATTGAAAGTAAAGTAATTTGAAAATAAAATTTACAGCTTTTGCCAATAAGTTTTTACCTTCATTGCTAGTTGAGCTTGAGTATTCAGCTCTAATGCGATAATATACAAATGGGTATATGAAAATACATATATACACATAATGTTTATATATGTAAGCTCATAAACTCATGGGTATACCTCTTTTTGGTAGGAATTCCTTCTCTCACCTTGTTGCCTCCATCCCTAGCTCTTTACCTACAATAAAATGGAAGAGAATGCAAAAAAACAATTCCCCTAGGGTTTGGGGATGAATGAGGAAGAGAAAATAGGAGGGAAGAAAAGAAATGAGGCTCTTTTGGGAAGGTGCCTTTTTCACCCTAACCCTAAATCCGAATTAGGGTTAGAGTGAAAAGTATACCCATTTTAAAATTCCTCCTTTCTTTTTTCCCCCTTTTGTTTTAGTAACGTTTTATTTTTGTTTTGTTTGTCTTTAAGTTTGAAACTAAACTTTTGATTTTTGTGACTTGGGTTATGTATTGTAGTGAAGGGAATTAATTTTTCCTTGGATGAATTGTGTTATAGTACCATCAATTTATTTATTTAATTTCTTGTATCTTTTTCTTTTGGTGAGGAATATTCAAGTACTTAATTTTAATAATGATGATGTAGGGGTTAATGATTATGTGAATTTTTTTTTTAACAAACTAAGATCTACAGTTGGAGAATGTTGGTGAAGTAATTTTATTGTTTCCTTAGTGAAATTTAATTATAGTAAATTTGGATTAAATTATTATTAAATTTTTAAATTAATATTTTTACATAGTAGTTCTATTTAAATATGTCAGTTAATTATTTGCAACTTCGTTTCAGAACTTAAGTGTAGAAAGGAAGCCTTTATTTACTTAAATTATAACAATGCTAATTGTAATTAATGGATTAACCTTTTAATTGGTTAGGCTAGGGGTTGACTAAGCTAGTCAACCCCAGGTTCATGTTTGACATCTTATTGTGTGAGGGATGTTGGCGGGCTCGATAACCTCTCGCCATGATTCCCCTTAATTGATTGTTATCCCAAGTTTGACATTCTGTGCAGGCCAATCTTTAACTTTAAACTTTAAATTAATAACCTTTAAAAAAAAAAGTTGGTGTTTTTTTCTTGATTAATTTTGGGCATGACACAAAGGACTAGGAGGGACCTATCAAAGGTGACCAGGGAATGGATGAGGATGAGGACTAGATAGAGGGAACACCCTTATAATGGTGACCATAGGGGGCCACTTTAGAGTATCTACCTAGTAGGGGAATAAACATATGCAAGCATGGAGAAAGTATCTCAATGATTCCCCAAACCTCGTCTCATGACATAGTACCACCAACTCTAGGTGCCTACGGTTAAGGATGACAAGAAGGTGATCTAGGTAAATAAGTTTTTATTTAAGTTTCATTATACATGTACTCTTTTTGATATATTAATAAATATGAGACTATTGTTATTATGTTTTATATCATGTAGTCGGTAATCATAGATGACACGACTTTGTTAGTCACGTTCTTGGAGATATGGTTGCAGATGCACCCATCCCATCATCCCTGTAGATAGAAACATATGTACCATAGTGAGATATAGGTCAACATGTAGTTATATTTGATCCTATTAGAGTGAGCTACTAATAGAAAAATATGAACAAACATAAGTGTAGAGAGTATAATGTGAGTTTTCCTACAGCATATATGAGTTATAGGAGGTGAGAGGAATTATAAAATGTCTAGAGATGTAGAGCTCCTCGAGGATCCATTCATGGTCTATGACATCACATAGACCCTCCTCCATTCCATGACCTTTTCTACATTGAGGCCTAGATGACTTGAGTAGACATCATCCCATGGATGAGAGATGATTATATAGATATTGTATATTTTTTAGGTTGACTACATTTTAGACAATGGTGACTATGTTATTTATAGTTATATATTATGTCTTGATGTTTTGAATGCTTGGGTTATTTTAATGCTATAATCAATGTTTTTACTTCTTATAATTAAAATAAGGCAAACATGGTGATGAACACATATGTCTAGTTTTAATTCCATTAGGATTAATTTAAAAAATAATACTAGAATGATTAAAATGATATGGTTACATGATTTAATAAAACATAAACATAAACAATGTTTAACTAAATACAACTATTTATGATGAAATGCACCAATGTAGAAAAATATAAATGTGATATAGAGAACTAAATATGACATAATCTATCATAACATGGTACATAATTAAATAGTTGTCTAGAGGAAAATGGTAGCAATGGTAGGATGTAGATCACTAACCAAATTCTTCGTAGGGAAGGCCACTCTATACATGAGAATACAAGCCCACCCTTAAACTAATATTGATCAACACAACCAAAATTATGAATGGGTTCTAATGCGAGATCTATGAAAAAGGAGGTATTTGGATTCCTTAAGAATAATGTGATTGATATGTGATATGATAAATGATTAAAGAAAGATAGATCTAATCTATGACAGTAAGTGCAAGAGGAAACATAAAAATAATGAACTTACCTTGAAGAAAGGAGAGGAAGATTGACCCTTGGATTTGAATTTAACTTTCTCCAAAATGTCGAAATCATCTATAACTCCAGATTAGGTAATCTAATTCCTGTAACTGTCTACTATGCAATTTTCAGCCAAAAAGTGTAGGACTATGTCAAATTTCAAGGACTATGATGACACATCAACTTAACCCTAGCAACTCCAAATCTGATTAAAATTACTGAGGACTTGCGACTATGTCTATACCTTCCAAATCCAAATATACAACTTTGCAACCTATTCCTACACACAAAAGAAGGGAAAAGGGTTGAGGGGAGGTATTTTCCTCAGCCAAACCCCTGTTAAGGAATCAACCTTGAAATAAAATAAATGAAATGGAAAGAGTATTTTCATGTAGCAAAGATTAGATCTAAACAATGGATTAAATCACACCTTGTAGATGGAATTGTCTCTCAGAATGTGATCAAATATGTTGATGTAATATCTTTGAATCAACATAAAAATCAAAAGGAAATCATGCAAGACTAAAACCTCACATAATAGATGTTGTAATTCACCACAATATTGGGTTGGGGAAGTGAGAGAAGAAGAAGACTTGATGGATGAATGTAGATCTCCTTCCTTGATTGAAAACTCCTTTGCTTGACCTCTAAAGGGGGGAATAAGCTAGATATATGGAAGGAAATGTCTTGAATGCATGATGGAAATGAAGACTTGAATGTTTGATGGCTCTTGATATATTCCTTGTACTTGAGGTCTTGATTATCTTGAATTCTTGATATTGGATGCCTTCACTAATGGATTACTTTCATGCACTTGGATCTCTTGAATGCACAATGGATGAATAATAGCTCACTTGTAGATGTGTGTCTCTTTATAATGGATTGTGAAAATGAGAGGAGTTGATGCCTTTTTATACACATTTTGAGGCTCAAATTTTGTCAAGGCCATTTGCAATTTCACAGCTTGGAAGAAAATCATGCCATCAGGATAAATTTGGGCTCAAAAACCTAGGACTATGTTGACATGTTATCTTAGTCTAGGTAAAATCACCTCAAAAGTTTTCAAGATGTCGGGGAAAGTGATAAGGAGTGGTGGTAAAAATTATAGCTTGCTATGAGATCAAGGTAAATCCCAAAATCTGAAAATAAATGCATACGTCTTCAATGGAAAATTAATGAGGAACTTTATTTGAATCAAATGTGTGTTTAAGTGCACTATGAGGTCCTACCATAAGAAACACACTAAATAAAAATGGTCCCAAAATAACACAAGTGCTTACTTTTTAGGACAATACATGTAGCCCCCACTTTAGCAGGAGTATGAGACAAGCTCGTGCTCATAGTAAAGAAAGAGATAGAAGAAATAATGAATGATGAGAGAGATGATCATGGGAAAATTGAAAAGAGATAAGACAACAATAAGTTCAAGGAAATAAGCGCCCAAACTAAGGATCTTAACTCCACATTCATGCTTAAGGGAATGGAAAAAAAGAAAAGCCAAAGGAAAAACAAAGAAAAAAGACACAATACACAAAAGGGGTTAGTACTAAAAAAAAAATCAAAATCAACTAGTGAAAGAGATCTCAACTAGAAATGTCATGTCGACTAATATCATGTCTAGAAAGCTACTGCAAGAGAACAAGTGATTACATAGTAAGAACAAGGGCATTGCCAAAGATGATAAAAACTCCATGACCTAACCCAATAGCATAGCCATGAAAGCATAGAGAGAGAGACCATGAATTTGGAATAGGATAGCAATTTTTTTTATGCTAGGTAATCCATGGGGAGAGAAGAGAGAGAGAAAGGAAATTGACATTCTAGCAAACTACACAGTTGAATCCTAATAGCAATATCACAATTTGACTTGTTGTGGTAAATATATCCTACTTATCAATTGATGAGATTAAGGGGATTCCTAATGAATGGTTCATAAGACACAACACTTGGTGAAGGTTTTTCAAATGGGTTTGCAAGTAGAGTGGATTTAACCATGGGCGAAAATCCATTGTTAAAAAAGCTTGAGATGGAGTAGTACTCGGATGGGTGTCCTCCTAGAAAATCCCAGTGCTTCACCTCTATGTGCGTCACCTAGATCTAATGAGTGCTAAGTGTTCCATTCATTCTTATGAGAGATGGGTTCATGTGAACTACTACTCATGAAAAATGGGTCAATGAGTTTGACTCAAAAACCTACACAATTGAATCCTGATAGCAATATCACAATGTATTATGCTAGTCATCTCTACCTTAAAAAAATGTGCACGGTAGCTTCTTAAAAATGTTTTGTGAATAGTGGCAGCTTAAAAATATCTTACAAACATGGGTGACTTAAAGGTGTTTTGCACACAATGGTGACTTAGGGGACCAGTCTTGTAAAAATTCCATGTGAATCTATGTTTAGGGATTGGTATTATGGAAACTCCATGTGGATCCATGAAAAGTGGCCAGTCTTATAGAAATCCTATTTCCATGTGGATCAATGAAAAAAATATTGGATATCATGTACAAGGGATGATGTATGTTGTTGGAAACTACAATTGAAACAATTGTTGTATTGTCATTGATGTCAAACCTTAACTGGTAAGACTGTTGCTACTTAGGAAAGTACTATATCTATTTGAGTGTTGCTAAGGGGATAGGCAAGGTTGGTAACAATAGCACCTAAGGAAAGGTTGAGTTATCTTGATACTACAAAGTGTACTTGACTATGTTGCACAATGATGAGATAATGTATTGTTTATACTAGTAAGATTGAAGACTAAACTGGTAGGCTTGACCGAGAAAAGAATGGAAAAATCATGTTTAAGTCGAGTAATGTTAGTGTAGACCGAGTCAATGTATGCTGAGAAAAATTATAGTGTCGACCAAACAACATTTAATTGCCAAGGAAGACAGTGTAAGCCGAGGAAACATTTGAAGTAATGACCGAGCTTTCTACATGAAGACCGAGTAGTTGATCACAGTATTGACCGAGCATCAACAATTTTATATTTGAAGGGAATTTAATTTTAGAGCCGAAATTGTTGAATTCTTGGATTATGTAAAATATGTTGACTTTATTTATTGATTGTTTGAAAGCATTAGATGCACTATAAAATGTTTTATTGTAAATCTTTAAGAGATTTGAGATGATTCTAGTAAAGGAGCTGAAGAACATGAAGCGGGTAGATTCAATGAATTTGACCTAACCCTAAGATCTACGAATGAGATTGAGTGACATAAGATGAGTTAACCTAATTGAGAAAAGTATAAATGGAACCTGAGCATTTGGATATGTAAGTGCATGGGTGAACAGAGAATGGTGGAAGATCAAAAAAAGTTTTATTTACTAAAAAAGCAGAAAAGGCTGAAGGAGAATTGTGGTGGTTTCTTGAAGAAAATTTTTGAGCAGATCAGAGATAGAGATGGAAAAGTTTCAAAGTCAGTAAACCAACATTAGTGTATAGAATCAAATCTAATATTTGCAAAGTGAGTTGTATATTTTTCAAATAAATATTGCTGCTACATTCTAACCATTGTAACAGTCAAAATCCTTTTAACAGAGGTTGACCTAACAGTCATATGTTAAATCCTTTGAACAAGGTTGCATTCTAATGGATTGTAAGTCTTATGACTAGGCTCACTTTTAACAGGGTGATTGAAATCCTTTAATCGGATCACACCTGATAGTGTGTATTGTAACCTTTCACAGGGTTGGCTTTTTACTGAGCTCACTTCAGAAGAGTGAAAATAATAGTAGCATGTTACAAAGTGGTTTTTCGCAAATTGAGTTTCCACTATAAATCCTAGTGTTAATACTTGTGTGAATGTTTTGGTTTGAATATTTCTATGTTTTACAAGTTAAGTTACAGTTGGGTAGTGGATTGCATTGTTATATAATTCTATTATAGAATCAGTGATGACTGAGTTTGTTTTGGTTATTGGATATGATTTAAGGAAAAGTTTTTAATTTTGTTTTATACATCAGGACCTAAGAACAACTGATCCACCCCCCCTCTTTATTGTTCTAAATCATATTAACAATTGGTATCAAAGCTTTGTTTCTTATTATTAGTGTTGGCAGAAATCAAGTTTAAAGGGGCTTGAAGCAAATGGTCATGATGTATAAGGAGGTACCGAAGCTAAACAAGGAAAACTTCCCTGCATGGCAAAGCTTGATGAAGCTGCATCTAGCCGGTATTGGTGACTCTGCAAAGTACTACATTGAGAATAGCTATGTCTCACATGTCGCACCTTTGACTACCAAAGGAATGAGAGCTAAGCAAGAACATAATCAAGCAATGTTGGAAATTGCATCTACCCTAAGCTATCCAAAATTTGAGGACATTAAGGACTGCACAACTGCTAAGGATATGTGGGACACTCTTGCAAGGATCTATGGTGGTGACTTAAATGTACTGAAAGCAAAGGCCGAGAGTCTTAGAGATAAGTTTGATGAAATGAGAATGCAAGAAGGTGAAAACATTGCACAATATTGTGGTAGAATAAAAGAAGTTGTGAATTCTATTAGAGGAGAAAATGGTGCTATTGATGATGAAACTATAATTGGGAAAGTACTAAGAACCCTGCGTCCTATATATGCTATTAAGATCTCAGCTATTTAGGAATCTAGATGCAACTCTGCTAATGTGCTTATTTTGGAAAGTTTGGTTGGTAAGTTGACTATTTTTGAACTCTCTAACTATGATAATTTCATTGTTGGAAGCATTGGAAATGTTGAATCTACTTTCAAGTCACAACTAGTTCTGAACAAGCCAAAGAAAGAAAAAGAAAGATACATCAGTGAAAGTGAAAATGAAAGTGACAGTGACACTTTTGATGAAGAACTAGAAGATCTAGAAGCTCTTATGGCTAGAAGACTAAGAAGAGGAAAAGGAAAGTATAAAGGTAAACTCCCTATTATATGTTTTGCATGTAATAAAGTTGGTCATATAGCTACTAGATGTCCTGAAAGGAAGGATAAAGATGATGAAAGAAAAAGAAAATACAAAGATAGAAGAGATGACAGAAGCTACCGATGGAAGAAAGACTACAAAGGAAAAGGTAAGAAATCTTGTTACATTGCTGAAAAAGAAATTGACATTGATACTGATGATTTTGAAATTGAGGTAGTCTATGTTGCAATGAAAGATGAATCTGATGAGGATGAGAAAACTGCATTGACATCCTATGTGAACAAGAATGATAAATGGATTATTGATAGTGGTTATTCACATCACATGACTGGTGACAAAAATAAGTTTGAGACCTTACATCATTATAGAGGTAAAAGTGTAAAATTTGGAAATGATGCACCATGTCCTATTAGAGGAAAAGGTTTTATTAAACTGACTGATAAGATATCTTGTGAAAATGCATATTGGGTTGAAGGTCTTAATTATAATTTGTTAAGTGTTTCTTAGCTTAACAAAACTAGTTACTGAGTGGAATTTCATCACAAGCAAGCTATAATATTTAATGCTATTGGAGAACTAATTGGAAGTGGAGATCAGACTAGAGGTAATTTGTTCTATCTTGACCTATCTGAAGAAACATGTTTAATTGCACAACTTGATGATATTTGGTTATGACATAAAAGGCTATGTCATGTTAACATTGACAATCTGGTAAAGATAAGTAAGAATAAAAAGGTAAGAGGTCTACCTAGATTGAAGAAACTTGAGAATGTGATGTGCAAGGAACAATAGTTAGGAAAAATGACAAAGTCAAGTTTTAAGAGAAAATCCTTTACTTCTAAAAACATTTTAGATTTGGTTCATACTGACCTTTGTGGACCTATGGGTGTACAAAGTTACTGTGGTGCTAGATACTTTATCTTATTTGTTGATGATCATACTAGGATGATGCATGTGATGTTTCTAAAATAAAAATCTGAAGCCTTTCAATTCTTTAAGTGGTATTTGGCTAAGGTTGAGAAGGAGATGGGTAGGAACCTGAAATGACTTAGATCTGATCGAGGTGGAGAATTTACATCAAATGAATTTAATCTATTTTACAATGATAGAGGAATTAAAAGACAAATGTCTGCACCTAAAACACCTCCATAGAATGGTATAATAGAAAGGAGAAACATATCTATCTTGGATTGTGCAAGGACATTGTTGATTGAAAAGAATGTGGTACATAAATACCAGAAAGAAGCTATCAACACTATTGTCTACACTCTTAACCGGGTACATATCAAGAAAGGTACAAATCTGACACCCTATGAATTATGGCATGGGCATGCACCGAGTGTTAAATACTTTAGAATCTTTGGAAGTAAGTGCTATATATTAAAAGACACTAGGAATGGAAAGTTTGATGCTAAGAGTGATGAAGGCATATTCCTAGGGTATTCCACAAAAAGTAAAGCTTATAAGTGTCTGAACTCTAACACTAAAAAAATTGTGGAAAGTGTGAATGTCAAAATTGATGAGTATGCAAAAATAAATGAAGATGATAGAAAAAGAAAACCAGAAGATTATACATCTTTTATGTACATTGAAGAAGAAGAAGAAGAGGCAAGTAACAAACTTGCACCTCATGCCGAGTCTCAGGTAAGCAATGTCGAGCGACAAACAGAAGCTGTCGAGCATCAGGAAAACAGTGTCGAAAGAGAACAACAACATGCCAAGCTACAAGAAAATGTTGTTGAATATCAGAAAGAGGTTGCCAAGCATTCAGAAGTTGAATTTGACAATCTTGTTGAGGAACATGATGAAATAGAGGAGAGAGGAGCTGAACTTGTTTTCGCAAAATATGTAAGAAGACATCACAAGCTTGAACAGATAATTGGAGACAAAAATACTGGAATTCAAACCAGAAGTAAGACTAAGGATCCAACATGCCTACTGTGTGAATTTGAACCCAAGTCAACTAGAGAGGCATTGGAGAATGAAGACTGGATACAAGCAATGAATGAAGAGATTGACCAGATTGAGAATAATGATACTTGGACTTTGGTGCCGAGACCTGAAAACAAAAATGTTATAGGAACAAAGTGGGTGTTTTAGAATAAGACGAATGAAAATGGAGAAATAACTAGGACCAAAGCTAGGATGGTAAGCAAAGGCTACGCACAAGAAGGAATAGATTATAGGGAGACATTTTCCCTTGATGCTAGATTGGAAGGAGTAAGAACTCTGCTTGCATATGTTGCTTATAAAGATTTCAAGGTATATCAAATGGATGTCAAGTCTGCATTTTTGAATGGTATACTAGAAGAAGAAGTTTACATAGAACAACTAGAAGGTTTTATTGGTCCAAACAAGAGACACATGGTGTGAAAACTGAACAAAGCACTATATGGATTGAAGCAAGCTCCCAGAGCATGGTATGAGAGGTTGCACAAATACTTGATACAAATTGGATTTTCAAGAAGAAATGACACAAACAATCTATACATGAAAGATGAAGAAGGTAAAGGTATCCTATTGGCAAAAAATTTTGTGGATGACATTATTTTTGGTGGACAAGATGCATTATGTAAAAGATTTTCAAATGAAATGCAAACTGAATTTGAAATGAGTATGTTTGGTGAGATCAAATTCTTTGTTGGTTTACAAGTACATCAGAGGAAGAATGGAATTTTCATTACACAGTCTAAGTATATTAATGAAATACTAAAAACATTTGGGATGGAAGATGATAAACTAGTGGGAACTCCTATGGTTACTGGACAAAATTTATCTAAGAATGATGATACTACAAAAGTGAATCTGACTTTGTACAGATCCATGATTGGAATATTGCAATATGTTGTACACAGTAGACTAGATATTGAACTAGCTATTTCGATTGTGGCAAGATTCTCTACCAATCCTAAGGAAACACACATGATGGCTATGAAAAGAATTATGAGATACTTGAAAGGAACTTCTGACTATGGTCTATATTATAAGAAGCATGAAAAATTTGAACTCAAAGTTTATACAGATGCTGATTGGGAAGGAAATGTAGATGACATAAAGAGTACTAGTGGTGGAGCTTTCTTTCTTGGATAGAGATTAGTCTCCTGGACAAGCAAGAAACAAAATTGCATTTCCCAATCTACTGCCGAGGCTGAGTATGTTGTTGCTGCAGTAAACTGTTCAAATTTGGTATGGATAAAACAATTATTGATAGGCATGAAAGAAGAAATCACTGAACCTGTTGTTATTTTCTGTGACAACACAAGTACTATCAATATCTCTAAGAATCCAGTGATGCACACTAAGACCAAGCACATTGCAATCAAGTATCACTAATTGAGAGAATTAGTACAAGATAAAGAAGTTTGAATGGAATATGTGAATACAAAAGAATAATTAGTAGACATATTCACTAAAGCTTTACCCAAAAAAGCTCATGAGTATTTGAGAAGTCAATTAGGAGTCCTTCCCCTAACTGAGGCTGCCTAGACAAGCTAGGAGCACTGCATCAAATGTGCTACAATAGAATATTTGACAAATTGATGTAGAAGATTGTCACACTTTAGGGCTGGCCTAGAGTTGTGAAAAGGAGAAAAGATGAGGAATCAGTCATAAACAAGATGACAGAGGGAGAAACACTGAGCTATACAGATATTATCTACATCTAATCGATGTATGTTTTAGTTGCTGCTTTGGCATAGGAGAAAGATGAGGTAACAATTGACGAAGTCATTGTTATTCCTAAATGGGATATCAATAACCTCTCTTATGAGCAACTACAGCTATTGAAGGATTTGCTGACAAGGAAAAGTAGGCAAGCAAAAATCTGAAGGGAGCATCAACAGAAACAGGTTCTTCGTGAAATAAAAGATATATTTAATGAAGTATATGACTTATCAGATGTAAATAGTTTTGTTCCCATATTGGAACAACTTGTACACATTGTTTAGAAAGTATATAATGAAGTTAGTTGTGCAAGTGATAAGTTCTTTGAATGGTCAGAATGGAGGTTTGAGACCAAAATGTTGGAGAAGATATCTGTCGAGATAGTAGTGAAACAAGTTGAGTTGTCCACTTTGGTAAAGGAGATCGAGGGGTTAGTTGTGAATGGATAGTCTCTGTTGGCCAAAATTTGTAATGTTGAACTATTCACTGATGAGAATCAATGATTGCTTGATACTCTCAAGCAAGAGATTAAAGCTACAAGTTAGTCCCTGAGCTTGGATGCAGACACCGGTGCTGCACATTATGTCAAAATTATGCAGACCCAAGGTAACTTAGCTGAGCTGATGGCTAATGATGGAAAGATTCATTCTCACCTACTCTCTATACCAACTATTTTGAGACCTCATCTAGAGGCCATACAACAAAAGTTAGCAAAGCCTAAGGAATTAATGCAGACTAATCCATATTTGTCCATAGCCGAGAGCCTCATCAGTTTAACTGTTGATCTAGAAGTGCAGATAGAACTTTTAAACATTGCTTCAATAGATTGGACAAATGCACTCTACATGGTCATGGTGCTGCATAAACATTTTCTGGAGAAATTTTGTGAGCTACCTACTGATGAAGAAATTCATAGAGTCAAAAACAAGGGGGAATCGTCATGACATGAGTACAGACAAGGATCAAACAGGGACAGGTAACAAAAATTTAAAATGTATATATATCTCAGGGGGAGTATTAGGCTAGTACAAACATATTTTTGTAACTATAAGTACAAATGTCATGACAAAGTGTTTTTGCCACTAATGTCAAAGGGGGAGATTGTAGATCTCTATAGTTCTATTGATCATTAGTGCTTCACACTTAGTCATATATCTAGGAAATGATGGTTGGTCATCATTGTAACTAAGTCATTTTGTAAAGGCCAAGTTATGTATTGTTTACTTACCGAGCAGTAGTACTGCCGAGTAAAGTCATGGTCACTATGTGTTTGTAATATATCGAGTATAGTTCTTGCTGAGTTCCATATATCAATGATTATCGAGCGACAGAGAAGTTTAACCAATGCCAAGTATAGTTAATGATGAGTGCCAGGAATAGCTTTTACCAAGTTAGCTAGGAATGAAATACAAGTTTGGAATGGCACAATAATTGAGGTAAACCATATTTGGTGATTGTGGTGTTTTGTATTTTGCTTATTGAGGTAATTACAGAGGTAATTATGCATCCATCTTATTATCATTGATCCCTATGTAATACCTAGAGCCAATCAGAAAATTGTATAGCTTAGGTGGCAATAGAAATCAATCTGAACTATAGATCTTGAATTAGTAAAATGTTTTTGTTATTATATAAGGTCAAGATCTAAACAAAGAGAAGTGTGTGAATCAAAGAGATAAGATATATTGAGATCAAATGAGTATGAGAGAATGATCAGAGAGGTATATTCAGAATAGAGATATCTATTCATCTTTCTCATACCAATTATTAACATGAGACCTTGAGAAATGAAGGATCGAGATAGAGGGAGATCTGAATACTTCTGATGGTCAAAGAAGTGAGGCTTATAGGATTTTGAATCAGAATGAAGCTAAGGATATTATAAATAATTCTTTGATGAATAGATAAGTTTTTGGATTGGTTGGAAATCCATGTGTTATTCAGGTGATATCATATGGTGTTGCCATCAATGCCAAAGAGGGAGATTGTTGGAAACTGCAATTGAAACAATTGTTGTATTGTCATTGATGTCAAACCTTAACTGGTAAGACTATTGCTACTTAGGAAAGTACTATATCTATTTGAGTGTTGCTAAGGGGATAGGCAAGGTTGGTAACAATAGCACCTAAGGAAAGGTTGAGTTATCTTGATACTACAAAGTGTACTTGACTATGTTGCACAATGATGAGATAATGCATTGTTTATACTAGTAAGACTGAAGACTAAACTGGTAGGCTTGACCGAGCAAAGAATGGAAAAATCATGTTTAAGCTAAGTAATGTTAGTGTCAACTGAGTCAATGTATGCTGACCAAAATTATAGTGTCAACCAAACAACAATTAATTGTCGAGGAAGACAGTGGAAGTCGAGGAAACATTTTTAGTAATGACCGAGCTTTATACATGAAGAGTGAGTAGTTGATCACAGTATTGACTAAGCATCAGCAATTTTATATTTGAAGGGAATTTAATTTTGGAGCTGACATTGTTGAATTCTTGGATTATGTAAAATGTGTCGACTTTATTTATTGATTGTTTGAAAGCATTAAATGCATTACAAAATGTTTTATTGTAAATCTTTAAGAGATTTGAGATGATTCTAGAAAAGGAGCCGAAGAACATGAAGTAGGTATATTCAATGAATTTGACCTAACCCTAAGATCTACGAATGAGATTGAGCTGCATAAGATGAGTTAACCTAATTGAGAAAAGTATAAAGGGAACTTGAGTATTTAGATATGTAAGTGCATGGGTGAATAGAGAATGCTAGAAGATCAAAAATGTGTTTATTGACTGAATAAGCAGAAAAGGCTGAAGGAGAATTGTGGTGGTTGCTTGAAGAAAAGTTTCGAGCAGATTAGAGATGGAGATGGAAAAGTTTCAAAGTGATTAAACCAGCATTAGTGTACGGAATCAAATCTGATATTTGCAAAGTGAGCTATATATTTTTTAGATAAATATTGCTGCTACTTTCTAACCATTGTAATAGTCAAAATCCTTTTAATAGAGGTTGACCTAATAGTCATATGTTAAATCATTTGAACAAGGTTGCATTCTAATGGAGTGTATGTAAGTCCTATGACTAGGCTCCCTTTTAACAGGGTGATTGAAATCCTTTAACCGCGTCACACCTGACAGTTTGTATTGTAACCTTTGAAAGGGTTGGCTTTTTATCGAGCTCACTTTAGAAGATTGAAAATAATAGTAGCATGTTACAAAGTGGTTTTTCCCAAATTGGGTTTCCACTATAAATCATGGTGTTAATACTTGTGTGAATGTTTTGGTTTGAACATTTCTGTGTTTTACAAGTTAAGTTACAGCTGGGTAGTGGACTGCATTGTTATATGTTTCTATTATAGAATTAGTGATGATCGAGTTTGTTTTGGTTATTGGATCTGATTTAAGGAAAAGTTTTTAAGTTTGTTTTATACATCAGGACCACTTTTTTTAATCTTCCAGCATTCTCTATTCACCCATGCACTTACATATCCAAATGCTCAGGTTCCCTTTATACTTTCCTCAATTAGGTTAACTGATCTTATGCCACTCAATCTCATTCATAGATCTTAGGGTTTGGTCAGATTCATTGAATCTACCCGCTTCATGTTCTTTGGCCCCTTTTCTAGAATCATCTGAAATCTCTTAAAGATCTACAATAAAACATTTTATAGTGCATCTAATGCTTTCAAACAATCAATAAATAAAGTCAACATGTTTTACATAATCCAAGAATTCAACAATGTCAGCTCCAAAATTAAATTATCTTCAAATATAAAATTGTTGATGCTCGGTCAATACTAAAAATGTTTCCTCGGCTTACATTGTCTTCCTCGGCAATTAACTATTGTTTGGTCAACACTATAATTTTTCTCGGCATACATTGACTCGGTCGACACTAACATTACTTAGCTTAAACATGATTTTTCCATTCTTTGCTTGGTCAAGCCTACCAGTTTAGTCTTCAGTGTTACTAGTATAAACAATACATTATCTCACCATTGTGCAACATAGCCAAGTACACTTTGTAGTATCAAGATGGAAGATGCTAAACTAGTGGGAACTCTATGGTTACTGGAAAAAATTTATCTAAGAATGATGGTGCTGCAGAAGTGAATCAGACTTTGTACAGATCCATGATTGGAAAATTGCATTATGTTCTACACAGTAGACCAGATATTGCACTAGTTGTTGGGATGGTGGCAAGATTCTCTGCCAATCCTAAGGAAACACATATGATGGCTGTGAAAAGAATTATGAGATACATGAAAGGAACTGCTGACTATGGTCTATATTATAAGAAGGATGACAAATTTGAACTCAGAGTTTATACAGATGCTGATTGGGCGGGAAATGTAGATGACAAAAAGAGTACTAGCGGTGGAGATTTCTTTTTTAGACAGAGATTAGTCTCCTGGACAAGAAATAAACAAAATTGCATTTCTCAATCTATTGCGGAGGCCGAGTATGTTGTTGCTACAGTAAACTATTCAAATTTGGTATTGATAAAACAATTGTTGATAGGCATGAAAGAAGAAATCACTGAACTTTTTTTTATTTTCTGTGACAACACAAGTGCTATCAATATCTCTAAGAATCCAGTGATGCACACTAAGACCAAGCACATTGCAATCAAGTATCACTACTTGAGAGAATTAGTACAAGATAAAGAAGTCCAAATGGAATATGTGAATACAAAAAAACAATTAGCAGACATATTCACTAAAGCTTTACCCAGAGAAGCTCATGAGTATTTGAGAAGTCAATTAGGGGTCCTTCCCCTAAATGAGGCTACCTAGACAATCTAGGAGCACTGCATCAAATGTCCTACAGTAGAATATTTGACAAATTGATGCAAAATATTGTCACACTTTAGGGCTGGCCTAGAGGGTTGAAAAGGAGCAAAGACAAGGAATTAGTCATAAGAAAGATAACAGAGGGAGAAACATTGAGCTACACAGATATTATCTACATCTAATGGATGTATGTTTTAGTTGCTTCTTTGACATTTTTGTCAAAGAGGGAGATGAACTGATATGATAACATATGAGACTGAAGCTAAGGATGATGAACTGAAATGAAGGATCAGGATAGAGGGAGATCTGAATATTTATGATGGTCACAGAAGTGAGGCTTATAGGATTATGAATCAGAATGAAGCTAAGGATGTTATAAATAATTCTCTAATGAACAGATAAGTTTTTGGATTGGTTGGTAATCCATATTTTATTCAGGTGATATCATATGGTGTTTACATCAATGCCAAAGAGGGAGATTGTTGGAAACTGCAATTGAAAGAATTTTTGTATTTTCATTGATGTCAAACCTTAACTGGTAAGATTGTTGCTACTAAGAAAAGTACTATATCTATTTGAGTGTTGCTAAGGGGATAGGCAAGGTTGGTAACAATAACACCTAATGAAAGGTTGAGTTATCTTGATACTACAAAGTGTATTTGACTATGTTGCACAATGATGAGATAATGTATTGTTTATACTAGTAAGACTGAAGAGTAAACTGGTAGGCTTGACCAAGCAAATAATGGAAGAATCATGTTTAAGCTGAGTAATGTTAGTGTCGACTGAGTCAATGTATGCCGAGAAAAATTATAGTGTCGACCGAACAACAGTTAATTGTCGAGGAAGACAGTGTAAGCTGAGGAAACATTTGTAGTAATGACCAAGCTTTCTACATGAAGACCGAGTAGTTGATCATAGTATTGACTAAGCATCAGCAATTTTATACTTGAAGAGAATTTAATTTTGGGGCCGACATTGTTGAATTCTTGGATTATGTAAAATGTGTTGACTTTTTGTATTGATTGTTTGAAAGCATTAGATGCACTATAAAATGTTTTATTGTAAATCTTTAAGAGATTTGAGATGATTCTAGAAAAGGATCCAAAGAACATGAAGCAAGTAGATTCAATGAATCTGACCTAACCGTAAGATCTATGAATGAGATTGAGTGGCATAAGTTGAGTTAACCTAATTGAGGAAAGTATAAAGGGAACCTAAGCATTTGGATATGTAAGTGCATGGGTGAATAGAGAATGCTAGAAGATTAAAAAAAGTGGTCCTGATGTATAAAACAAACTTAAAAACTTTTTCTTAAATTAGATCCAATAACCAAAACAAACTTAGTCATCACTGATTCTATAATAGAAATATATAACAATGCAGTCCACTACCCAGCTATAACTTAACTTGTAAAACACAGAAATGTTCAAACGAAAATATTCACACAAGTATTAACACCAAGATTTATAGTGGAAACCCAATTTGGGAAAAACCACTTCGTAACATGCTACTATTATTTTCACTCTTCTAAAGTGAGCTCAGTAAAAAGATAACCTTGTCAAAGGTTACAATACACACTATCACGTGTGACCCAGTTAAAGGATTTCAATCACCCTGTTAAAAGGGAGCCTAGTCATAGGACTTACATACACTCCATTAGAATGCAACCTTGTTCAAAGGATTTAACATATGACTGTTAGGTCAACCTTTGTTAAAAGGATTTTGACTGTTACAATGGTTAGAAAGTAGTAGCAATATTTATCTGAAAAATATACAACTCACTTTGCAAATATCAGATCTAATTCCATACACTAATGCTAGTTTACTGACTTTCTAACTTTTCCATCTCCATCTCTGATCTGCTCGAAACTTTTCTTCAAGAAACCACCACAATTCTCCTTCAGCCTTTTCTGCTTATTCAGTCAATAAAACTTTTTTTGATCTTCCAGCATTCTCTGTTCACCCATGCACTTACATATCCAAATACTCAGGTTCTCTTTATACTTTCCTCAATTAGGTTAACTCATCTTATGCCACTCAATCTTATTTGAAGATCTTAAGGTTAGGTCAGATTCATTGAATTTATCCGCTTCATGTTCTTCGGCTCCTTTTCTAGAATCATCTCAAATCTCTTAAAGATTTACAATAAAATGTTTTACAATGCATTTAATGCTTTCAAACAATCAATAAATAAAGTTGACACGTTTTACATAATCCAAGAATTCAACAATGTCGGCTCCAAAATTAAATTCTCTTCAAATATAAAATTGTTGATGCTCGGTCAATACTGTGATCAACTACTCGGTCTTCATGTAGAAAGCTCGGTCATTACTTCAAATGTTTCCTCGATAATTAATTGTTGTTTGGTCGACACTATAATTTTGCTCGGCATACATTGACTCGGTTGACACTAACATTACTGGGCTTAAACATGATTTTTCCATTCTTTGCTCGGTCAAGCCTACCAATTTAGTCTTCAATCTTACTAGTATAAATAATACATTATCTCATCATTGTGCAACATAGTCAAGTACACTTTGTAGTATCAAGATAACTCAACCTTTCCTTAGGTGCTATTGTTACCAACCTTGCCTATCCCCTTAGCAACACTCAAATAGATATAGTACTTTCCTAAATAGCAATAGTCTTACCAGTTCAGGTTTGACATCAATGACAATACAACAATTGTTTTAATTGTAGTTTCCAACAATCTTCCTATTTGGCATTGATGGCAACACCATATGATATCACCTGAATAACACATGGATTTCCAACCAATCCAAAAACTTATCTATTCATCAGAGAATTATTTATAATATCCTTAGCTTCATTATGATTCAGAATCCTATAAGCCTCACTTCTATGACCGTCAGAAGTATTTAGATCTCCCTCTATCCCGATCCTTCATTTTTCAAGGTCTCATATTGAAAATTGGTATGAGAAAGATGAATAGATATCTCTATTCTGAATATACCTCTCTGATCATTCTCTCATACTCATTCGATCTCAATATCTCTTATTTATTTGATTCACATGCTACTCTTTGTTTAGATCTTGACTTTATATAATAACAAAAACATTTTACTGATTCAAGATCTATGGTTCAGATTTATTTCTATTGCCACCTAAGCTATACAATTTTCTGATTGGCTCTAGGTATTACAGAGGGATCAATAATAATAAGATGGATGCATAATTACCTCCATAATTACCTCAATAAATAAAATACAAAACATCACAATCAACAAAAATGGTTTACCTTGATCATTGTGCCATTCCAAACTTGTATTTCATTCCTGGTTGACTCGGCAAAAGCTATTCCTAGCACTCGGCATTAACTCTACTCGGCATCAGGTAAACTTCTTTGTCGCTTGGTAATCATTGATATATGGAACTTAGCAAAAACTATACTTGGCATATTACAAACACATAGAGACCATGACATTACTCGACAGTACTACTATTCGGTAAGTATACAATACATAACTCAGCCTTTACAAAATGACTCAGTCGCAGTGATGACCGACCATCATTGCCTAGATATATGACTAAGTGTGAAGCACTAATGATCAACAAAACTATAGAGATCTACAATCTCCCCCTTTGACATTAGTGGCAAAAACACTTTGTCATGACATTTGTACTTACAGTTACAAAAATATGTTTGTACTAGCCTAATACTCCCCCTGAGATATATATACATTTTAAATTTTTGTTACCTATCCCTATTTAGTCCTTGTCCATACTCATGTCATGATGATTCCCCCTTGTTTTTGACAACAATGAATTTCTTCATCAGTAGGTATTTCACAAAATTTCTCCAGAAAAGGTTTATGTAGCACCATGATCATGTAGAGTGCATTTGTCCAAGCTATTGAAGCAATGTTTAAAACTTCTGTCTGCACTTCTAGATCGGCAGCTAAACTGATGAGGCTCTCGGCTATGGACAAATATGGATTAGTCTACATTAATTCTTTAGCCTTTGCTAACTTTTGCTGTATGGCCTCTAGATGCGGTGTCAAAATAGTTGGTATAGAGAGTAGGCGAGAATGAATCTTTCCATCATTAGCCATCAGCTCGGCTAACTTACCTTGGGTTTGCATGATTTTGACATAATGTGCAGAACTGGAGTCTGCATCCAACCTCAGGGACTCACTTGTAGCTTTAATCTCTTTCTTGAGAGTATCAAGCAATCATTGATTCTTGTCAGTGAAGAGTTCAACATTACAAATTTTTGCCAAAAGAGACTATCCATTCACAACTAACCCCTCAGTCTCCTTTACCAAAGTGGACAGCTCAACTTGTTTCACTGCTATCTCGGTAGATATCTTCTCCAGCATTTTGGTCTCAAACCTCTGTTCTGACCATTCAAATAACTTATCACTTGCATAACTAACTTCATTATTTACTTTTTGAACAATGTGTACAAGTTGTTCCAATATGGGAACAAAACTATTTACATCTGATAAGTCATATACTTCATTAAATATATCTTTTATTTCATGAAGAATCTATTTCTGTTGATGCTCCCTTCAGATTTTTGCTTGCCTGATTTTCCTCGTCGCAAATTCATCAATAGCTGCAATTGCTCATAAGAGAGGTTATCAATATCCCATTTAGGAATAACAATAAATTCATCAATTATTACCTCATCTTTCTCCTTTTGTGCCAAAGCAGCAACTAAAACATACATCCATTAGATTTAGATAATATCTATGTAGCTCAGTGTTTCTCCCTCTATCATCTTGCTTATGACTGATTCCTTGTCTTTGCTCCTTTTCACAACTATAGGCCAGCCCTAAAGTGTGACAATCTTCTACATCAATTTTTCAAATATTCTGTTGTAGCACATTTGATGCAGTGCTCCTAGCTTTTCTAGGTAGCCTTAGTTAGGGGAAGGACCCCTAATTGACTTCTCAAATACTCATGAGCTTTTTTGGGTAAAGCTTTAGTGAATATGTCTACTAATTGTTCTTTTGTATTCACATATTCCATTCAAACTTCTTTATCTTGTACTAATTCTCTCAAGCAGTGACACTTGATTGCAATGTGCTTGGTCTTAGTGTGCATCACTGGATTCTTAGAGATATTGATAGTACTTGTGTTGTCACAGAAAATAACAATAGGTTCAGTGATTTTTTCTTTCATGCCTATCAATAATTGTTTTATCCATACCAAATTTGAATAGTTTACTGCAGCAGCAACATACTCAGCCTCGGCAGTAGATTGGAAAATGCAATTTTGTTTCTTTCTTGTCCAGGAGACTAATCTCTATCCAAGAAAGAAATCTCCACCACTAGTACTCTTTCTATCATCTACATTTCCTACCCAATCAACATCTGTATAAACTCTGAGTTCAAATTTGTCATCCTTCTTATAATATAGACCATAGTCAGCAGTTCCTTTCAAGTATCTCATTATTCTTTTCATAGCCATCATGTGTGTTTCCTTAGGATTGGCAGAGAATCTTGCCACAATCCCAATAGCTAGTGCAATATTTGGTCTACTGTGTACAACATACTGCAATTTTCTAATCATGGATCTGTACAAAGTCAGATTCACTTCTGCAGCATCATCATTCTTAGATAAATTTTGTCCAGTAACCATAGGAGTTCCCACTAGTTTATCATCTTCCATCCCAAAAGTTTTCAATATTTCATTAACATACTTAGACTGTGTAATGAAAATTCCATTCTTCCTTTGATATACTTGTAAACCAACAAAGAATTTGATCTCACCAAACATACTCATTTCAAATTTAGTTTGCATTTCATTTGAAAATATTTTACACAATGCATCTTGTCCACCAAAAATAATATCATCCACAAATTTTTTTGCCAACAAGATACCTTTACCTTCTTCGTCTTTCATGTACAGATTGCTTGTGTCATTTGTTCTTGAAAATCCAATCTGTATCAAGTAGTTGTGCAACCTCTCATACCATGCTTTGGGAGCTTGCTTCAATCCATATAGTGCTTTGTTCAGTTTTCACACCATGTGTCTCTTGTTTGGATCAATAAAACCTTCTAATTGTTCTATGTAAACTTCTTCTTCTAGTATACCATTCAAAAATGCAGACTTGACATCCATTTGATATACCTTGAAATATTTGTAAGGAGCATATGCAAGAAAAGTTCTTACTCCTTCCAATCTAGCTACAGGGGAAAATGTCTCCCTATAATCTATTCCTTCTTCTTGTGTGTAGCCTTTGCATACCATCCTAGCTTTGGTCCTAGTTATTTCACCATTTTCATTCATCTTATTCTGAAACACCCACTTTGTTCCTATAACATTTTTGTTTTTAGGTCTCGACACCAAAGTCCAAGTATCATTATTTTCAATCTGGTCAATCTCTTCATTCATTTCTTGTATCTAGTCTTCATTCTCCAATGCCTCTCTAGTTAAATTGGGTTCAAATTCGCACAGTAGGCATGTTGGATCCTTAGTCTTACTTCTGGTCTGAATTCCAGTATTTTTGTCTCCAATTATCTATTCAGGCTTGTGATGTCTTCTTACATATTTTTCCAAAATAGGTTCATCTCCTCTCTCCTCTATTTCATCATGTTCCTGAACAAGATTGTCAAATTCAACTTCTGAATGCTTGGAAACCTCTTCCTAATATTCAACAGCATTTTCTTGTAGCTCGACATGTTCTTGTTTTCTTTCGACACTATTTTCGTAATGGTCAATAGCATCTGTCTGTTGCTTGTCATTGCTTACCTGAGACTCGACATTAGGTGCAAGTCTATTACTTGCCTCTTCTTCTTCCTCAATGTACACAAAAGATATATAATCTTTTGGTTCTCTTTTGCTATTAGCTTCATTTCTTTCTGCATACTCATCAATTTTGACATTCACACTTTCTTCAAATATATTTTATAAGCTTCAACACTTTTGATGTAGAATCAGATATATATATATATATATATATATATATATATATATATATATATATTGTCACCAGTCATGTGATGTGAACAACCACTGTCAATAATCCATTTATCATTCTTATTCACATAGGATATCAATGCATTTTTCTCATCCTCATCAGATTCATCTTTCATTGCAACATAGACTACCTCAATTTCAAAATCATCAATATCAGTGTTAGTTTCTTTTTCAGTAATCTAACAAGATTTCTTACCTTTTCCATTGTAGTCTTTGTTCCATCAATGGCTTCTGTAATCTCTTCTATCTTTGTGTTTTCTTTTTCTTTCATCATCTTTATCCTTCTTGTCAGGACATCTAGTAGCTATATGACCAACTTTATTACATGAAAAACATATAATAGGGAGTTTACCTTTATACTTTCCTTTTCCTCTTCTCAGTCTTCTAGCCATAAGAGCTTCTAGATCTTCTAGTTCTTCATCAGAAGTGTCACTGTCACTTTCACTTTCACTTTCACTTTCACTAATGCATCTTTCTTTTTCTTTCTTTGGCTTGTTCAAAACTAGTTGTGACTTGAAAGTAGATTCAACATTTCCAATGCTTCCAACAGTGAAATTATCATAGTTAGAGAGTTCAAAAGAAATCATCTTACCAACCAAACTTTCCAAAGTAAGCACATTAGCAGAGTTGCATCTAGATTCCTGAATAGCTGAGATCTTAATTGGATATATAGGATGCAGGGTTCTTAGTACTTTCCCAATTATAGTTTCATCATCAATAGCCTCATTTGCTCCTCTAATATCATTCACAACTTCTTTTATTCTACCACAATATTGCGGAATGTCTTCACCTTCTTGCATTCTCATTTCATCAAACTTACCTATAAGACTCTCAGCCTTTGCTTTCAGTACATTTAAGTCACCACCATAGATCCTTGCAAGAGTTTCCCACATATCCTTAGCAGTTGTGCAGTCCTTAATGTCCTCAAATTTTGGATAGCTTAGGGCATATACAATTTCTAGCATTGCCTGATTATGTTCTTGCTTAGCTCTTATTTCTTCGGCAGTCAAAGGTGCAATAGGTGAGACATAGCTATTCTCAATGTAGTACTTTGTAGAGTCACCAATACCAGCCAGATGCAACTTCATCAAGCTTTTCCATGTAGGGAAGTTTTCCTTGTTCAGCTTCGGTACCTCCTTCTTATACATCCTGATCATTTGCTTCAAGCCCCTTTAAACTTGATTTTTGTCAACACTAATAATAAGCAACAAAGCTTTAATACCAATTGTTAATCTGATTTAGAACAATAGAGAGGGGGGGTGAATCAGTTGTTCTCAGTTCCTGATGTATAAAAAAAACTTAAAAACTTTTCCTCAAATCAGATCCAATAACCAAAGCAAACTCGGTCATCACTGATTCTATAATAGAAACATATAACAATGCAGTCCACTACCCAATTGTAACTTAACTTGTAAAACACAAAAATGTTCAAACCAAAACATTCACACAAGTATTAACACCAGGATTTATATTGGAAACCCAATTTGGGAAAAACCACTTTATAACATGCTACTATTATTTTCACTCTTCTGAAGTGAGCTTGGTAAAAAGCCAACCCTGTCAAAGGTTACAATACACACTGTCAAGTGTGACTCGGTTAAAGGATTTCAATCACCCTGTTAAAAGTGAGCCTAGTCATAGGACTTACATACACTCCATTAGAATGCAACTTTGTTCAAAGGATTTAACATATGACTGTTAGGTCAACCTCTATTAAAAGGATTTTGACTGTTACAATGGTTAGAAAGTAGCAACAATATTTATCTGAAAAATATACAAATCACTTTGCAAATATCAGATTCGATTCCATACACTAATGCTGGTTTACTGACTTTAAAACTTTTCCATATCCATCTCTAATCTTCTCAAAACTTTTCTTCAAGCAACCACCACAATTCTCCTTTAGCCTTTTCTACTTATTCAGTCAATAAAACTTTTTTTGATCTTCCAGCATTCTCTGTTCACCTATGCACTTACATATCCAAATGCTCAGGTTCCCTTTATACTTTCTTCAATTAGGTTAACTCATCTTATGCTGCTCAATCTCATTCATAGATCTTAGGATTACGTTAGATTCATTGAATCTACCCGCTTCATGTTCTTCGGCTGGTTTACTAGAATCATCTCAAATCTCTTAAAGATTTACAATAAAATATTTTACAGTGCATTTAATGCTTTCAAACAATTAATAAATAAAGCTAACATGTTTTACATAATCCAAGAATTCAACAATGTCGGCTCCAAAATTAAATTCCCTTCAAATATAAAATTGCTGATGCTCGGTCAATACTGTGATCAACTACTCGGTCTTCATGTAGAAAGCTTGGTCATTAATTAAAATGTTTCCTCGGCTTACACTGTCTTCCTCGGAAATTAATTGTTGTTCGGTCGACACTATAATTTTGCTTGGCATACATTGACTCGGTTGACACTAACATTACTCGGCTTAAACATGATTTTTCCATTCTTTTCTCGGTCAAGCCTACCAATTTAGTCTTCAGTCTTACTAGTATAAATAATACATTATCTCATCATTGTGCAACATAGTCAAGTACACTTTGTAGTATCAAGATAACTCAACCTTTCCTTAGGTTCTATTGTTACCAACCTTGCATATACCCTTAGCAACACTCAAATAGATATAGTACTTTCCTAAGTAGCAACAGTCTTACCAGTTAAGGTTTGACATCAATGAAAATACAAAGAAACACTATCTTACCAGTCTTACCAGTTAGGGAGAAACACTGAGCTGCATAGATATTATCTACATCTGATGGATGTATGTTTTAGTTGCTGCTTTGGCATTTTTGTCAAAGAGGGAGATGAACTAATATGATAACACATGAGACTGAAGCTAAGGATGATGAACTAAAATGAAGGATCAAGATAGATGGAGATCTGAATACTTCTGATGGTCACAAAAGCTAGGCTTATAGGATTCTGAATCAGAATGAAGGTAATGATATTATAAATAATTCTCTGATGAATAGATAAGTTTTTGGATTGGTTGGTAATGCATGTGTTATTTAGGTGATATCATATGGTGTTGCCATCAATGCCAAAGAGGGAGATTGTTGGAAACTACAATTGAAACAATTGTTATATTGTCATTGATGTCAAACCTTAACTGGTAAGACTATTGCTACTTAGGAAAGTACTATATCTATTTGAGTGTTGCTAAGGGGATAGGCAAGGTTGGTAACAATAGCACCTAAGAAAAGGTTGAGTTATCTTGATACTACAAAGTGTACTTACTATGTTGCACAATGATGAGATAATGTATTGTTTATACTAGTAAGATTGAAGACTAAACTGGTAGGCTTGACCGAGCAAAGAATGGAAAAATGATCTTTAAGCTGAGTAATGTTAGTGTCGACCGAGTCAATGTATGCTGAGAAAAATTATAGTGTCGACCGAACAACAGTTAATTATCGAGGAAGACCATGTAAGCCAAGGAAACATTTTTAGTAATGACCGAGCTTTCTACATGAAGACCGAGTAGTTGATCACAGCATTGACCGAGCATCAACAATTTTATATTTAAAGAGAATTTAATTTTGGAGCCGACATTGTTGAATTCTTGGATTATGTAAAATGTGTTGACTTTATTTATTGATTGTTTGCAAGCATTAGATGCACTGTAAAATGTTTTATTGTAAATCTTTAAGAGATTTGAGATGATTTTAGAAAAGGAGCCGAAGAACATGAAGTAGGTAGATTCAATGAATCTTATCTAACCCTAAGATCTAAGAATGAGATTGAGTGGCATAAGATGAGTTAACCTAATTGAGGAAATTATAAAGGGAACCTAAGCATTTGGATATGTAAGTGCATGGGTGAACAAAGAATGCTAGAAGATCAAAAAAAGTTTTATTGACTAAATAAGCAAAAAAGGCTAAAGGAGAATTGTGGTGGTTGCCTGAAGAAAATTTCCGAGCAGATCAGAGATGGAGATGGAAAAGTTTCAAAGTCAGTAAACTAGCATTAGTGTACGGAATCGTATCTGATATTTGCAAAGTGAGTTGTATATTTTTTAGATAAATATTGCTGCTACTTTCTAACCATTGTAACATTCAAAATCCTATTAACAAAGGTTGACCTAATAGTCATATGTTAAATCCTTTGAACAAGGTTGCATTCTAATGGAGTGTATGTAAGTCCTATTACTAGGCTCACTTTTAACAGGGTGATTGAAATCCTTTAACCGGGTCACACCTGACAGTGTGTATTGTAACCTTTGATAGGGTTAGCTTTTTATCGAGCTCACTTTAGAAGAGTGAAAATAATAGTAGCATGTTACAAAGTGGTTTTTCCCAAATTGGTTTTTGCAATATAAATCTTGGTGTTAATACTTGTGTGAATCTTTCAGTTTGAACATTTCTATGTTTTACAAGTTAAGTTACAGCTGGGTAGTGGACTGCATTGTTATATGTTTCTATTATAGAATTAGTGATGACCAAGTTTGTTTTGGTTATTGGATCTGATTTAAGGAAAAGTTTTTAATTTTGTTTTATACATCAAGACCTGAGAACAACTGATTCACCCCCCCCTCTCTATTATTCTAAATCATCTTAACATTATGTATGCCCCCTCCTTATGCTGGAAACTTAGAAGACATCATAAGGAAGAGAATCAAGGATACCTACATACAACAACAAGAAGGTATCCTAAAAAAACAATGTATGCCATAAGCTCAATTAAGAATCCAGACTCTTATGAGCTAAGCAAATAGATAATCATGAAGGGAGATTCCGCTTGTGGGAGAGACCCTTGAAAGGAAGATATCTTGGTTGCAAGACATCTATCTTCAATAGGAGATCTTGAAAAAAGATAACATCTTAAGACAAAGAGGGGGAAGAGAACAAGAATGCACCCATTTAGCCTCCTATTGCTATGTGAAAAAATGAATGCTTGATGACGGATAACATACTTTGAAACAACAATCAAGAGAAAATGTCTATAATGAACATAGTTTTGCAAGTAAAGAAGAGGTTTTGATCTAGGGTGCACACCTCTTGTATAATAGAGAATCCTGAATCAAAATGAAAAATTCTTTATATGAAAAGAATGTCACATGATAAATAAATTCCATTGTACTAAGGAAAGAAAATCCTTCGAAAAGAGAGAGGAATAATGAGCATGAAATATTTCCCCCAAGTGTGAAGGAAAGATAAAATACATGATGCATCCCTAATGATAGTTACTTCACAATAGATATACAATTCCAAGAAAAATAAAATCCACACCAAAGAGAACTTCTAATGTAAAACATACATATTTATGCTAGAAAAGACATCACATTATAAAGTAAGCAAGTCATCAAGGAAAGAGATGAATGATATAAATGATATGAAAGATTATTTATGATAAACATGCCCTTTGAGGCATGAAAAATATTGTTAAACAAAGATGTTAGGATCTTGCGTGAAATCAAGTATCTCATGCCAAAAAGGATGTACCACCATGAAATAATAACAATCCATAAAGAGATGAAGAAAAGGTGAATAAGGATGCCACATTAAGTCTACTTACACTGGTAAATTTTAGCTTGTTTTTCGATGAGGATTAGTCAAATTTTTGATACCAATTGGTCGACCAAACGACTAAATCTGTTGTTAGAGTTTTTTCATGGATTATACAACATGCAAAACCATTGTCAAAATTTTGAAGTCTGTAATGGTTGAATTATCAACGAACCCGTTGTCAAAATAATCACTTCAACTTGGAAGAATTATCGCTTGAACCTGGAAGAATTATCGATCATACCTTCTATCTATGTGACCAATATTTGTCTAAATTGTGATGAGTTAGGGTTGAAACTATCATCAAGGGTTCAACATTCTCGTCAAAATGCCAAAGAATGTTCATCTCTCTTTCGACGCAATTTGGTCGAAATGCCAAAGAATGTTCATCTCTCTTTAGATGAAATTTGGTTGGAATAGTCATTGAGTATTTAGCATTCTCGTCGAAAGGACTATTATTGATACGTCAAAAAAGTGACCAATAATAATTTTTGGTTAAAAAAAATAAAATATATTATCAAATTAAGCATACCAATATTATGCTTTAATTGTTTACATAGTAATCATGTCCAATGGCATAATTTAATTAGGGCCAATAGAATAAATTACAACAATTACATCAATTAGCACTATTCATGATACACTTGCATAGATCACTAAATCCACCTTTCCTTATCATATCCTAAATATTGCATAAAACATTAGTCTAGAGAAGAGCATAATATTCAAGCCATTAATGAATATCAACTTATATTTTTATTATTGTACTACATTAAATATTGGAAACACAAATCAAAGCTACAAGAATAATTTATTTCCATTACTAACAAATACAATTTATAAATCTCAAGGAAATGTATTTAGAATAAAAAACCTCCTTTTTTTTATAGTTTGACTGGTAAATGACAAAATCAGGCAACTCGGATCAGAATGGCACAGTACAAGAGGTGACTCTATTTAAAATTCATGTGTTTTCCCCATGTTCTTTAACTGCAATATTGGAGCCCTTCTATAAAATACTAAGGCTAACTTTACTGTCGTTTATCAACTGATGGGCTTCTCTTGCATTGGATTCTCATTATAAGATATACATAAAACATTTTGAAATGACCAAATAGTAAATTGACATTTGAGATAAAAATTTCAATATATGTTTACAGACCACCTAAAAAATCCCAAAGCTAGTACTAATTTTCTAAATGTTGTACAATTACAACATTTCATCATCTTTTTATAAATATATTCAAATAATGAAGAATGATGTAAGGCACGCTCGAACATATCTGAGAGAAAAGTGCCAATCCTTACTCATAAATATTAAAAAATATAATGCTTTGGAAATTTAATGATTCAAACCTTATTTTTGAACAATATTCAAAAATTCAAACTATTAAGGATTACATACGGCACATCCAAACACAACCAAGAGAAAGGTGCCAACACTTACCACCAAAACCAAGAATAACTCCAAGAGAAAGCTCTGGTAACCCAAGTTGTGCTTTTGGCGTTGAAATACGAGCATGACAAGACTTCACAAATAGAATGAATTGGAAACTTAAGACAGATCATGTAATGCAATGAATCTTTGGAAATATAAAATAAGAAATTGAGTGTCATTGCCCCATAGTCCATACCATTGCTAATTCTAACCCTCCACCAAGTGCAAGCCCTTGAATAGCAGCAATGGAGGTCTTCTTAGCATCTACATCAGAACACAATTTAGTGTTATGAGGCACAAGTCAAATCGATAAAAACAAGTAAAATTCTTTTCTAACATTTTATGTTCTTAATAATGCAATGAAACAATACTAACGAGATAAAAAGACATGTTTTCTTGTACACTTACATTATCTTGAAAAACAACATCTCCAAAGTACAAATTCACCATCAGGCTCACCATATCAAATTTATCTTTCCAATGAAAAAAAGTTATATTAAAAACTTAAATACCACATTACCAACCTTCAATTCTTTTGATCATCAAATCAACAGAAACACAACCCAGGCTAGATATGTCCCCTGTTAGAAAATAGTTAAAAATAATTGAACACTAAGAAAATTTAGAGGTTGTGAAATTATATGAAACAACAGATCAAATAAAATTTTGGTAATAGTCCTTTAGAAACTCATACCAATCTTCTGACAGTCCTGGAGAGCGCTGATGTCAAAACCACCTAAGAATTTGCCTCCCTGCCCTAGTGGATAAGAAAACAAGAATAGGGAAAGAACACATGGTCATTTTTCATGTTTCTAATTATAAAACTCAAAAACACTTGAACTTGAATATGATGTTGATATTAAAATGGCATACATACTAGTAACAACAATTTCCCTCACATCATTTCTTCTCATTGCCTCATCATACTTTTCCCCAAGTGCACCAAGGACTACAAAGATAAACAAATCACAAGCATATAGTGATGTTAGAATAGTTACTAAAATGGTCATAAATTATGTTCTTATAGTAAAAGAATAATTTGACATAAGAAAAAAACTACACAATATTAAAACATGACATTGTGCTTTAAAAACTAAAAAGGTAATAATATGAGACCATTCATTAATTAGTTGTTTAAATTTTCATTAGTTGAAAATTGATTGGTCATTGCTCTCACTTAAATATAGTCTCCAAATTCATTTCTTAATATAACAAAAGAAGGTCAAGAAATCTTTCCCTCTTTATGATATGAGCTTTTCTCCTTTCTATGGTTGTGGTCAAAAAATAAAATATATTATCAAATTAAGCAACCATAATATTAAGCTTTAATATAGAAATTAGTACTTTGGAACTGTGTCCTTGTCAAAATCATCTGGCAGCTCATTAACCATAAGGTTTTTAATAGCTACTATTTTTTTTAAAAAAATAATCTTACTGTAATGAGTTCCATTTCATCAAACTATGAGATGCAAAACAATGATGTTTAATGTCATAGTGATAATCATCAATAGCAGTGATATAATAATACCTAAGATTAAAGGGTTTTAAACATAGTGGCATTGCATTATAACACTAAAATTGAGCAATATACATAGAAAGACGGTGTCATGAAGGAAAAGAGATGTGCAGATCCTATTAGTCTGATGGAATGTTTGATGCCAGTCAAGAACAATGCTAAAGATAGTAGTGTGAGACAGTGTTGGTAAAGACAACGATTAGGAATACAAAATAGTGAACAAGAAAGATAAAATATTGAGGGAACACTAGAAGAGCACTGTTAGAGAACAATGATAGTCACTATAAAAAGGACAAGAAACTCATCCCCTAAGTCAAAGGGATACATTTATGAAACAATTAAGACAATGATTCAACGACAAAAACACTATTATTGAAAAAGCAAGAAAGATCAAAACAATAGTTTTTGTGCTATAGTGCATGATTGGGCCAAACATTGTTCAATGCAAACAATAAATGAATTAAGGGAAGTGAAGAGGGTCACAAAGTAGTGCCATTTCTTGTCACAAGGGTATCAATAAGGGTCATGACTATCAAAATGATTGAAGAAAAAAAAATCATTGTTATTAAGTAACAAGAAAGAGCAGCCAAACTAACAAAATTAGTGCTATGAAGACAATTCTCATTGTATAGAAGCAGTGGTGTTCAATGTCTAAAGGACAGTGACATATACAAACAAATCAGTGTTTATAGATGGATTGACAATGAACAAAGAGGTTTCAAAAAATAGTGATGTGTACACTATCAAAGAACATTGTGGTATTCACAATCAAATAATAAAGATGTGCTCAAGGTTATAAAATAGTTATTTTTTTTAGAATGTGAAGAGAGCAATAAGAATAGTAGTAAGTAATGTTGCAATAACAATGAATGCAGGGCAAAGATGTAATGGAAGTGAAAAAATAGTGATTGTTCAAGGGTTTTGCTATATAAAGTCAATGGTGAACAAACATTGATACAAAACAATGAAATGACAGGATCCATGAGGAAGATGAGTTGTTCACCATTCTTGATGTAGCAAAGTCAACAAGATCAGTCGAAGGCCATTAAAAAAATCAATCACAATTATCTAGGAACTATGTTAAAGCACTGTCCCAAGAAATCATGAAGGCTTGTTTTCAAGAATAGAGATGGAGTCTTTGTTTTGACAGAGGGGTCACGTTTTAGAGAGGGATGACAAGAACCATAATACATAGGTATCATTTTATTATTTTGTCATCATGAATAGCATGGTGAGTTTGTAAATGATTTTCATAAAGAGCCAAAAAAGATACATAATAGGAACATAGTAAAAGTATCATATGGGGCAAATTAGAGGCCAAAAGGACATCAAGTGACAATCACAAGAACCTTATTGCAAAAAGCCATGGTGAAAGAAGACGGTTGTGGTAAAAATAATGGTCAAGTGGGCTTAAAGACAATGTTGCTATAATGCATTAGCAATACATAACAGTGATTAGTAAAGTGTGCAAAAAACTAGTGATAGAGTGTTCATATACATAGAGGGTCATAACAATAATAAATGTTTATAACAGTGCTTTTAATAATGCTCCAAACGTTGAGAATGCAAGATACCTATAACAATGAACTTCATTTCGACTTGCTTAGCTGTCACTATTAACTTTAAGCTTATCTTTAAAACTTGATGCACATGCACATTTTCCATCTGAAGCTCCATTGGCTATTGAAGGTAAATTTTTGTTTGCCTTCAATTCATAATTCTTCCTTTTCATTCTTCTTTTTTCCAAGATTCCCTTCAAGAAAGAAATGCACAATCATTCTCTTCAACTTGACTCAAATGAGAATTTCCAAGCTTTAAAACATCTATTTCTTGATCTGACTTACCATATAATTTAGGTGCATTCCCACTACTTAGACGTTCTTCCAACTAAATCCATTTACAAGTAACAAAAATAATGAGTTAATTGCTAAGTAATGGAAAAAACTCAAAATTAAATGATCCCAGAAAAGAGTGATGAGTAATCATCAATAGATAGTTTCAATGAAATATAATAAATGTATAGAGAGATACATGTCTGTAATTATGTTCACTATTCATGATATGCTTGCTTACAAATGTCTAAGAGTAATTATGTTCATTTGGCCTTTCTAGATTTGTTTGTATTATGTTCATTTTCTTATCTATAAATCTAATTTGATGAACAGGGTGAAGCAGATTGGTTGATGAACATGTTTAAGAAGTAAAACATTGATGCAGGAGCATCCTGGGTGTAAGAGCAATCTTGCATCACCCAAAAATATTTCAAAATATTTCTATTTTTGTATTCAATAAGGGCTATCTTGTGCAGAGTTGCTATTTATGGAAACTGGCTATTTTTAGTAAGTTGTTTTTACGATCTCAAAATATTCTAATTTTACATGTGGAGGTTCATCTCAGTCATATCAGCCTACCAGCAAAGTTTCATGGCTAGATCAGGTCTAGTTTTGAAGATATTGAAGATTTTCGGTATTGGCAGCAGGGTATAGAAACTTTGAACTCAGTTTTGAAGGCTTTGGAGGCCTCGAATGAGGTTGAAAATTTGGGTGATGGGTGCTTTGTACACTTAAGCCTATAGAGCGCTTCGTGGTGTTTCCAGAATGGGGTTATAATAGCCAATCGGGTCAACGGGTGATGACTTATGGTCTTCGGAAGTTGGGTCACCTGAAATGGCAAAAAATAATTTTTCTTCAAAATTTCTGTTTGGGTTTCAAAACTCATTTTGAGCCGACTTTGATGTAATAAATTGTAAAATAAAATAATTCTAAGTTTGGTCGGCCCTAAGGGCTAAATTTCTAGAACCTTCTCGGGCGGTGGGAATTGCCTATATAAAGAAGGCCATAGTGTTGTCTAGGGCAGTTCCGGGTAGTAGATCTGGGTATTGATTCGAGGCTTTGTCCTACAAAATATTGTAAGGGAATGCCCATGTGGCTTACATATTGTAATTCTAAAAGTTTGTAATTCTACATTTGTGGAGATAATAAGAAGCCAATTTTTTGTTCTTGCATATTATTGTGGTTATTTCTCTATTTCTGTTATGTGTTTGTGGTATTAAGGGGAGCACCCTTCATCAAGTGGTATCAGAGCAGGAGTTCTTGAGTGTGTTAACAAATCACCGACTGTGAGGCAGTTTGCACCAGGACCATGGCTAGGGTTTTAGCGCACATCGCAAAAATGCCTCCATGAAGAGAACGTGGCGGAAGAGCTAGTGTTGTGACACCTGAGGTTAGAGAGCTGCAGAGACAAGTGCGAGCATTGCAAGAAGAGATTCACAGACGAATGAATCTTAATGTCAGAGATGAAAGCGAGGATGAAGCCGAAGAAGAATATCAAGAAGGAGAAGCTGAAATTGTGAACCAGGAGGAAGAAAGACTTTTTCAGGTGATTTCCAAGATTGGGAAAAGACCTAAGATTGAGGTTCCTACATTTTCTAGAAATATTAACCTAAAAGAATTGATTGACTGGATCAATGAATGTGAGGAATATTTTGAGTATGAAGATGTTGAGGATCCTGATAGGGTCAAGTTTGCGAAGGCCAGATTGAAAGGTCATGCGAAGATCTAGTGGCAAAAAATTCAATTGGAGTGGAATAGAAGAGGGAAAGATAAAATCACAAGATAGGATCGGATGGTGGATAAATTGAAGTGACAGTTTACTCCTGTTGATTATGAGCTTGACCTACTAAAGAAAATGCAAAGTTTGAAGCAAGCAGGAAGATCTGTTCAGGAGTATACAGAGGAGTTCTATCGACTCCTCATCAAAATAGGCCATGCAGAAGCTGATAAGGAGAAAGTTGTCCGATACCTTAATGGGTTAAGGCCAAGCATTCAGGAGGAGTTGAATCTGGTTCGAATGAACAGTATTGAGGAGGCATACTAGTTTGCCCTAAAAGTAGAGGAAAAACTGAACAAGAAGTTTGAGAGCAGACAAAATAGAAGAGGTCGTGGTGGAAGATCTGGCGGACGGTCATATGGTGGCTGAAATGAAGATCCAAAAAAGAAGGATGAGGCCAGTAGCAGTTAGAATTAGAGAGGAAATAATTCTAATCGTTTCCAGGATCAGAGTAATAGAGATCAGAGAGGAAGAGGAAGAGGAAAAGGATCTGGAAGAGGAGGCTTCCGTGGAACATGTTTTCACTGTGGAGAAGAAGGTCATAGGGCATTTGAATGTCCTCAGCACCAAGGCAGAACAGACAGGAGAAATGAAGGCCAGGCCAAAGTTGCACATGTAGATGAAGATGCTAGATCATCAAATTATGAGGATGCTAAAAGAGGAGAAATGCTAATTAACAGAAGAGTCTTGCTGAGTGGTGAGAATGAACCTGAACAAAGGAGGAGCCTGTTTCGCACTAGATGCAAGTGTGAGGGTAAATGCTGTGATGTGATTATCGATAGTGGAAGGACTGACAATTTAGTGTCAGATGAAATGGTGACAAAGTTGAAGCTCAAGAGATAGAAATACCCACATCCATATCAGATTCCTTGGGTGTAGGATGACCACAAGGTCATAGTCAGTGAACAGTGCCTGGTAAAATTCAAGATCGACGGGTACCAAGATGAGGTACTATGTGATATCATCTCTATGGATGCATGTCATATGTTGTTGGGTAGACCATGGTAGTTTGACAGATGTGTTGTACATGATGGTCGTGCGAATACCTATTCCCTGACAAAGGATGAAGTGTGACATAAGCTAAAGCCATTGAAGGAGACCGAAGAAAAGGTATGTGGTAATGCAAGAATAACATTTGTTGATGGAAGAAAATTCCTAGATGGTATGAGGCATGAGCATGTGTGTTTTGCTTTAATTCTAAAATTTGGTAAAGAAGAAGTAGAGGATGTACCTGTAGAGGTTGCAGATTTGTTGAATGAGTTTCAGGATATTGGTTCTGATAATGTACCTAATGGATTACCATTGGTAAAGAAGATCGGTCATCAGATGGATTTGATTCCAAGAGCCAGTTTGCCAAATAAGGTAGCACACAAAATGATACCAGCAGAAAGTGAAGAGTTGAACAGACAAGTACACGAGTTATTGCAGAAGGGGTTAATTCGAGAGAGTCTGAGTCCCTATGTTGTATCAGCGGTATTAGCACCAAAGAAGAATGGAGAGTGGAGGATGTGTACATATTCCAGAGCAATAAACAAGATCACAATCAAGTATAGGTTTCCATTGCCACGAATGGATGATATTATGGACTGTTTGAGTGGAGCTGTGTATTTCTCAAAGATAGATCTGAAGAGTGGATATCACCAGATTTAGATCAGAGAAGGAGATGAATGGAAGACTACCTTCAAGACAAAGGAAGGACTGTATGATGCATATTCATATGGTGTTTGAGAAGTTGAGAGATGAGAAATTGTTGATTAATTTGAAGAAGTGCAGTTTTGTGAAGAAAGAGTTAGTGTATTTGGGATTTGTAGTTTCAGCAGACGGTCTAAAAATGGACCCAGAGAAGGTACAGGCTATCCTTGAATGGCCTACTCCAAGGAGTGCTACTGAGGTAAGATCTTTTCATGGTTTGGCTAGCTTTTACAGAAAGTTTATCAGAAATTTTAGCAATATTTGTGGTCCTTTGACTGAAACAATAAGAGGGGATAGAAAAGAGTTTAAGTGGACTAATGGGGCAGAAAAGAGTTTTCAATTGTTGAAATAAAAAGTTACAGAACAACCCATTTTAGCACTTCCAGATTTTAATAAGGTGTTTCAAGTAGATTGTGATGCTAGTGGTACTACAATAGGAGCTGTTATGAGCCAAGAAGGTAAACCTATTGCTTATTTCAGTGAGAAGTTAAATGATGCCAAGAGGAAGTATTCTATTTATGATCAGGAATTTTATGCTATAGTTCAAGCATTAAAGAAGTGGAGACATTATCTGCTTCCTAAAGAGTTTGTTTTGTATACTGATCATCAAGCTTTGCAATATTTGAATAGTCAAGGAAAGTTAAATCAAAGGCATTTAAAATGGGTTGAGTTTTTGCAGAGTTATACATTTGTTTTGAAACACAAAAGTGGAAAGTCTAACAGGGTTGCAGATGCTCTTAGCAGAAGGCAACTATTGCTGACAGAGATGCAGGTTGAGGTGGTTGGGTTCAAGGAACTCAAGAATTTGTATCCAGAGGATCCTGATTTTGGTGAAGCTTGGAAAGCTTGTACAGAACCTGTTACTCTAGACAGGATGAAATGGCTAGATTTTATCATCCAAGATGATATGCTATTCAGAGGGAGTCAGTTGTGCATTCCACGAAGTTCTATGAGTGAGAATCTCATCAAGGAGAAGCATAGTGGAGGATTGGCTGGACATTTTGGTCATAATAAAACCCTTGCTTTGGTTGGTGAGAATTATTATTGGCCATAATTGCAGCAAGATGTGAAGAAGTTTGTATAGAGTTGCAGAGTATGTCAGATGGCGAAAGGAGTGAAGCAGAATACAGGGTTGTATCAGCCATTACCTATACCAGAGAAGCTTTGGGAGGATATCAGTATGGACTTTGTTCTTGGTTTACCGAGAACATAGCGGGGACATGATTCAATTTTTGTAGTAGTTGATAGATTTTCGAAGATGACACATTTCATTCCCTGCAAGAAGACTAATGATGTTGTTCATGTAGCAGAATTATTTTTCCAGAGAAGTGGTGAGACTACATGGTTTGCCAAAGACCATAGTTTCAGATTGAGATACTAAGTTTGTTGGATATTTCTGGCGGACATTGTGGAAGAAGTTGAAGACAGATTTGAAGTTCAGTTCATCACATCATCCATAGACTGATGGACAGACAGAGGTGGTGAATAGAAGTTTGGAAAATCTACTGAGATGTTTGGTTGGAGATAAGCCAACGGGATGGGATTTGATTTTACCACAAGTAGAATTTGCATACAATAATTCTATCAATAGAAGCACTAGTAAATCACCATTCTAGATTGTATATGGAAGTAGTCCAAGAAATGCATCTGAATTGAGAAAGATAGATAAAGGAGAAATAAGTAGTGCTGAAGCTGAAGATTTTGCAGAACACTTGAAGAACATCCATGAGGAGGTGAAGAAGCATGATTCAGGAAATGCATATGAGGTAGAATTGCCTAGTGAGCTGAATATTTCGTCAGTGTTTAATATTTCAAATTTGACAGAGTATCACGAAGGAGGTGTTGAAGATGAGGTTGTAGCAACACAGTGGAGTATTCCAGCAACCAGTTCAAATATCAAGGAGATTGAAGACATACTGAATAGTCGTGTTGGCAGAAGCACAAGGAACAGGACATATGAAGAGTATTTGGTCAAATGGAAAGGATGACCTATTGAAGATTCATCATGGCTAACAAAGGAGGAGGTTAACCATCTTGGTTTTCCTCTGCACACCTGAGTCGTGATAGGCTCACTTCTCAAATTACCCCAGGTGTCTGATGCAGGAGCATCTTGGGTGTAAGAGCAATCTTGCATCACCCAAAAATATTTCAAAATATTTCTGTTTTTGTATTCAATAAGGGCTATCTTGTGTAGAGTTGCTATTTATGGAAACTGGCTATTTTTAGTAAGTTGGTCTTACGATCTCGGAATGTTTTAATTTTACATGTGGAGGTTCATCTCAGTCATATCAGCCTGCCAGCAAAGTTTTATGGCTAGATCAGGTCTAGTTTTGAAGATATTGAAGATTTTCGGTATTGGCAGCAGGGTACAGAAACTTCGAACTCAATTTTGAAGGCTTTGGAGGCCCCGGATGAGGTTGAAAATTTGGATGATAAGCGCGTTGCGCTGGTCAAGCCTGTAGAGCGCTTCGTGGCATTTCCAGAATGGGGTTATAATAGCCAATCGGGTCAACAGGTGATGACTTATGGTCTTCAAAAGTTGGGTCATCTGAAATGGTGGAAAATAATTTTTCTTCAAAATTTCTGTTTGGGTTTCAAAACTCATTTTGAGCTAACTTTTATGTAATAAATTGTAAAATAAAATAATTTTAAGTTTGGTCGGCCCTAAGGGCTAAATTTCTACAACCTTCTTGGGCGGTGGGAATTGCCTATATAAAGAAGGTCGTAGTGTTGTTTAGGGCAGTTCCGAGTAGTAGATCTGGATATTGATTCGAGGCTTTGTCCTACAGAATATTGTAAGGGAATGCCCATGTGGCTTACATATTGTAATTCTGAAAGTTTGTAATTCCACATTTGTGGAGATAATAAGAAGCCAATTTTTTGTTCTTGCATATTATTGTGGTTGTTTCTCTATTTCTGTTATGTGTTTGTGGTATTAAGGGGAGCACCCTTCATCAAACATTTCTTAAAGTGAATGAGAAATAATATGGAATAAGAAGAAGGTGTTTTTGACCATTGAATCTATGTCATTGGTTTAGTTTGAGCTTCACTTGGTTTCAAGAATAGTTTAATATTCTCTACTTAACAAGGCCAACCACGTGAAGGTGGAAGCTCATTTGGCCCCGCCAACCCCCCCCCCCCCCCACCCCCCTAACATCACTCTAAATTCTCCATTAATATCTAATAACATTCATTCATTCATCCATTTTTTAAATATAACATTCAATCATTATAATCACATGATAACATTCATTAACACATAAAATTTATTAACACACAACATTCATCAATAATTCATTAATACATCATTCATCAACATTACTAGTACAAAATTACATTCATTAAGACATCGTTCTTTCATTAGCAAAAAATGTTAATTATGATAATTTCTTTTTGGGTTTCTTGTTTTTTTTTTAATGTAACTTCTAAGAGGAAGATCAATGTCCTCATCATTCCCCTCTTCTACTGATTCTAATGCCAACACATGTCTCCTCCTCATTTCTTTAGGAATAGGAGGTCATTGCGCCAAAGGGGGTTCCACTACAATAACAACTACGTCATGAGTTAAATTCACACCATCTTATATTAGTGAATTACAAGTATTTAATTAAGTAAAAGAATTATAAATCAAAAAATTAATTTAAAAGAACAAAACATATATTTTCTTTACCTGAATGTGCCACATGATCTACATGGTGATCACTCTGAACATCCTCTGGCACTCGTTCAACATGACATTATGTATCCTCTAAAATATACACAAAAAAGGTTACACCAAGTTCAATTTAAGATGTTAAATTGTATTAATAATTACATAATTAATTTTAAATAGAAAATGAACACCTCCATCGACACTATGATGCACATCAAGGGCTTCATCATGTGGCGTAGGATCTGTGTTACGATTAGGAGGCAGCATTGCAATGTCATGCACATTATTATCAAATAGATTGTTGCTCAAGTATTCAATTTCTAATATATTTTTTTTGGCATATTTACCTATTCACATGATGCAAGAGACTCTTGGGTTGGGCCAGTGGAAGCTTGGCGTAGGCATTCATTTGCAGCTTGATAGCCTTCCTTAAAGGCAATTTTTTTGTGTTCTATCATGGCCTCTAAATTAAATTCAGAGCCTTGCATTTTTTGATTAAATAAAATTATTTGCATTTTATAAATAATTTTTTTATGGAATTTATTTACTGCTACTTATAATTCATGCTTTAATTTTGGAATATCCACCAGAGCCAAGTTTGTGCTACCCAATCTTTTGCAGCCTGGCCTTTGTTGCCTTTGATGTGTCCTGCAACCTATGAAAAGTTTGAAATATGGTAGATGATATAGATATAAAGATCACTAATTAGTGCATTATTACATTGTACTAGTAGTTAATACTATTGCATACCTTCTTCTCTCATTTGCTGGTGTAATCCCTCTTTGAGCATCCCCTTTCTCCTTTGCATCCAAAATGAATTCATTCCAATCCCTCACTGGAATAAAGAGAGGATGCTCGTACTTTGGGTTCTGGATGAGACTCCTTCTATATGAGTCCCTCGTAGTCTTAAGATGTTTGGCAGCTTTTTCTAAAATTTTCTTCTCCTCAAAAATATTACTACCAAACTCATGCTCTAAATCTTTAATGAATTGATCTTTTAATTTTTTGTCTTGCAAGTTCCACCTTTTAAGAAAAAACATAAAATTGTTGGATAGAAAAATTAACTAAAGTTGTGTACCTTGAATATAGTAAAAGAAAAGGCCTGAATGAAAGGAAAAATATTGTACCAATTAATGATATGAAAAAAAAATAGTGAGATAAGGTTAGTTCACTTATGATGTTCCACCTTGTATGTATGGTGGGCCCGAATATCTTCAGTGTGAGGTCATAAAGCATCTTATAAAATGAATTATTTCTTGCAAAAAATGTCATGGGATCATCAATCCAAAACTTGTTATGAATAGGTAAATGCATATTACAATATTAAAAATAATAATTTAAAAGTAACTGGAAGCTTAGGACATTTTATAGGTATCAATTCATTATCATCAATCAACAATGCCATTTGCATAACTCATGTGCTAGAAACATGGCTAGATCTAAGAAATGATGGTGAATTATCTCCAATACATGTACTCTGATCTATATTATGATCTGTATCTGGCATAGCAGATGGTGCCGGTGTATCTCCTACTCCACAAAATTAATCCACTATGAGATGTACCCAAGATTAAAGTACAAATTATCAAATCATAATTAACACAAAACTAAAGATAGCAAAACAAGGATTTACTAGGCATAGACCATGAAGGCATCAATGTTTGCATGCCCCTTGTTTCTGACATTGCACTTGACAATCTCAAATGGACGTTTGTCGACCTCGCAGGAGGAGTCTCCTGCACTTGATCACCTGAACAATACATTGTTAGCAAAAACATTATGAAATAATAAAAGTAAGAGTTAACTTAAAAAGTTTTTGAATGTTCCAAAGAAAAAATTCCTTGTAACTTGTCAACTTAAGGATTATTTTACTGAGGTGGCTAGAGCTCTGCTAATACTAGCCTCACCACGATGTCCTTGACCAGGTACTTGAGTTTGCAAAAAATCCTGTAACAAGAACACATACATATTTTAGTTCACAACATAAAAGAGTATAAAATATAAACCTTTATTAAAATTTTTTTATAACTAAAGATTCATTACTTCTTACTTCATAATGACGTGCTTGCGCCATCAATTCATATTGCCTCTTTAGCATCTCCTCAGTTGGATTCACTTCATCCAAAATGCTAATAATTTCTAAATTGACTTTTTTTAGTTTTTTCTTCACCATATTTGTTAAATTAGGCATTTATGGGATATCATCATCAGAAGGGGTAGCTATTGTATTTTTTGTTGTAGGTGCTTTTCCCCTATCCTAAACATCAAATTGTGATAGGAATATCAGTAAAACTATCATTAAAACTCCAAAACCCTAAATAAAATAACATAATAATATAACATTTTTTAACTATCTAATTTGTACAATTTCAATAAGGTTTACCATTGTTGAAGAATGGGTGGGAGGAGCATCCCCATGGCCTCTATCATGTGGGGGATCCATATCGTCCTGTGATAAAGATTAAATATAAAAACTTTAGTGAACTGAAAGCAATAGACTTAGCAAAAAAAACTTATTAATAAAATGGTATATAGTACTTACCACCCTCATGATAGTAACTTTGTTTGTATCTATGTGATTTAAATGGTAATCTATTAGCAGTTCTTCCCCTGCACTTATTGATTTTATCGCGCATACAAAAACTTGATTCCCCTCACGCGCCTCAAATATGCAATTGGGTTGCTTATTAGTTGAGGAAGGTCACGTAATATTTATAAAATCTACAATATTACCTGTTGTTTTTGGTCTCCCATTAATGTAAATATAAAATCTTTTACTTTGGTCATTTTGTTTCCATTGTATATAATTTGCTAATAGTGCATACCTACACATACTTTTTTTATATTGAACAATCCGCATCCAATCATTGTAATTGTAACAAGAACTGACATACTTCATCAATTCAACAACTTTGTTGTAACATATGTTTATCCCATCCATGGAAAATAGGCCCAAACGATGTAATGAGAATGGAGCTATGCGATATATCCTCTCATTCACACAAAAATTAGTGTTAATTAGAGGTAGCTCATTGGGTACCCATTCTTTCTCAATATGTGTGTACCGAAAGGGCACCTTGATGTCACCTTTGGTTTCATCATCATAAGAACATGACCCCCCTTTAGCAAGGAAAAATTGTATGTGTTTATTGAATTTTTTTCTAATCTTTTGACCTCTAGTTGATCTCCCCATTTTAGTCGTACTACATGTAGTACTTTCATCTACCATTCCCTCATTTCCCTCATTTGATGTAGATAGATTTGACAAGTACCTATTTGGTGGGTCCTGCAATCCATCAAATGAGATATTGTCATGTCTCCGCTTCAAATAGAATTTTGATAATAATTAAATAATATATATATAATTTTGTCTATACGTGGGAGATATAAAATGTACTAAGTTGAAAATGATTATATAATTATATGTCTATACGGTTCTTCTTTGTCTATATATACATTATATGATTATATAATATGTCTATTTATAACATACGTGCTTAGTGATAAACAAGAAGAATATAAAAAAATTATGTCTATTTATTGACTTATACCGATTGATCCATGTCACTATGTAGGATCCTCACCAAAGGGGTTAAATTTGCTGCATATGTTAATCATTTATCTTAAGTTAGCTAAAAATTACATGATACGTATGCTACAAATAACTTAGAAGACAACATGAACAATACCCAACATTGTAAACATTAACAACTTTACCTTATATATGGAATGCAAGATCATCAACAGAAGGGTTAACAATGTTTGTAGTCAAGTGCCTGTTTGCAAAAAGGGTGACAATCAAACACAATATATATATATATATGTATCAGCAGCAATTAATTGAGCATTGTAAGAAAAATATTGATAATTATAAATCGCATATGTTGTAATCATTAGAATTGAACACAATAAATATGTAATCATTAGAATTGAAATCAATAAATCAATATTAAACATATATACTAATCAATATAAATATATATAAATAATAAAATCACATACCTTGTACATTTTGATCATGTCATTGGTCATCTTCTTCATCCATCTCATCATTATCACCATCATCATCATCATCATCATCATCACCACTATCATCATTATCACCACTATCATCATCGCCATCATCACCATCATCATCGCCATCAGCATCATCAACATCATCATCATCATCATCATCATCATCATCATCATCATCACCATCATCTTGATCTTTATCATCTTCTTCTTCTTCTTCATCTTCAATATCTTCTTCTTCCATAACATTATACTTTATTAGCCTTCCTCTTGGATCATGTCTAACAACAAATGACCAACCCTGTTTATGTGGAACCTCTGAGTAAAACACTTTCTCACATTGGATTGGAAGAACATAGGGCTCATCTCCAACTGGCTCAAATGACCTTGTATTAATCATTGTAAATCCATTATCATGTTGAATAACAGTTTTATGTGGATCATTTTGATTCAGTTGTAGCCTGTACCATTTGATGACGAATAAAACTACTTTGAAGGAGTTAAAGTCACACTCAATTATATCATCTAAGATGTCATAGTATCGATTTTGAGATTGTTGAGGATGTATGTCATTTCTAGATGATATATTAGTGACCTCAAAAACTGTAGTTATCCTAGAATGATAATTTTTTTTCATGTCATCTAACTTTTTTATGCAAAATTTGTAGCCATGATAGTACATAGCTTTGTGGTGCTTGACCTATAATTTATCAAGCATGTGAAAATTATTTGCATTGTGAGTTGATATGAAACATATGAGTCATGATCATTAATAAATTTGTACATACCTCTCTACCTCTTAAACCATACACTAGATCAATTACCATTGGCGTAACATTGGAATCTCCATTACGATGAGCTTCTCTAACCAATGAAGCAACACCTTCCCATGTTAATGAACAACCATTTTGTTGACATTGTTCAATCCATACCATCATCCAATCAAGATTATTTGTAATATACAAATGTATTACATCCTACTCTCGATCAACTGTATAAAAAAAATACACCAATTATAAATAACTTATATTTAAGATTTATAAGAATTAATTAACTACAATAACATCTTATATTTATCTCTCACTTTTCTCAATCTACCTTTTCCCATCAAGTACTCCCCTTCAAATTTGTTAATGGAGTTGGGATCCCAAATATGATCTACATGGATCTTTGTTGCAAGCTTAAGAAGATATTCACTAATGTACACCATGGTCTGGTATACCATATATCCCTCCACCATAGAACCCTCAAGATGTGTTCTCTATCAAACCAAGCCTTTCAAAAATTTTAACTGCCTCTCAAGCATCCACATTGATCTAGTTGGTACAGGTCAACATAATTAAATCTCCTCAACTTGATGTATGAGGTAGTGTTCTTGTGCATTGAAAAAAGTTGAAGATAGACACTTTTGCATTTCACACATAAGATGAGAAATTTTTCTCTTCCAATATTTTATATCTTCTTTATTGATTTCTTTTGATGACAACAACCTCATGCATTTTCCAAGATCATATATAACTTGTTTGACACTGTTGTCAAAGTGGTGTGGGAGAGATAGAGGTAGAACGTACTACAATATTTGTAAAATGATCTTATCAATATTTTATTAAAGAATGCAATGAAAAATACATGAAGTATACAAATATATAGTGAATACAAAATAACATGAATTACCTTAATAAATGTATGCCAATCGTGTGTTTTCATCCCTAGCCCAAATTCACTTTTCTTTGATATGAGATCATTTATGTTCGCAACAAATCTTGTGGGAAATCATATTTTTTTTATAACTTCTTTTATAGCATTGCTCTGCTACTCCAACAATAACCAACTAAGGGCACTTGTATCAATCTGGTCTCTATTGTTATTTGATCAAAATGACATTTTTCATTGCATGGTTGGATTATTCAATGTCACTACAAATTTTGACAATTTTATTTTTGTCACGCCTTCCATCCAAGATTTTCCATAATGTCTCTGTTACATTCTTTCCAATAGACATAGGATCAAACAAATGCACAATTGGGAGTTTCACATAGTACGAAAACCTACTAAATTATGTAGGATAATTTTTTAGTCCTTTTGGAAGTTGGTCATTAATGCCTTGACAACCTTCACGAGCATCAATTACATCATTAGTAAACAAAACACAATATCAAAATATAAATTTCAAACAAAAACCATCAGATGGAATGACATTACCTCGACGATTTATTTTATTGTATTCCAACTTCCATAGGCAAGGTGTCATTCTCCATGGCTTTGATGTAGTCTCTTATTTCCCATTAAAAAGATGTTTTTGGGTAATTTGATACTTATGATTTATGTGGAGAAAGTGTCTATGCTCATTGAACACCTGCTTTCCTAAACTTTTTGAATGATGAGATTTCATCTTTGGACCACAAACTGGACATGCAAATTTTTCCTTTGTCTGAAGACCTACAAGATCGTGTATAATTGGATTAAATATGTTAACTTTGTGTTAGCACTATAACATACCAAAAAAAAGGTGTTAGAAAGAAAACATACCACAAAAATATGTTATCCCAGGGGCATCATGTATTGTCCATACAAGCATTGCATGGAATTGAAATTTTCTTTGTCCAATTGGTCTAGAGATGTCATACATAGTGACCCCATTCCATAACACCACCAACTCGTCGATAAGGGGCTCAATATATACATTGATATCTTTAACTTGGTACTTACCTAGTTGAATGAACAAAAATATTACATAATTATTATGACCATTTTGATGTATTATTTATAATAAATTAATTTAGATGACTATTAAATGAAAAAATATATAGAATAATCAGTGCCAACATTATGTGCTCCTTCTTTATGGACATCCAAGGAGGAATGTTATTGTTGATAACAAAAATAGGCCACACCGAGTAAGTAGATCTCATCTTTCCAAACGGATTGACATCATCCGCTGCCAATGAAAGCTTGAGATTACGAGGTTCTTCTTTAAAGTGTGGCCATTTTTCCTCTATTTCCTTAAATGCCAAACCATCTGCAGGAATTCACATAATGTCATCTCTACTTCTATTGCATGCATGATAATCCATAAATTGTGCCAAGCTATTGCACCTAAATAATCGTTGCAGACGTGGAATAATGGGAATAACCCGAAGAACCTTGCGAGGCACTTTTTTGTTATTCAATCTAATCGATATCTACTAATATGACAAACAGGGCATTCTGTTGCAAATTCATGTTGTTTATGATATATACTATGATCATTCGGACATGCATGTATTATTTGATACTCCATTCTAATATATTTCATAATGGTAGATAATTCTCTATACGAGCAAGGTAGAATGTTTGATGGTGGTAACAAACACTAACCTATCAACCTACGACCAAAAATATAATTTGTTAATATAAAGAATATTAATTGCTACATGATTCACCCAATGTTAATTGTAAGGGAATTACAACTAAAAAAATGAAAAAAGATGACATACCTTAACATATGTGTCATTGCTACGTTGGATAAACCATTCATAACCTTCAAGTTCACCAACAACAATACAACGGCAATAAGAGCTGTTTGGGAGCCTTCGTATAGGGGCTTGTGTGCCTTCTCAAGTATAGGTACATCAAGGTCTGAATCAACATCATCATCATCATCTTGATCATCGTGATCATCTTTATCATCGTGATCTTCTTCATCATCATGATCTTCTTCCATAGGATCATTACCTTCTACTTCTATATTCACACCTCCATGTTCGCTCATTTAGAAATCCACATTCTCTGGATTGTCATGGTCCATAACATGAAACCCAGGGTGGTTAACCTATATCAAAATGATGACCTTATATTAACCGTGACCATGATGTCATCATCAAATCATGTCTTATGTATTTTATAAATTATTCAAATACATACCAATGGATGAAATTCGTTTCCCCCTTCAATGTGACCATACTGCCTACAATGTTCCTCGACTGTTTTGATTAGATATCTTTGAGTCTTTAAGCCCTTACAAATTTTTCAAGGACAATAACATTTTCCATCACCTTTTCTTTTTAAGTTAGACCACAGTCTAGCAATTGTCTCCCTATTTTATTATGCGTTGATATCGTCAGAAATTGTCTTTCTTGAATGGAATGACTCATTGGTGGAAGAAGGATGATTTGTTTGTAACCTGCAGATTCTATATCAAGTGTATTAAAATAACATCCAACATTAATAATCAAGTAAATTATAGCTAGTTTATTTAATTCTATTTGTTAAATTTTATTTTGAAAATTAAGAATATCTAAATTAGCATAATGAGTATGATACAAATTCATGGACACAATGTTCACACTATTTGGAGTGCTCCTCCATCCCCCTATTTCATGATGATGTCAATTCTGCAATACTTCAACCTAATATGAATGGTTTTATTATAATTCACTTTAAATTTTGAATAGTTCAATTTTTGACCTTCAACATCAACACTTTATGTAGTGGTCATTAATGAACTTCCACACAAGAAAACCTTTATTAATTCATGGTTTTGTAAAATAATGTTAGGTGGTTTAGATTATCATGCAGTAGATCATACATATAATACTCATTAAAAAATATGTTGGTAGATTGTAAGTCTGGTTCTCCAACGTCCACAACCGATTTCATGTTGGTTGGATCAGTTGGAAGACTTTTTGGAAGTGGTTTTTAAACCTTTTCCAATCACAGGATTGGCACAAGGAGATGATCTTCGAAGCAACGTTGAATAAAAGAAACCCAAAAAACATTTTGAGTACATTTTTGTTATCATACTCTGTCTGTTGCAAATAGGTAGATGGATTGATCATTTCACAAGTTCATTGTATGCATGTTTATTCGAATCCATCTTAGTTTTGACTATCGTTTGATTTCAAGTTTTAGTTACATTTACATAGTCAGTTATGAATTGAACACATGGCTTGACTTTCATAGAAAACCCGATCATGTAATGGTTAGAGAGTTTTAATGTCACTGTAGGTTCATTTGCGCATCCACAGTTCTTGTTAGAGTTCATTTAACTAGACTTTGCAAACATTGTATTTTAAATTTGGTGTTGATCTACGCAAGAACCCAACCTCACTAATAGACCAGCTCGGGAAAATATATAGTCGACTCTGTCATGAAGGTGGAACCTTGACTTGTGGTTTCCCCATTGGATTCCAATGCCATTGGGTGAGATCCCAAATTCTTAGGCCATTTTTTAAGGACCCTATGGAAGAAGTTGGGGACAAACCTTTCATTTTCCTCATCCTATCACCCACAATAAGATGGCCAAACATAAGTCATTAATAGGTCCTTAGGAAATCTTCTAAGATGCCTCACTCAACAACATGGAGGTTCATGGGATAGAATTCTACCACAGGCAGAATTCTCATATAATGATTCACTGAATAAGAGCATAGGTCTAACACCTTTTCAAATTGTTTATGGAAGCCGCCCAAGGGGAGTCTTAGAGTTAAGAGATGTGAAGGATATGGATAGGAAGAGTGCTCTAGCAGAAGACTTTTCCCAAGTGATGAAAGATATTCAAGAACAAGTCAGGGATAGACTGAAATATACCATAGAGAAATACAAACACTAGGCAGATAGGAAGAGGAGAGATTTGTAGTTCAGAATTGGGGACTTAGTGATGATTCACTTGAAGAAAGAAAGATTTCCAAAAGGCCAACACACCAAACTTATGATGAAGAAGGCTAGCCCTTTCAAAATCCTAAAAAAATGTGGCAACAATTCTTACAAAATAAACCTTCCACCTAATATACGACTTTCACCTATCTTCAATGTGGCTAACATTTATGCTTATAAGTCTTCTAGTGATGTGAATGTTGTAGGAACAAGTCATCTAGGCAATGTAGATACAACACAACTTCCAAGAATAGTCACTCCAAAGATAGAATGTATTTTGGATAAGAGGGTAACCAAACAAACTAGGAGAGACACTTACTATGCATACCTAATCAAATGGAAAGATTCTCTAGTAGAGGATGCCACTTGGATGACTGAGTCAAAGATCAAAAAGGTAGGGTACAATCTTGAAGACATTCCAACTCAAGGGACTTGAGTTCCTTTGAGGTGGGCAGTATGGTGCAGGGCACTGGCTCCAATAGAGGCACTACACCTTGGATTTATCCTTGGTATTACAAAATGATCAACTTAGGATTATGTAGTAGTCTCTTATAGATTCTAGTCTCATCAAGTCCATTTGTAAAGGCTAAGGACTCATATGTGTTTTATAAACCTTGAGTTCCTTAAGTCCTAAAGGACATTGGCATAGGATGTTTAAGGTTTTAAGTCTTAAAATAATAGGTTAGACCAAGGAAAAGGCTAACCCAGTCCTTAGGATAGAATAGAGTCATATTTTAAGACATTTTAGCAAGATTTGAAAAGTGCAACAAAAAGTTCCTAAGAAACTTTTACAACTTTTTCAAAAAGTTGTCAAAGTTGTTATTTTGTGGCTAATTCAAAGATCTAACTAACTCCAACTGATTCAAGGGTAGTTTCTCAGTGGAGGAAGTTTATATATATGTCTAAGAACCTTCCCAATAGAACAAACTTCCATTCTATGACTCTGTTTTGAAAAATCAATAAAGTTCTCTAGTTTTCTCTTATAAAATCCCTGTTATTTGCATTGTGTACGATTTGTATGGATTGGTGAAGGGTGATAAATGAATTTTGTTGGAATTCTATCTTGTTAACTTTCAAATGTAACAAGTATGAGTTCATTTGGTGATTTCTAGCCCAAGTTGTGATAGGATCTCTAAAACTAGTCCGGAAACCCTTGCTCCAATAGGATTTTGTGCAAATGGAGGTCTAGCTCACGACTCTACCGACCAAATTGCATGAAACCCAATAAAAATGAAATATATTAGAATGATTTCAAATATTCTAGGTGGAAACCAGGGGATGAAGTTTGCTATTTTTACAAATGAGCCCTAGACCAAATATCTCTATGTATTTGGTCCTAAATTGTAGGAGTTTGAGTGTGCAACAGTTTGCATGAAGAAAATAATCAAGTGAATGGTAGATTTGGAGTAATTTGGCATCCCTCTAAGTGTTCACAAGGTTGGTTTGGATCTTTTTACCCATTTCTTAGGACTTCCTTTGAAAACCAATCCTAATTGGGCCTGATTAGGACTATGTACTTAGGAAGAAGTTTGAAGTGCTGGAGTAGATCTATAACCTATCTTTTGGTGGATATTTCAACATATCTAAATGATGAAAATCCTTCACATTTTCTTGGTCTATCCTTTGTAAATTTTTGGAGTTCCAAAGTAGTTTGGTAGGATCCTTAAAGGGCTCTATTTGGAAGAATTTGTCATTAGAACCTAAAATTGATCTTTTGTGAGTCAGATCTCAAGGAGTCTTAAGAGGTATCTGTAAGTTGATCAGTAGAAGGGAAACTATTATTTGATCTCCTTCCTTTTCCTTAAGTATTTGAAACTTAGAATTTTTGGGTGAGGGTACATAGTACCTTGGAATTGAGTCTTCCATTGTTGCACTCTTCCTAGGTTTGTCTATGGGCAACTATGGAACACTAGTATACACAATTATTATATTCGCGGGTCAAAAGGAAGATGAGAATAATTAAAGTAAAAGTGATTAGAATAACTTGGGCAAGAAGGCCGATAATCCTTCTTAATAAGCTTTGTATTCATTCTCATAAATTTACTTCTTCCCCAGTTGTACTCACATTCATTACAACTTGATCAGTTTAGCTTGGTTCAAATTAGTCAATAACTGAGCGCTAATCTTCATTTTCTCAGTTGCTAAGAGCCATCAAATTTTGAGAAGTTCATTCTAGTGTTTGAGAGTTCTTTAAGTTATAACAGTGTAGTCCATAGTAATATTTGAGAGTGCTTTAGTTTCTCAGTTACTTAAAAATTCAATTATGGCATCTGTTGTGATTGATTTTGTTCTTGAAAAGCTTGGCAAGATGTTGTTAGAAGAGATAAACAAGTGGTTTCACTTGTCTATAACTTTACAAGTGATTTCGAATGGCTGAGCAAGAAGCTCACAAATTTAAGAGACTATCTCAGAGATGCAGATGCCCAGAGTGCACACAGTGTGTTTGTGAAAAGCTGGTTGCTAGATGTTGAATACCCCTTATCCTATTTTGCATCCATACAAACTAGCATAAAACAAAACCCTATCCAAGAATAATACAAAATAGAGAACGTAGAAAACCTTGACCATAAAATTATATAATGGAACCCTCATCGAGCCATGAAAAGAATAGGTAAAAGAAATAAAAATGTGATATATTTTCTTGTGTTCTCCTTCAGAAGAACAAAGCCTAAGGAAAATCATGATGCATACCTAGCAATGAGCCCAGATTTCTAATTTGTGTTTGTAGACAAACCCTAGGATGAAGCCGATGACGCTCAACTAGCCCAAATACCTAGCAACAAGCCCATATTTGTATTCATGTTTCGCACTCTGCAATTCCCTTTGAATCTTAAAGATCTTTGAATTCATGTTTCGCGAGCTGAAATTCCCTTGAAACAAATTCGTCATGGTAATAATGAATGAGAAATGAAACCTTTTCTTTTTTTAAGTTATGCCTGTGTTAGTCGAAATTTTGACTAACACGGGCATAACTTTTAAAAAAAAAAAAGTTTTCCTTCTTTAGTCCGACCAACCAAAACCTTTTGGCTTCATGGTTCAAAATTTTGGTAGAAAAATGAGGTCAAATGTAGTAGTTTAATTAGTGGTGATCCCCATTATACAAGATATGCACTTCCAAACAAAGAATAAATTATAATAAGGATACTAATATCATCAAGGAGAAAGATCCTGAACAATAAGTCCATACATGAGAGGAAATTTTAGTGCACAAGATATGATCGACAAAGAGATAATGGATCCTTTGAAAGGAGAAAGAATATATGAGATAGAAATACCTTTCCCCCAAGCTAGAAGACAAGGAAAAAGATAACCCAATAAATACTCTAAATGATAGATCTTTTATAATAGGCATGCATTTTCAAGCAAGCAAAAGGTTGCAACTCAAGAGGTAAATCTCTTGAAAAAGAGATTCCAATGTTCAAACAAAAAAAATTATGCAAGAAAGGACATCATATTATAAAAGAAACAAGTGCACTAGAGATATTAGATCCATTAGAAAGGAAGAGAAAAAAAGGAAGGAGGACCAAGTAAATACACCTTCCCTATTTCTAGGTGAGGGGATACTTGATAGAGGGTGACACATTATGTTCCCTAAGTGATTTTTATTTATAATAAACATGCACTTTCAAGAAAGAATAAGGTTTAAACTCAAGATGTTAATCTCTCGAAAAAGACAATATCCTTATGTAAAACAACAAATACATATAAGAAAGGATGTCATCTTAACAAAGAAACAAGTCAACAAAGGGAGAAAATTGATCCTTGAGAGGAACAATAGAGTGAAATAGAACCCTTTCCCCTAAAGTGAGGAGACAAGGAATAAGGACTATTATGTTTCTCACAAACTATGGTTACACCTAAAATTACATCACCATAAAAGACAATAAGCCCTAGTTGTTAGGAAAAAGAAAAAGAGGAAGACATATGAGAGGCAATATAGTGCAAACAATAATGAGCAAAGCAACAAGCTTAAGAGCACTGAAACTCCAAAACAATTTAATAGACTATACAAGAACCAAACTCCTCCCTCAAGTTAATCATGAATATGCACATTCACAATTGGAATATCAGAGGGCTGAAATGCTAGACAACAAATATATTGTTAGAAATTGGTGTAATAAATTGCATAGGAAGGACATTATCTTCTTGCAAGAGATTAAAGTTACTGGATACCATGCCTTTAATACGCTAAAGTTTCTATGGGATAAAGCCACTTGCTTATACTCTAGGCATGATAGAGGAAAGGGGGGCAAGGGGGCTATCCTAGTTGGTCCACAATGGATTAATAAAATGATCTCCAATGGGGTATCTCCTTGCCAATGGGCTCAATGGATCATTTTAAAATCTAATAACAAGGAGGTAGGGGTCTACAACATCTATGCCCCAAATGATTACTTGGACAAGGCTAGCCTATGGGATTGGTTGGGATGCAATCTTACTAATGCTTTTTGTATATTCATTGGGGATTTTAATATGCTGAAGAATGGTGATGACAAGTATGGGGGAGTTAAACATGCTTGGAAAGGGAATGAACTCTTTTTTTGGGCCAAACCTAAAAGAAGATTTAATATCAGTGATCCTCTGGAAAAGATGAAGAAAGAATATGATAGTATTTGGTTCACTTGGTGAAATAACCAGTCCAAAAAGAATAGAATATATTGCAGGATGGATAGAATTTATGTGGAATCCTCTATACTTGGCTTTGCACATCCTCTAGTACAAGCTCCTATCAATGTATCTCCAGCAAGTATATCTCATCATTCCCCCATTTCTACTTACATTGCATATAAAGAGCCCCTATCACAGAACAATATTCATAAGAGGAAAAATATATTCAAGTTTAATACCTCTTTGCTTCAAGATAATGACACATTATAGGCCATCAAAATAATTATCTATCTCTCAAAAATTTTCAATCTTTGATCCTCTCCTAGAGAGAAGTGGGATCAATAGGTTAAAGTGTGGAAAAATATGTTTCAAATTATATAAACCAAGGAAGCCAAATATATGAGGCATGAAGAGTGATAGTACTAGAAAAAGCTCAATGAGGCTGAAAAATATCTTCAAGATAAGGGAAATGACAACAACCTAGAACAAGAGGTGATCACCTCTAAAGGGAAGTTAAGAAAAATTCAAAACTATAAGATCTAAGGGTAGAAAATAGAGCTAAGGATGGCTCAAGGAAGGTGATAGAGGGTCCAAGTATTTTTTTAATCTGATCAGAACCAAATAGATAAAGGAAGAGATTAGTGGGATTTAGGTGGGGAATGGGTATACTAGTGACAACAAAGAGATACTGAATGCATTTTCTTAGTTCCATAAAGAATTATTTTCTTCATAATATGGCTCTAATAACCAAAAAGCGATGCACTGGTATGTCAAGCTTATCCCTAGAAAAATGACTAAGGAGCAAGAAAGGATTCTTAAAAAAAAGATAGAGTTGAAAGAGATTGAGGATGCCATAGGATCCGTGGCTAATGGGAAATCCCATAGTTTGGATGGTCTCCCAGCTAATCTCTACAAACAGAATAAAGATTGGATCTCTTGTGAATTGATGGAGTTGTATGAAGATGCTTATGAGAAAGGATCTCTTGGGAAAAATGTTAATATAGGGGTAATCAAGGTTCTTCCAAAGAATGGGGATAGATCCAAAATAAAAAATTGGATACTAATTACTTTACTAAACCTATCATACAAGATTATTGCCAAACTCTTGGCCAGGAGAATTTCTGACATGCTTAATGAAATTGTTTCTGTCACCCAGATTGGTTTCATTAAAGGCAGATACATTCTAGAATATCTTATCACAAGTTGGGAAGATATGCATTGGGCTAAAATGGATGGGAAAAATGTGGTTATGATGCTATTAGATATTGAAAAAGTGTATGATAGGATTGAGTGAATGTTTGTCCTTAGCATGTTGAAGGCATTTGGGTTTCTATTGTACTTTCATACCTGGGTTTCCATATTGTTCAAAGATTCATCTATGATGATAGAAGTTAATAGTGATTATTCTTATCCAATCCCTCTTGGTAGATCTATAAGACACAAATGTCCCCTGGCACCAACATTGTTTGTTATTTCTTTTGATGCTCTTTTCTACATTCTTAATGCCTCAATACTTGGTCCCTCTATAAAAGGTATTACATTGCCAAACAAGGAAGAATTAATTATTGAGTAGTTTGCAGATGATACAATGTTGTTTGTTGATTTGGCAGAAGATAATTTTGATAATGTGCTTAATATAATTCAGTTCTTTTGCCTAGCCTCAGGAGCAAAAATTGCCCCCCACAAATCCATCTAGCTAGGTTTGTCAGAGTCACCTCCTCCTTGGCTTCTGGAAAGATACTAGTAGTCATATGGGCCTTCCACTATGGTTAGGTACTTGGGTATACCTTTTTCTATTGACCCTTCTATCAAAGACATGTGGTCTTGGATGTATAATTTTCTTTGAGAATAAGCACCTCAAGTGGAAAATGCATATGTTCTCAGTTGCTAGCATAGCTCAAGTGGTACATAAAGTGTTGTCTTCCCATGTAGTTTATTATGCATCTACTTGGTTGTTTTCCAAATATCAAACCAATATGTTGGAAATAATACTAAAGGAATTCATGTGGTTTGATGGGCTCGAGAATAGGAAAAGGAACTATGTCAAATGGGAGTGGTGTTATAGCCCAAAGGAGATGAGAGGTCTTGGATTGAGAGATTTAAAGATTCAGGGAATTTCCCTAACCTCTGAATGGATTTTCAAAGCTTTGATTGGAAATGATCCATGGAAAGTATTGGTTAGGAATAATTTGTTGAGATCTACCATAAAAAGGGGGAAACAATGGAAAGATATCCCTATATGTGTATAGTCTTTGGTAGCTTTGAGATAAATGTTTTTGGTTCATGTGTTTTTTATTCCCTTTAGAAGGCTTGGTGTCAGGCTAGGTCTCTTCTCTATTCAAGGAGTTCTATTGAAAGAAATCCTACCTATGTTGTGATGAACATGTCTATTTGGTGAGGTGTATTTCTTAAAGATAAACTTATTTCTTTAACACAAGGTTGTTCTACCAAGATTTGGTATAGTAAGGGCATCCATTTACGATATCATGGTTGACAATCGGTTGGGCTCTTGGGAGGAAATAAGTACTAAATTCAATATCCTTGCTTCCGAAAAGTAAACTTATACTTTGATTTATAAAGCTATTGGCAGATTCTTCCTTGGTAAGATTACAAATTCCTTACAATTTTTGGAGCAAATTAAATGGGCTGACAGTAGAGTGTTTGGTGAGTATTCTAGTAAGAAAGCATATACGATGTTCAAATAGGACTAGGGAATTATCAATAGAATTAATCATATTTGGGGTTATAGAAGGTCGAGTTCTAGATGACACATTATTTTTTATTTATTTTGGCATTCTCCTATTGAGCCTAAGAAGGCATTTTTTAGATGGATTATTTTACTCAAGAAACTTGTTGTTGGTTCCACTCTGTCTTCTATTGTTTTAGAGTTTGTTAATTGTTCCATTTGTAATTTTCTTGAAACCTTTGAGCATTTTTTTTTTAGTGTAAATTTTCTTATAAGGTTTCATCTTTGTTTTTTGGTCACCCCATCACTTGGAATTCTATACCTGGTCTCTCTTGGCATGAGATTCTTGTAGGGTTTGTGGAGGCTTTTGATTTCAAATTGAATAAATTTTGGTTTACTTTGACTACAAAAATATTGTGGCTCATTTGGAAGAAGAGAAATGAGGAAATCTTCCAAAATAGGAAACAAGATCTTACTGATTTTAACTCCAGAATCAATCATTTCTACATAATTTCGTAGGTCTCTTCCATCCTTGAAGTGCCTAGGGATAGATTCCTCACTTTGGCGAGGGAAGGAGAAATGATCATTTTCCAAAAAGGCATACAAGATTCCAACTACTTTGAAGAACACTCAAAGATACTAAATAAATATGAGTTGGAGAATTTGAATAATATCATTAGAGAGAAGCAGATCAACATTGAACAAGAGAATATGAGGATCAAAGAACTGAAATATAGGAATGATGCAACAGGTGATGATGTAGTGGATGATATGGTTCCCACAAGGATCATTCAGGGATCCCCCCTTTTGATAACTATGTTGAGTACAATGTTGAATATAGGGGAAACATTAATGATGGATGAGAATAATTTTATAGTCATAATTATAAAAAATCATCAAATTTTTTTGATCAGTTTCCTTTTCGGGTATTAGAATATGTAATTAGATGTATATCTCTTGTACTTTCCTAATGTATATCCTTATGTAAAATGTGTATAAGGTATGTTGATCTTTAAGGAGAAAAACTAATCAATAGAAACATAAATTTTGGTTGTTGTTATCTTTTGATCCTGATACTACTCATGTAATTCAGTTGATAAACTATTCTAATAGAAAAAAAAACTTTTGTCGAAAGGGAGTAGCACTTGGCTTTAACAGAATATGGTGCTGAAACTAGCTGCCCCTGAAATATTGAGATCATCATAGTTCCAGGGGAAGAAATCTTTATATTCTTTCATCTTAGTTTAGTGAGTCTACATTTTCTTCAAGAGTGCATTTCTTACCAATTGAGATTTATTTGGGACCAGATTCATCACCAATGTTTATTTTATCACATTCCTCCTATCCTCCTGAACTAAGCATTCCTCCTCTCCTAATAATTTCATCTCTTCAAGAGAATAAGCACTCTAGGGTAACCAAACCCTTTGGTATTTTATTTCCCTTCAACTACATTACACCACTATCACCTTGAATTCTTGGATCCAGGCAAAACTCTTTGCAGGTGTTCTCTGACCCTTCAAAATATGAAGTTGCAAACGCCTGAGTATTGGCCAAAAAATCCTTAATCTAAGAATCCCCTTAAAATACTTTCCAATGCTCAACATTATCAAGTACATTAGGTCTATGGATAATTTCCACCTGATATGTATCTTCTTTGAAATCTGAGTGAGGCAACAACAAGGAGGCCGAGATAGCCAGAGAATCAACTCTAGAATTCAAACTTCTAGGAATATCTTCTATTGATAATGCATCAAAATACTCCAATTCATCCCACACTTTGTTGCAATAGTGCTTCAGTCATTCATTTTTCATTGTAAACAAGCCTCTGACTTATTTTACAAATAATTCTGCATCTCCTTTTGCAACAAGTGTCTTAATACCTCTTGTTTTAGCTTCCTACAATCCCAGAAGCAGAGCTTAGTACTCGATGGTATTATTGGTATTTTTGAAATCAAGCTTATAGGAATAAGGAGTATGTTCACCCTTCAATGACGTGATAACTACTCCCACTCCAAAAGTAGATTTTGAGAAACTTCCATCAAACTCCATAACCCACAAGCCATGCTTAGTTCTTGGTGGTTCAATAGGTTTGATCTGCTCCTCATCTAACAGAATCAGGTAGTTCCCAAACTGGTATTCTTCATATAGAAATTGAGCTTTGGGATTATCTGACGGAAAAACCATATACTTATTTTTAGCCTTTGATTCTAGCTTATCCTTCTTCTTTCCAATAGGGATCACCTCTTCTGACCAATCCATTTTTATTTCACCTCTGATTTCCTTCCAAAAAGTCCTTCTTCGAAGCATCCTATAACTGGTTGGTATGTCTACCACTAGTATTGTCAATTTGAGCCTCTTGTCTGGATAGGCCACCAAAACCTCTTGAGCATCATTTACCTATCCCATCAAAGGAACCTATTTTCCATCCATTGAGTTACATCTCCCTATAGTCCTAGTTAAGGTCAAACCTAAACATTTTACAACAGAGGAGGGCATGATGTTGTCTGAGGCTCCAGAATGAATTAGAAAATTACTTAATTTATGGCCATTAAGAAGTAAGGATACATAGAAGGGATTAGGATTTTTCTCAGTTGGTTCTAATTCTTCCCCTATGGCATTTGTGAGAGGTTCAATTACATAATGAGATGAATCAAAGGTGAATATGGGAAATCCATAAGGTATGAGCTCATCTTCAACTAGGTGTTTCTTACATGGCAATTCTTGAGCTTGGTCACTAGTTGAGAGAGCACAACAAGAAGACCACCAAATGGGTTATCACTTCCACAAATCTTCAACTTTGGTTTTAATCCAATCCAACTCCACCTACCTTATAAAAATATGGATTCCAAACTACATAAGAGGGTTTGACACTTCTCTTACCCCACTTGACACCCAAAGGTATTGTTCAAGACTTTCCCAAATTGGGACTTAGGGACACCTTCCCTAAACTATGACAAAATGTGGAAATATTCACTAGTGGCTTCAACCAACCTATCAAAGGGTTGGAACACCTTATTTAGGCTAGGTGGATAGGGAATCAATCACCCATTTGATTCCTCAACACTCATGACAATAAAAACTCCTCTTGACCTATGGATCCTACTAAGTCTCCCAAAGAGGTTTTCCTTGCACAACTTTTGACTACAGAAGGGACTAGATGAGTTAAGGATGGTTTTGAGGACCCTTTTGGATGTTCTTAAAATCCCCAAAGCTTCAAAGACCAACTCCACTCTAGCAACACTAAACCCTCATAATGCTCACAAACCTAATTGGCCAGATTAAGCTTAGGTTACACAATAAGTGGTTAAGGATGGGTTCATGAAATTGATGAAATTATTTGGAAGGCTTCTCCTAACCCCAAATTATCAAAAAAAACCATCTACTTGGTCCCCCCAATCAATCTACTCGACTGCACACAACTTTGCATACTTGACTGGATGAATACATAGAGATATTCAGCATAGGGCTTGATGCCAAAAATACCAAAACATCAAATCTCAACCTAAACCTTTAAAATCATTACAAGTACATCCCTAACTTGCATTTCCCAAGTGACCATGGATTTCCATTGGTTAAATTCCAAGTTAGGGCTCCATTTAGACAACATGCTTGAATTTGGTGCTTTCCTGGATGGTGTCCACCAATTTGTTTATAAATTCCACAAATCTACTCCAAATGAGATAAAGTCAAATATTTTGGAAACTATATTCACTAGACTATCTTTTCATGGGAATCATTCAGCCCCAAAAATCTGTACACATTCGTACAGTTAATAAATGCTTAGGAAATCTGGTTAATTTTATTAAAAAATGCATCAAAATTCAATACACATCATCCAACCTTGTTGGAGAGGTCTCAACATGTTTAAATACCTCCATCCCATAGTTCCTACTGACCCATGGATGGTTATGACCATTTGAAATAGATTTAAACTTGCTTGAGCAACTTTTGGAAAAGTTGCTCAAGCAACATTGTGACAATTTTGTACCTTTTTGCAATTTTCAACATTTAGAACCCAAATGACTTGGAATGGATTCCTATTACCTAAACATGATCAAAGATGACCAAAATGATCCAAAATCATTGGAAACAACAACCAAACTCCTAAAACACCTAAAGCACCTAATCACACCTAATAAATGCTACTCAAGATCCAAGTGGACTAAGGTATCCAAGGTTTATAGATTTACCTTAGAGACCCTTGACCATACAAAGTGGAATAAAACACATGGAGGATGATCTCAAGGATCCATCTCCTTGTTTCAATGAAATGAACATCCTAGATGTTAGCCAAATGCACTGGGTGTCCTGCACTAATCACCTCTCACATACTTTATTAATTTATCTAATTCTTTAGGGTTAAACCTTAAATAATCAGTGGGTGAAATATGATTAGTTGAAGATTTGTAGAACTCTACAATGTCAAAGGAAGAAGATAAAGAACTATCCTTTTGAAAGATTTTAAATTCTAGTGTTTTTGAATTAGACAAAGGAGTCCTTACCATAGGGTCTTTACATTTTGTTGGGGTACTAGAGGAGATCGCACCAGGTGAAAACTTGGGGCTCTTTTGATTTCTGGTAAGAAATGCACATGAAGGGTCTTCAAGAGTGACTAAAATTTCACCACCTCTTTTCGAGTTAGACTCGTACTCGAGGAAAAATACACTAGAGTTTCCAGGTATCTCCATATTCCTTTCTTCTTCTGTCATCTCTCCAAGTGTGTCCTTTGTGACTTCCATCTAAATATGTCTCATCATATTAGGACAAGTTTCACCATCATGGTCTGTTGTAAGGTTGAAGGTACACATAGTTCCCTTCCCCAGGGGTGCTTCAAGGGGTAATATTTTTTGGGTAGAGGGAAGCTAAGGTGTCTTTACATAATTAGGTTGGTTATATTGACTTCTTCCAATATCTTGATAGGGTTGCTGGTATGGACTATTTTCTTTAGGGATCTTCCTCTTGAGAGAAATCATATCATTTACCATTCGTTGAACAACTAGATCCAAGGATGATGTAGAAGGTTGTGTATTTGGAGATTACACGTCCTTTCGCCATTTCCCAGCTAATATCAAATTATTGTCAAGCTCAATAGTTATTCTTTGTACAGCTTGTAAGTTAGCTACTCTAGCTCTCCTTATATGGAAATTGATGTTAGGAGGCATAGGATTTAGGAAAAAACCCCTTTTGGTTTTCTTCTCTGGGCCTAGCTACTGTCGGGATTTTATGAACAATCTTGTTAAATTTAGCTACAAACTCTCTCATAGGTTCCTGAATTTCCTTCTTTAACTATGTCAAATGCACCAAGAGAGCATGTTCATCTTCTGCACTCTTGAAACGATCCTCAAAGTTTGTCTCCATGTCATCCTAGCTCCTTATAGAGGTGTTGGTAAGAGGATAAAACCAATCTGCTACCCCATTAGTAAGGGTCTGAACAAAAATTCTAACAATGACATCTTCATGCTATACTGCCAGCACTCCACACACTATATTAAATGCATTAAGATGATCTTTAGGTGATATATTTACATCTCCATCAAACTTGGTTAAAATGTCCCTAGCTCCTTTAGATAAGCTATTCAGGTTAGCCCCCAAATTCAAGGATCCTATAGTTTCTCCCCATGGTTGGTTCTGCACCATTGGGTTAATCAAGGGAGGTAAATTTATATTATGTGGGACATAATTGAATCTTAAAGGTACATGGTTTCTAGACAACACCAAAGCTTGGTAGGATGGTGAGGCACTAGTTTTGGGAGGTGGTGGGGGTTGACTTCTTGACCTTTTATATTGTACAAGTTTAGGTGAGGCACTCAACCGTTGTAGAGATTCTAGGTCAAGGTATGTCAAACCTTGTCTTTCTTGGGATCTTGTAAATCTCATAAACTTCATCCTGTCACCGTGAAAAGATACTCTCAAAACTTTAGTCTTATCTCCTTAAATATCTAAGTACTTGTCGATTCAATTTTTCAACAAGTTTTTCTTCTTTCTCCAATACTTCTATGACCCTTCTATAATCCTCTGCACTCCTCCTAAGGAGCCTAGTTAAAGTGTTTAGTGAACTAAGGATATCCTCCTAGTCGTCTTGGAAACCAATATTGGGTTGAACGACAAGAAAAATTCCCTCATGGGGCAACACCATTTTTCTTCATTAATTAGTAACTTATATATCTTTCTAGATTATCCCTAGTAGAGTCACCACAATTTTGTTGGCAAATATATTTGTTTCTTGCAAAATTTACACTACTAGATCAATTACTCTTTCCCTTTAAGAAACACATATGTAAAGAACAGTTGGGTAAACAATTCTATTTGTATCCCTCTTAATTTTACATGGTAAAGCTCCCAGATTAGATTTGCAATAAATCTAATTAAACTAACATTTAGGCATGCTTTTCACCAGAAAGAAGATAAGGCATAATGCATTCAACCATCAATATGTTTTGAATACATGAATTATAAAATCATTGATCAAAATCACACAGAAAATCACGGTTTTATGTAAACATCCGTTCCACAAATACATAAACCAATTGATTCTCAGCCAGCTATACATAAACTTACATCCATCCACATAAACTAGGAAATAATTGAATTCACTGACATGTTTTATCCATCACACAGAAAAGATGCAACCAAAATATAAACACACAGATTTATATTACTTTCAGCCAATTCAAAACACTTTCATTCATAGATAAAATATTCCCCAATTCATCTTCAAAATATATCAGAGCTTATATACTGTATCATTAAAGGAGTTTCAAAAGCCAAAATTTTGAAACCTTAACATCGATTTGTTCTAGAATTTATACCAAAGTTTTAACCATAACTAATTTACACACTACGTGTGGTTGTAGGAGAACCCCATGTCAAATAAACTAGTTTTAATAACTAAAACTAGATAACTAGTGGATAAACATCCCCAGTTTTTAGAAAAAGTCTTTTAAAAGTAGGAAAAACTATAACTAAGATGCACGTAGTGAATTTTTGTTATCAACTACTCTAGGTTCCATTGCCACACTTCACTCCACTTTCCATTCCTTGTAGGCATTTGTAAACTATAGAGTGAAGGAGGGGTTCGGGGTCTTGATAGATGACATCCTCTGTTTCTAGGCATCTTTCTCCCACTTCATCTCCCCAAGCCTATGCGCATGTACCAGTAACTGGTCATTGAGTAGGAAGAGCATAGACTCGATCTATGCCAACTTTGAGAAGTGTTCCACCATACGGGTCTTTTCCTTCTTCACCTCACCAGTTGCTTTCTTGACTACTCTGACCACAATGTCCATTTCATGCTCCACGGTGCCATTGTACCAAACATAAATAAAATTGATACACTTCATATCATAGCCCAAATGCTAAGCCAAGTCCTATAACTTCTTCTCCATCTTCATAAAGTCCTGGCACCCAACTCTAGTTATAGAGTTCCTCCAATCTATGTCTTTCTTGGAAATGGCTAACTAACCTTCATCTACATCATTCAGGGGTTTCTCTGATAAGAATTTGTTTACCCTATATCTTTTCACTTTGTGAATTTGCAAAGCAATCTCAGTCCATTTCTCTTCTCCGTTTTCTCAAGAAGACATCTGTGTTCAAATTTCATTGAGTATCTCCTTGATTTCATTGTAAACAACCCCAGAATCAAGAATGCATTGCTCACCATGTTTGATTATATCATCGACCCATTCATCGAAGACATCAGCAAACACATTACCTCTCTATATCTAGTTGAGTATCTTTTGATTATCAAGGGAAGTCAGGTCAAAGTATTGTGGCACCAAGGAGATTGGATGATGGATTAAGTTGTTGATGGAATCAATGTAGGTGGCCAAGGATCTGATTGTCTTCTTTATTTATTTCTTTTCTTTACTGTCCATCTAGGACCTATTCAACATCTTCTTAGCAGAAATTTAAAAGTGATGGTTGTCCACTACTCTATTAGCAGTGCCAAGATCGACTTTCTCTACTATGAAGTCATTAATGGAAGGATCTGCAACATTTTCTTCCATATTTGGCTTAGGCACTTTAGCTATCCAATTTCTTGTCTTTGAGTCAGCATCAAATCTAGACATAGTCTCTAATTTCTTGGATTTTGATTCTTTACTAGCATAATTTCTCACCATATCATGATCTAGAATCGATACAGGGACTATATTCCTTTTCTTATTAATACTAGCAGTTAACCAAATGGGAGTACCTTCAACTATTTTTTTGGTAGTATTAGGCTTAGCAGGGGTAGTATTCACCATGGCCATTACATCTGAGTAAAAAAGGGTGTTGATGGGATCCATGGGCTGAGGGAGTTGTTCTTGTTCTTCTTTGCTTTCTTCCCTTAAATCCAGGTCTATCACTACTTCAGCTCCCGATCCTTTCTGTTGTCCTGCATTTTGTCACCACAAAATGTAGGTAACAATATGAAACTTTTAAACATAGTTTCGTATTTCTCTATGTTTGATTAACTATTTAACTAGCCAATAATGATCGATCAGTTGATCTCAATTTGATTAGTGAATCATTATGCTGAAGGCTTTCGTCAAGTCTTTTTCATTTTTTCAGTTTGTCTTCCTATACTTGATTTTTGAATCCTTCAGCATCCTTTGTTGTGTTTTTTAGTGTGTTTTTAGTTGCTTTTGGTCTTTTTGTTTCATCCAATCTCTTTCTTTTGATTTTCTCTTCGATTCGATCTATCACAGGCATTAATCAAACTTTTCAATCAAAAAATATGGTCATTTAAGTGCCCAAAAAGTGGACTCTCCAAGCTCAACTTCATATTTAAAAAAATAGAAGTTATTTTCTATAGTTGAGTTGCACTTTTTGAAAAATATAACATTTTAATTGCTTTATGTTATGTTTTTGAGTTACTTTATCACTTAAATTTTTGACTTAAGTGATTAAAGTGCACTTTATGATATATTTTTACATTGAGTTGCTTTTTAGTTTTTTCACTTAAGTGACTATATTACTTTATCATTCTATTTAAATGTTGAGTTTTACTTTATGTTTTAAATAACATATAAGTTAAATATTACTTTATAAAATAACATTTGCAGATTGTATGTTTTATATTTTGTGTTAATAATTATTTTGGACCCTTAAAGTACTATTTCACTTAACATTTTAAATAGACACGTGCTTAAATAAATCACTTAAGTGTGTATAGCAACAACATATTTTTAATCTCCTACTTTTAATGCAAATGCATCTAGAGACTCCACTTTGCATACAAAGTTTGAAAAATAAAACATGCATTTACATCTAGAGACTCCACTTTACATGTAAATGACTTCTACATGTTTTATTCCACATGCAAACGCCTCTAGAGAGTGAGCTTTTTGCTTGAGATGATTTTTAGTGTTTTAAAAAGTCAAATAATAAAACATGCATATGCATCTCTAGAGTGAGCTTTATTTTAAAACATGCATATGCATCTCTAGAGTGAGCTTTGCTTTATAAAATAAAAAAACAAGTTTTGAATACATGCAATTGCCTTCCAAGAGTCCACTTTGCATATAAAAGCTTTATCCATGCAAATGCTTTGAAAATAAAACATGCAATGACATGTAGAGAACCCATTTTTGCTTGAAAAATGATTTTTAGACCAAAAATAAAACATGTAAAGAACTCGTTTTTGGTTGGGGATGAACTTTCAATGTAAAAACATGAAAAATAACTTATGTATTTGCATCTAGAGAACCCGTTTTTGGCTGGAAATACATTGTTTAAGTCAAAAACATGAAATACTTCACATGCATTTGCACTCTAAGAGTGCGTTTTTGCTGGGAATGAATGTCTAAGGCAAGAACATGAGAAATAAAACATGTAGATGCATGTTTTAAACCCATTTTTGCTTGTTGGGTTTGTTCAAGATTAAAAACATTCATTTCTTATAAAAAATAAAACATGTTATTTCATGTTCTAAACCCGTTTTTGGCTGGGAATAGTTTTGGTTGCATTTTCATTCAAAAATAGTACATGTCAATGCATCTAGAGGATGCATTTTTGCTGGGAGTAATCTTTTTTGTCAACAACATGAGAAACAACTCATGTAAAGACCTCTTTTAAATCCGTTTTTGTCTTATAAATTCATCACAACCAAAAACATGGCATGCAATGACATGTAAAGAACCTATTTTTGAATTTAGGGCATCATTCTTCATAAAAAATGTGACATGTAAATACATATATAGGCTGCATTTTTATTTTCTGGGTGTGTTTAAGCCAAAAGCACTCCAAAATAACATATGTATTTGCATCTTTAGACTATGATTCTTGTGTTTTGTTAAGAGAAAATTAAAAATTTGAAACAATCGGAGCCGAAGCTATGACTGGGAGCGATTGTGGTAATAGAAGACTAGAAGTTGTGACTGTAGGTTATATTACCATCTCATTTTCATACACTTTGTTAGAATAGTTAGAAAATCTCTACTTCTGGAAGTCTATGTGCCCCAATGGTAGAGGTGTTTCTTATAGAATAGATAAATAGGTTATAGAGACAAGCCGGTACACTTTTCAATCAACCTGTGAGTTGGTGTTGGTTTATTGGTATCATTGTTTCCAACTTTTAGATAGAAGTGTAGTTTAGAGATTAAGGCTTTACCCATTACTCATTCTTTGGGTAAGTGGATTCCTTCTTGAAATATAAGAGGAAGGAATATTTGTAACACCCTATTTGATAATCTCTTAACTTCTTGCTTACTTTGAGTTGATCCAAGGAACGGTGAGAAAGGGGAGCCTTCCCTTTAAGGTAGGAGAGACATTGTCTCACATGTTGTGGCTGGTATCACTATTTTGTAACTGGATTTTTTCCCAAAACTGTTAGTTGCAAAATATCCACCCAACAATTTTTGGTGACTCTGTTGGGGAATGAACGCATTCAGAAGCCTTACGCTTTTATTTGAAGTTTTATACCCTTTTGATTTGTGTTTGAATTCTACAAGTTATCACACTAGAGAGCTTTGCACAAGTTTATGCTCGAAAAAAGAAGGCTGAAAATTCATCAAGTTTTGCTGGATCAAGCTGGGCCTGTGTGTGTGAAAATTGTACCTGATCTGTAGACACAACACTCAGTAAAACATTAGAGGTTAGTGATAATCAAAATCGTGCAAAATTGAAAACTATCTAACCAAGCGATTTACTGCCTTCTAATAGGTGCGAGATTGATGTTCTCAGATTGTAATCGAGATCAGTGACCTAGACGACACCTAAATGAAGGATTTGAATGCAAAAGATCTAGATATGAATTGAATGCAATTAAGCTATTTTTTTGGATTTTCTATGCAATAAGAATGATAAACTTATATGCTATGAATGCTATTGAAAACTGATATGAAATGAATGCTAAATGATCTAACAATGAAGATTCTAACAATGATATGAAAACTATGAAATTCTATGCTAAGATATAAAAACTATGCAATTGAAATTGATCTCACAAAGTTTTGAATTTGCAAGTTGATTCCTCAGCCTCCAATTCTCTAGCGTGATTGTGCAGAAATATGAGATGATTTATGAAGAGCTGAAGCCTTTAATTTATAGAAATCCAGGGCTTTGGAGGTGCATGGATAAAAGCCATAAATCATTCAAATAACTCAGCTTGATTTTTGAGTTATCTGATAATAACAGATAATTAAGTCACAAAAACATGCAAAAGCTAAGCTTTAACTCAAAATAGAGTTTAGCTTTAATTGATAATTGACAGTTGTCTGCTTTTATGATTGTGCATGTTTTAATTATGAATTAATTTAATAATAAAGTGATTTATGCTCAACTTAACTGATTTTTGAAATAAAATAATTAATTTATGGGTTAATTAACTATTTTATCAAACTTTTATTAAAAATTATATTATTAAATAATGACAACATGCTTTAATTAATTAAATAAGAATTTAATCAATTAAAGATAGGAATTTTGATTTATTGTCAAAATTAAATAATACAATTAATAATAGATAGAATTAAATTTAATTAAACAATTAAGTGGCAAATATTAAATCTAATTAATTAAATATAAAAATATTCAATTAATCAAACTTTAGGATAAATGTGATTTATTGCCAAATAATCATTAAATCAAAGATAATTAAGATAATTAGGAATATTGCTAAGAATATTCCCCGATGCAGAATTTAAGATAATCAATTATGATTCGATGATGTTTAGATGTGCCTTAGATTAGGACTTTGATGTTGATTTCATTCGAATTGAAGATGTAGGAGATTAATGAACTTATAGCCCATTTTTGGGGTATTACATTTTGCCCCTCTTTGAATTACTGTGCGAAGCGCAGTGGTTCAAAGATAGTCTATGTTTGATAAAGATATGAAACTGATTCAAAAGATAAACCGATCTCAAGATAGAAACCGATTGAAAGATATTGAGATAGGAGGTCCTGAATGACCAGAGATAATGTTTACTATAGCAATGATGAACCTATGATTGCGAAAAAGTGTCAAAATACCTGATTCTGAACCTTAGGATTGATAAGAAGTGAGTGACTTGTTCTAGACTCGATTTTCTTAGCAGAACTAGCAGGTATCACATCCGAACCCTTTAGTTGCCGAAGAACCAAGGAAAGAACACTATGATCTGATGGTTGCAAAAACTGATATGAATTACAAGATTAAGGGAATACCAGATTGATATGGATCGATGAATCTGATATGCCCCAAGTGATGATAGATTTGCCCCGAGCGATGAGGTCTTTTGATGAATCAGTAACTATACGTGATTGTTTGTCTTGATTACTGATGAAAGATATTGATAGATTTGATTGACAGACTTTGAATGATGTGCAATACCATGCCCCCTTCGGGATGAAAATTGAAATCTGACAAGAAAAGTCAGCGTTGATAGTTTAGAAGCATGTTAATTGATTGGAAAAGTGGTTAAACATGTCTGAGAACGCATTCTGCATCGTTTGGAGGTCCTGGAGACTGAATTTGACTAGGTTTGACCATGAGTTGACCATGGTTGACCAAGTTGAATTTTGATAGTTTGATGAAAGCTAATCAATTAAGTTGAATACTGGATTTTTGTGATGATGGAAGGTTGATTATGCAAGCAGTGAATAAGATAAATGATCTCAGATTTCAATTTTGATCCCGAAAAAGGATTCTACTTGTTATTCCATTGGAGGAACCTTCGTGTGAGATTCAGCTCTTGTTAGACTTGAAGATGCGATTTGAAGAATCATTTAAGCATTGAAGTCCGTTTAATCATTGTGAGATCATGCAAACATGCAAAATGCAAAGAGACATGTAAAATGAAATGCAACCTAAGACCTAGGACCTAGTCACTGATCATATGTCGATTTGTTATCATCATTGAACTTTTAGGTAACCGGATAAATCAATACAATGCCCACTAGCCATGAAACTATAGACATATGAATATCAATTTGTATGCGCAAGAATCAATACAACACCCACTGGTTATACAACCATGGACATATGAATATTGATGTGATTTCAGAATGTTGGATTAGATATAAACACCAAGGCACAAACGCCAGGATGACCTGAATATCATGTCTATTTTGATATAGCAATTTGTATAAACATCAAAACATAAATGTCATGATGACCTGAGTACGCCTTGCGTTGCAAACACATCAAACAATCAAGAGATCATTCTAGATCCACTGTGAATTACCCGTAGTGACCCTTTATCGTTCACCTCCTTAGGCAAGATCGTGTTCCACAGTAGGAGAAAGAACTTACTCAAAAAGACAATAGTTAGATCAAACTTCGTTGAATTTTCTGGGTATCAATGGTCGAGGTACGCATGGCCATCCAATTCGAGATAGAGGCTCTTACAGTTAGACACCATTTCAATCCAAAATTTCCAAAGTTGTTAGATTTTCACATACAAGTAGAAGACAAAGAAAAGATTATGCCCCCAGTCATCACCCTCTAAATCCTATAAAGGACATCATCGAAGAGCTCGAAGGGACACAATATGCAAAAATCTCAATGCGAATCAGTAAGCATACAAGGAGATAAAAGCATGAAAAGCACAGATTGTTTTCAGTTTGTGTTTGATTGTTGTTGTAGATGCAAAATCCTTTCTGGAGACGAGACAGACTTGACTGACTCAAATGAAGCTTCAAAGGACTTTGACTGGATAGGATACGCCTAAGATACATTGGAGGCCATAGGATATGACATTGATTGCCCCCAAGTTTGAACATTGATAGGATACAGACGCTTGAGTTGATTGGTGTACAGACCGACTTATTGAAACCAGGATATGCAGAAACAAACTGGGAGATATGTACAAACTAAAGCAAGACTGAAAGCTGGGAAAGACCAAGATTGTGCTGATAGATGGAGCATTTTGAACAAGTGGTGCCCGTTTGTCGGGTTTTCACCATCTTGGCAGAGATTCTATTTTTGCTACCAAGGCGCCTGTTTCCAGGTTTTCACCAAGGCACTTTTTCTTTTTTTTCTTTTTTTTTTGTATTTTTCATTTTTCGATTTTTTTGAATTTTTGATATTTTTTGATATTTTTTTTTTTTTTGGTGAATCATCAAGGCGCCTATTGCTAGGTTTTCACCAAGATGTTCATTTTTTTAGGACTTTTTCTGATTTTTAGGATTTTTTTCAAGATATTTACCAAGCACTGATGCCCTAGGCGTAGAATTTCTTCAGATGGAGAACGTTGATTGGTTCTTGGAGCTATTCTCCTTCAGTTGTTGAGAGTTGATAGGCACCAGAGCCAAAAATAGCAGTGATAACAAAGGGACCTAGCCAATTGGGTTTGAACTTCCCCTTGCGTTCTCGATGTGATTGATTTTTAGGATTTTCTCTCAAGACTAGATCACCAACTTTAAATTCTCTGTGTCTGACTTTCTTGTTGTAGCCTCTAGACATTCTCTTCTGATATACTCTGAGATGATCATACGCTGCTTGCCTGCGCTCATCTATTAATTCGAGTTCTTGTAACCTAGACACTCTGCAGTCTTCATCAGTGACAAGTCTATGCATTTTGATTCTGAGTGATGGGATTTCAACCTCAATAGGCAGTACCGCTTCAGACCCATAAACTAAACCGTAAGGTGTAGCCCCTGTAGGCGTTCTGATACTAGTTCTGTATGACCAGAGAGCTGGATTGATCATGAGATGCCAGTCTCTTCCTATTTTATTCACTGTTCTGTGAAAGATCTTCAGGAGATTTTTGTTTGAAGCCTCAGCTTGTCCATTCCCTTGAGGATAGTAAATAGAAGACCAATGTTGTGTAATCTTGAATTTAGCACATAAGTCATCTAGATCTTTGTTTTTGAATTGTCCCCCGTTATCTATGATTATAGAGTGAGGGATCCCATATCTGCAAATGATGTAGTTTAGGATGAACATAGAGATCTGTTTCCCCGTTGCTTGTGTTAGAGGAACTGCTTCTACCCATTTTGTAAAATAATCTGTAGCTGTGATTATATGGGTATGTCCATTAGAAGAGTGCGGATGGATAGCACCTATGAGATCAAATGCCCATTGTTGAAAAGGCCATTGTGTAGTAAAGGGAATCAGATCTCTCCCTGGAGCATGAATCAAGTTGCCATGTACTTGACACTGTTGACAGTTTTTAGCAAATTTAATAGCCTCTTTCTCCATTTCAAGCCAATAGTACCCAACCCTAATAAGTTTTTGAGCTAACGTTAAACCATTTGAGTGTGACCCACATATACCCTCGTGGACTTCCTCTAATGCACGTTGAGACTCTTCCCGTTCTAAACATCTAAGTAGTGTACCATCTAGACCTCGTTTGTATAGATCATGACCAATGATGACATATTGAGATGCGGATCAGATAAGGTTTCATTTCTCAAAATGGTTAAAGGACTCAGGGATGATTTGATCATGGAGATAGGAGAACAGATTTTTGTAGCGAGATGAGTCATAACCTACAATAGTGCAGATCATGCGGGTTTCAGGGGAGTCATATGCAGGATAGGATAGGGCTTCCACCAGGAACTCGTAGTGTAGTTCATGTTCGGGCTACTATAAGAGAGTAGATAATGTCGCCATTACATCGGCAGCCTTATTCTCCGTTTTGGGTATTTGCTCAAATGTGATAGAGATGAAGTATTTCTTTAAATCATCTACCATTCTCTTGTAAGGAATGAGCTTTTCATCTTTGGTTTGGTACACATCATTGACTTGGTGGATAACCAATTGTGAGTCTCCATGGATGTGCATCTCTGTAACTCTCCACTGTATTGCCATTTTCATACCATTGAGAAGTGCCTCATATTCAGCAATATTGTTTGTGCAAGGAAACTTTAGTCTAAATGCTTTGGGTATCGAGTATCCTTGAGGAGTGATGAACAATATGCCAGCTCCAGATCCATTCTGTGTGTAGGAGCCATCAAAGAATAACCGCCATGCTCTAGAAGAGAGGTGCATGATGGAGGAATCAGGAAATTCCATTTGCATGGGTGTATCATCAAACATGGGTGCATCTGCTAGTTGATCAGCAATAACTTGACCTTTTATAGCTTTTCTTTCAACATATTCAATGTCAAATTCGCTTAGAAGCATGACCCATTTAGCTAGTCTACCAGTGAGGGCCGCCTTGCTTAGTAGGTATTTCAGTGGATCAATTTTGGCTACTAGATGCGTGGTATGAGCTAACATATAGTGTCAATTTCTGTGATGCAAAGATCACAGCTAGACATGCTTTCTCTATCATTGAGTAGTTCTTCTCATAGGCCACTAAAGTTCTGCTGATATAGTAGATGGCTCTTTCTTTCTTATCTTCATCATGTTACGCTAGCAATGCCCCCAGTGATGTATCTGTTGCGGAGACATATAATATTAATGGCTTCCCATGAATAGGAGGCATTAAGATAGGAGGATTCGAGAGATAATTCTTGATATGATCAAAATTCTTTGCACAGTCTTCATTCCATGCAAAGGTCACACCTTTATGTAATGTCTTTATGAAAGGTTGTGATATGTCAGCTAACTGTGATATGAATCTTCTGATGGACTGTACTCTCCCTTGCAAAGTTCGCATTTGACTGATATTCTTGGGAGGTTGCATCTCGATGATAGCCTTGACTTTAGCCGGATCAACTTCAATACCTTTCTTTGAGACTATGTATCCCAGGAGTTTTCCAGAAGTGACACCAAAAGCACACTTCTTAGGATTTAGTCGGAGACTAAATTTTTCCATTCTGTCAAGGATCATGCTCAGGTCTGTTAGATGTTCAATTCCAATCATGGATTTTGCCAAGGTATCATCCATGTAATCCTCCATTGTTTTATGCATCATATCATGAAAAATAGATGTCATTGCTCTTTGATATGTAGCTCCAGCATTTTTGATTCTGAATGGCATAACATTCCAACAGAAGGTTCCCCACGCACATGTGAAAGTTGTTTTCTCTTGATCTTCTGGAGCAATTTTGATTTGGTTGTACCCAGAAAAGCCATCCATTAAGGAATACATTTCATAGCCCGCAGTCATGTCCACTATCATATCAATGTTAGGCAGTGGAAAATCATCCTTAGGGCATGCTCTGTTCACATCTCTAAAGTCCGTGCACACTCTGATTGAACCATTTGGTTTTGAAATAGGTACAATGTTAGAGATCCACTCAACATAGTCTATGACACGGATGAATCCATCTTTTAGGAGTTTTTCTAGTTCTACTTTGACTAAGAGTGCAACATGAGGATGCATCTTTCTCAATCTTTGTTTGATTGGTTTTACTCCAGGAGCAATGGATAGATGGTGCATAATGAGATTGGGATCCAATCCTGGCATATCTGAATATTTCCATGCAAAGTTGATCTTTTTATCTGATAAGAATGTAGTGAATTTCTATTTCTCTTCTTTTGATAGAGATTGTTCTACATGTACCAATTGTGGTTCCTCTGTTCTACCCAAATTGATGGATTGAGTTGGCTCAATTAGAACTGGAGATCTATCCTGTAAATGACTCGGAAGGACATCAAATATCTCATCCTTAGGTGCCTCAGAGAGGTTTTCACCTTCAGATACGTCTTTTCTTTTTACTTTTGTAGGTTCTAAGACTGCCACAAAGTGGTTTTCACCCTCAGAACTCTTTTTCTTTTTCTTTTTATTTTTTTGACTAAGATATTTGATGTCCGACTCGGTCATGCTGACGCTTGGTTTGCTGATGGAAGTCCTCATAGGCTCAACTGCATTGAGGTAACAAGCAAGGGCATAGTCACTGGAAAAGGTGTAAACACCATGGCTTGGGTTTGTGGAAGTTTGGTCGATAAGATCAGGGCGTTGGATAGTTAAAGCGGGAAAGGCTTGGGATATGGTGTTCACAGTCATGGATATGTCATCATTGGTCCTAACCCGACGCTCAAGTTCAAAGGTGATATTACAGCTCAAAATGTTCAATTCGTGAATAGGCTCAACATCATCATGGGAGTCCTCTTCAGCCATAGGTGGATCAAACACGTTAAGTTCATTGTTTCACTCTAGACCTACGTTGGGTTGAGATACATATTGGTGAATAACATCAATATATTTCTCTGTTATAAGCTCATCTTCTTCTGGAATGGCACCCCATTCATAGTCATTTGACTCAGCTTTTGATTCAGGATCTCTAGGAAATCTTAGAAAATGTGTGAAATCAGGATGAATACCCCAAGAAGGATTACCCTCAGTCTCTGACTTGAATTCATATTCATGGGAATCAGTGTCAGAATAACTACCCCCTTCTTCTTGATCAGTTTGATTGCCTTCGAGATTGGCTGGTTCTTGTGGTGCAACCATCTCTTGCACTACAGTAGGTTCTTGTGTGTCTACTACATTAATTCTTTTGATAGGATCATCTTTATCATCAAGAAGATCTTTGATCTCTTTAGGCAATTTTTCATAGGGGATGAGTTCTGAACTATCTGAATTATCATCTGAGGGTTCTGTCTCTTCTTTCTTGAGAAGGGGTTCTCCTGGTGCAATTTGTTCTATGACATGAGAACAACCACCTTTGAGATGATAGGGTTTCTTCTTAAAGCCTAAGCCACCAGTATCTTTGTTGGCTCTACCAATATGTGGAATGGGTGTCACAAGACCCTTTCCTCTGATTTCTAGAGGTCCTTGACCAGAATATCCCATCTTGGCTATCAATCTGTTCCCTGGACCATATGAATTAGAAGGGATTGTAGGTGCTATAGATTCACTAGGTTGAACAATTTAGGATTCAAAATCATCTTTGTATAGCCATGCAAGCACAACTTCATCCTCTTCAAATTCTTGTTTGGATACTTGCTCCGCCACAAAATTTCTTTTGTATGCTTCCATAGGTTCCTTAGGTTCTGATTTAGACTGCTCCAAGGATTGTCCATACGACTTAGGTGAGATTGGGAGAGATGTCAAAGACAAGATTGGCTCTATAGTGTATTCTCCCATCCCATTTTCTTTGATATTGATCTCTTTAGCAATGTCTTCCATCTTGGATGTGGAAGCCACATTTTGTTGCTTGATGGAAGATTCTCTGTTATTAGGTACAAGCTTATCGACACTTTCCTTCAATGTATTGCAAGTTGTACTCAGATCTGCTGGGATAGTAACTTCTACCCCTTCATAGGGAAATTTCAAGCATTGATGGTACGTAGAAGGAATGGCTTGCATTTCATGGATCCAGGGTCTCCCTAGAAGGATATTGTAAGCCAATGGTAGATCAAGCACCTGACATGTGGTATCTTTGATGACTGAACCCACTCGGATAGGTAAGACAATGGTGCCTTTAGAAGCTCTTTCTTGTTCATCATAGGCTTTTATGGTGATCTTCTTTCGAGGATCAATAGCCATCTCTGAGAATCCCAACTGTGTGATTAAGTTGTAAGAACAAATGTTGAGGCCTGTGCCCCCATCTATCAACACACGTTTGACTCGACGGTTCTGGATCAAGACTTCTATGTGCAAGGGCTGATTATGTGGGTGACTTAGGGAGTTGTCATCTTCCTCTGAAAAGGAGATATATTGCAGAGACGTTAGATGACCAACCATAGTCTGGAACCTGTCTAGATCTAGATCATCAGGAACATTAGAGCCGAGCAAAGCTTTGTCTAGGATATCTCTGTGAGCTGGAGATATTCGAAGTAACTCAAACATAGAGATTTTGGCATTGGTATGTTGGAGTTGTTGGACGATGCTGTAAGATGTAGGTCTTGTATCCTTTGGATTGGAAGATTTCGAGGCAACCTTCTGTTTAGAAGCAGATGTGAGATTGAAAGGTATCTTAGGGACATTAGATGAACTTGGTGTTTGTCCTTTCAGATGAGCCTGAGCTTGTGATCTGGTAACCGTATTAGCGGAGGAATGATTTCTGTCTCTTCGTACAATCATGATGACATTGCAGCTCTCAGAGAGACATGGTTCAACCATATTGATGACAACATTGTTTCCAGGGTAGGCATAGTTGACTTTTGCCCCCATGTTAGGCTGAGAAGTGGAAACTCCCTTGCCATGTTGTGGAAACAGTTCTGTAAATGCTGTGTGATCATTATTGCTGGTAGGATTATCGATCGTGATGTCCCCTTGATCTATCAAGTCTTGAATGGTATGCTTCAAGTGGAAGCATCCATTAGTTCTGTGGCCTTTAGTCCGATGGAAAGCACAGAATTCATTATCTTTCCACCAATATGGTTTTGGATCTAGATCAGGGTTTCGAATTGGTGGTAAAGAGATCATGTTATCAGCTATCAGGGTTCTCAGGGTAGATTCTAAAGATTCTCCCAGGGGAGTAAACTTTCGTTTATTATCCCATCGTTTGAATGGCTTCTTTGGAGATGGTTCAGCAGATTTTTGCTTTGAAGCTTCAATGGCTTTGGTGGCAAGGGTGAGATTGTAGGCTGGTGCCTTTGATGGGGTGTGGATAGTGTCAACAACACCATCAGAGATGATACCTTTGTTTCTATTTCAGCTCTTGTTTTTATCTTTTGAGCTAGATCCAGATTCAGACTTGTCCTTTTGAAGTGTGATTTCTTCTTTTTTGACAAGTACTTTCTCAATCTTGATTGCATTATCCACCATTTTATCAAAAGATACATGATCTTACATTTGTAATGGATAGTTGAGCTCTAGAACAAGGTTATTGATAAAGATTTCAAGTTTCTCCATTTCGGGAATTGGTTTAGCATATAGAAAAAATTTCTTTCGCCACCTCTTGAGAAAAGTTAGGAATGATTCCCCTGGATATTGCTTGAGGTTACAGATATCGATCATGGTAATCATATGTTTAATATTGTAGGAATATTGTTGATAAAACAATTTAATCAATTCCTCAAAAGTTTTGATCATAGAAGGTAATCTTGAAAACCACTGAATGGATGCTCCTCCCAAGGATCTAGGAAAAAGATGCATTAGATAAGTCAGTTCATGCATGAATTCCATGGATTGCGTATAGAACTCTCTGACATGATCTTGAGGATCAAAGTGTCCGTCATATTTGTCGTACTTTGGAATCTCCACTCTTTTTGGGAATGGTGGCATATACAAGTTTTTGTCGAACGGGAAAGGACATAGGGCCTCCATGGAGAACTCCTTGGGTTCCTTCTCCTTCTTAAGATTGTTAAATTTGACTTGTATAGCATGCATCTATTTTGTCATAGCTTTGAGCGGAGTTTCTTCCTCATATGTGATTATATCATCAACGTTAAAGTTGGGAGGAAGCTTAGCCCCTTCCTGGGCTAATTGTAAAAAGTATGCCTCTCTATCCACTTTCAAGAAATGCCTCATCATTCTCTTGAATTCATCGTCATTCTGACATCGATGGATTTCAGAGGGGGTAGGTTCTTGGTCGACATTATGTTGAGAATGGTGTCCTTGGGACCCTCCTCCTAGAGAACCGTGGTTTGTCCCTGCTTGAGACATGATAGGAGTTTTTGGGCTCCCTGGAACAGATTGAGGAGGAGTTTGCTGATTACCTCTGTGAGTTGATAAAGGAGGTATGTAACTAGTTTTCGATCGAAAGTTACTGAGACCGTCGTCTTCGTAGATACCTGACTTGATGAGTTGTTCAAGAGTTGGACCTGGGGTATTGGTCAAAAGTAAGTTCTGATATGTTTCTTCTGATTTCTTGTGTGAAGAAGCTCTGGTCTCTACCATTAACTTTGAATGAAATAGAAGAAAAGGACGAAGACAACTGAAGAAAAATTTGATTCGAGAAAATCAGATGACGCAACCTTGTCAAGATTATGATAGTTTTGAAGATCTGATGAAATGTGGGTGAAGGAAACTGTGCCCTGGATGTATGGGATAGATCGCCCAAAAGAAAGCGGACACGAGTTCTCAACACTTAGTCAATTTTTGAAGATTGATCGAAGATTGATAGTTATGACAAGGGTTTGACACGAGATAAAAAGGACTCAAATTGATTAAATAGAAGACTAGATCGGATTCAAAAGATCAAACTCAGAAAAATGGTAGAATGCTCAATAGCTACTGCTCTGTTCCTGACACAATGACAGATTCTGGAACTAGGCTGGAAACATTGGATATCTTGCAATTTGACAATTTTTGACAACTCTCTCAAATTTTTCAAACGACACTCTGCAGACTCGTACGACACTGGGTAGTCTATGAAACGACAATTTCTAAACTCGTACGACAGTTGGGTAGCAATGAAACGACAGTTGACAAAACTCGTACGACAGATGCTAACAGGGTTTTGACTTTCTTGAATTTACTAGTTTGAAAACTCGTACGACATCGTGTTCTCAATCGTACGATAGATGGGTAATACTAAAATGACACTTGACAAAACTCGTATGACTTTTGACTTCCTGAAATGACTTTTGACTCCAGAAAAGATTTTACGTCAATTTTTGCAAAATTTAAGGTCTTCAGTTTTGGATTGTTTGCAAATTGTACTGTCCAAATTTTGAAGGTTATACCAGATTTGATTGTTTTTAATAGCCAAGTAGATAAATAAGCATGCAGAACAGCAAGCAAGTGATTCCAAGCACGTTTGAAAACAATGAACAAGGGCAAAAGCAACCTTGCGCATGAACAATCAAGTGACCAAATTGTGCTAATCCCTGAGAGTACTAATTGTGTATGTTCTGAAAAGTTTTGCAATAACACACATATACCTGAGAATGAAAAATTGGCCTCTCTAGGGTTTTTAGTAATGGTTTGACTCTGCAACTTTTATGATTCAAAGGGGTGAACTCCAATCCCGGTGCACTAGGGTTTTGACACAGTCCGAGAACTTAATCTTCAAGAGCTGCTAGGGAGATCTGACAACCCAACAATGAACCATACCTGTGGAGATTTCTTCCACAAGGACATTTATTTAGCGGCCGTCACTACCATGGCGAAAATGGCTATTACCGCTTGAGGTTCCGTCAACATAGTTTTCCTTGTGAAGGGATTGTCCGCTACAGTTAACCCTCTCTAAAGGTGACTCACAGATTTATACCACAAGGGGACTTGGCTCCAGATCCAAGGTTTTTGACACCTTTTCACTTTTAACGCAAACAAAGCAAGAAGATTAATTCGACATGCTAAGACAAAGTTTTTTTCCACCAAGGTCTGCGATGTCAACTCCACGTGATCTATCAACCTCTCCGGGAGAGAATGTATCAATCAATAAGAGAAGACGCACTAACCAATTTTGATTCACCAAAGTTCGTGATATCAACCCCACGTGATCTATCAACCTCTCCGGAGAGAGAATGTGTCGATCAATAAGAGAAGACTCACTACCAAGTTGAATGTGAAATGCACTAAGTATCCTCCCTACCTACAAGGATTCTATCATCAAGAAGGATTTCGCTGGGAATCTAATCTCTCAAGAATCACAAATAGTGTTCATAGGGCCTAATTACTATGTGAGCACAGATATATTCCCGAAAGCAAATCTAGCAAAAGTACCCAAAAAGCAGAAAGAGGAACACTTAACGCTTAAAGTGAATATGAGATGAGTCCACAAGGTGGAACACTTAACACCTCACACAAGCTGAAAATGAGTCCCCAACTTAGAAAACAAGTGAGTTCCTAAAAGCACAAAAGGGTTGCCAAGTGGAACACTTAACGCTTCTGTCCTATTGACCCCTCCCCTTTATGGCGCTGAGATTGCAACCACAGGGCAAAAATGAGGGGCCGACGGATTAGCGAGTCCAATAACCCAAGATAGCAATCAAGATCAATCACAAGTATTCTAAGACTATTTAATGAATCCTTAAGGGGTCACAACCTAGTATCAATTATGCAAGTGTGTAGAAATAGATAAAAGCATGAAAAGATGCACACAAGCCAAACACATAAGAGATTTATTTTAGGATCCAAATTGAAATATTATTAGCTTGAGAAGAATACCTTAGGTCCAATGCTCTGCAATCCAGAATTTAGCACATGTCCGAAAGTACAAAATCAAGACCAATCAACAGCAAATTGTAAGCATTAGAAATCAATAATCTGAAAGTACAAATCTGCAAATTATGTGTCTCTGTAGCAAAATCTCGCGCGAGGCAGAATGCGGTCCCGCGTGAGGAAACACTGTCTCGCGCGATGAAGAATGAAGTCTGGCGCGAGGAAGTATTATCTCGCACGACGAAGGATGAAGTCTCGTGCGAGGAAGTACAATCTCGCGTGACAAAAATATGAAGCCTTGTGTGAGGAAGTGGAGTCTCGCGCGATAAAAGATAAAGTCTCGCGTGAGGAATTGCAGTCTCGCGCTAGAAAGTGATTTTTCATGCCCAAAAATGATACCAGTAAAATTTCGCGCGACGCAGTGTGAAATCTCACGCGAGAATTCGTACAGAGATTTATGGAAGTACGGACAGAATGATAAAATCGCGCTGTATGGACAGTCTTGATAGAAAAAGTGCCAAAATTTTTTTTTTTCTTTTTTGCAGGCAAAAAAGAAACAAAAAATAACGTCCTACAGAGTACACCAGGACCCTTGAAACCCTTAGCCTCAAAAGATATAAAATTGATAGAAATGAAGGGAAACCCATTTCAGGGCCCCACGGTGGGCGCCAGAAATGTGTGTGTGAAAATTGTACCTAATCTGTAGACACAACACTCAGTAAAACATTAGAGGTTAGTGATAATCAAAATCGTGCAAAATTGAAAACTATCTAACCAAGCGATTTACTGCCTTCTAATAGGTGCGAGATTGATGTTCTCAGATTGTAATCGAGATCAGTGACCTAGACGACACCTAAATGAAAGATTTGAATGCAAAAGATCTAGATATGAATTGAATGCAATTAAGCTATTTTTTTGGATTTTCTATGCAATAAGAATGATAAACTGATATGCTATGAATGCTATTGAAAACTGATATGAAATGAATGCTAAATGATCTAACAATGAAGATTCTAACAATGATATGAAAACTATGAAATTCTATGCTAAGATATAAAAACTATGCAATTGAAATTGATCTCACAAAGCTTTGAATTTGCAAGTTGATTCCTCAGCCTCCAATTCTCCAGCGTGATTGTGCAGAAATATGAGATGATTTATGAAGAGCTGAAGCATTTAATTTATAGAAATCCAGGGCTTTGGAGGTGCATGGATAAAAGCCATAAATCATTCAAATAACTCAGCTTGATTTTTGAGTTATTTGATAATAACAGATAATTAAGTCACAAAAACATGCAAAAGCTAAGCTTTAACTCAAAATAGAGTTTAGCTTTAATTGATAATTGACAGTTGTCTGCTTTTATGATTGTGCATGTTTTAATTATGAATTAATTTAATAATAAAGTGATTTATGCTCAACTTAACTGATTTTTGAAATAAAATAATTAATTTATGGGTTAATTAACTATTTTATCAAACTTTTATTAAAAATTATATTATTAAATAATGACAACATGCTTTAATTAATTAAATAAGAATTTAATCAATTAAAGATAGGAATTTTGATTTATTGTCAAAATTAAATAATACAATTAATAATAGATAGAATTAAATTTAATTAAACAATTAAGTGGCAAATATTAAATCTAATTAATTAAATATGAAAATATTCAATTAATCAAACTTTAGGATAAATGTGATTTATTGCCAAATAATCATTAAATTAAAGATAATTAAGAATATTGCTAAGAATATTCCCCGATGCAGAATTTAAGATAATCAATTATGATTCGATGATGTTTAGATGTGCCTTAGATTAGGACTTTGATGTCGATTTCGTTCGAATTGAAGATGTAGGAGATTAATGAACTTATAGCCCATTTTTGGGGTATTACAGGGCCCAACAAGCTCATTTTGACTTGCTTACCAAAATCCCTTCTCTTTCCTGAACTACCAGTTTTCCTCCTTCCCGGAAGAAGACATCTATTCCTAGTGAGAATTCCCATTTTTTCTGGAAACCATTAATTCCCACTACTGAACTTATTCCTACTACCTATATACCAATTATTGTGAATATGGCCGCTAGTCCATGGGGAACCGCTTTTGGTCCTTTAAATCTTGTTATGCCATTGCATGCATTACCCCAAGGTTCTCGTAAGAATTTTCCCAAATTCTACAGAGACATGAAGCAACACCCTGATGAACACATTAAAGAATTTTACATTGCATGTGGAGTGTTTGGTGTTGAATATCAAGATGTTTCTATAAGACTTTTTATTGAAACTCTGCAAGGTATCGCTCCAGATTGGTTCTACAATTTGGCTATAGGGTCAATCACTGATTGGGACTCCTTGAAAACTAAGTTTGAAGAACGTTTCAAGCCTGCTGAAGATGAGCATGCTCTTCTTTCTTAGCTAACTCAAATGAAAAAGGACACATAAGAGGGCATGCGGGAATTTATTGCTAAATTCAATAAGTTGCCAAATCGTATTTCAACTAATTCACAACCCACTGCCGAGAACCTCAAGTATTTCCTCATCAACACTCAGCTTCTAGAAGTCAGTTTCTTGCTGAGAAGGGTTGTTCCTGCAACTCTAACTCAAGCACAAACTCTGACAATAGAGATTGAAGATGACTTGATACTCTCAAGAAAGATTTGAACTGGTTCAAGAATAATTCCTACACGGAATCTTCTTCATCAAGTTCTACTGATTCATTGGTTTAGAAATTAGCAAATGAGCTTCTTGCCCTAAAGAAGCAAGTCTCACAAGGATCATTTTCTGCTCCATACAAAGATGTAACAAGAAGGACATATCCTAATGCTGCAAATAGCTATGCAGCCAAGAATCAGAACAAGCTTCCTCTTCCCCTGAAGAGGCTTTCACTTGAAGCACCACCAAGTAACTCAGCCACTAGTTACTATGAAGTTGATCTTGTTGGTGATACTCAAGAAGGTTATCCTTTTGAGGATAATGCGGCTCAAAATCATGAAGATAATCAAGTAGCTGGTGAATCTACTATCGGGTACATTCAATACCATGATGAAGATCTTGGAATGAATTTTGCACAAGCATATGCGGTCATGACACGTTCACAAATCAAGTTGGCTCAACAAAAAGAAGAGGCAGAAAAGAAGTTGGATGCTCCTCAGATGCCTGTCACTATTGCAAAGAGAGATGTACCATTGCCTACCTTACCTAATGAGCCAGCGAAGAACCAAGTAAGTGTAGATTCTCCTCATTCTTCTTCTAGTATTTCGAAGCCCGGTATGCCAAATACAAATACAAATACAAAACCTCAATCTAAAAATGTTTCCTTAGCAAGTTCTTTCCAAGATTTTGATATCATAGATCATGCTAGGAAAACTAAAATCTAGATGTTTGAGGTAGAATACTTATAGGCCTATCCAGATCAACTGGATAGACTCACAAAGTTTGTCAAAGAATCCCAACCCGCTCCAACTCATATTGTTGCCTTAGAGCCTAAAGCCATGCCCAATCATCTTGTCACGATACCATCCTCAGTCCAAGGAAAGATTAAACCTTTCTATCTTTCCCTATTAATAAATGGATACAAATTGAGTAATTGTGTCATAGATTCTGGTGCCTCAAATATTGTTATGTCGGCTAAAGTGGCAGACACTTTGGGATTAACCTTGACAAAATCCTTCGGTAATTGCTATTCCATGGAGAATAAGCAAGTACCACTGAAAGTACAAATCAAAGATGCTCAATTTGCCTTTGCATCCTTCCTAGATAAAAAGATCAAAATGACTATCTTGGTTGTTGATGTACCTGCTTCTTATGGAATGTTGTTTGGTCGTAATTGATGTAAAGATGTGGGTGGTGAACTTAATATGGATATGACTGAAACACATATACCTGTCAAAGGTGTGATGCAGAAGTTACATCCTAAAAGAGAAACAAAGTATGTGGTGGTTAAATCTAATGATCCTCATGCTCAAATTCTCTTTGAGTCAGCCAGAATGGGAAATTACTACCTACATGCTAATGAAATATCAGAATTTACTAAAGATTTGACATATTTAGAGAGTTCATCTTTTCTCTTATATTCTCATAGATTTGCTAATGTTGATGAGGTTCAAGAGGTGGTGGTTGTCCCTGATCAATCTCCTATGGATGTTGAAGAAAATGTTGTCTCTGATAATGACTCCATAGATTCTCTTGAGATTATTCTCATGGATTCTTTCGAAGCAAGTTCTAGCAATTCTAATGAAGTTTGGATCATGGAATTTGATGGAAGTTGTGCTTCTATGGGTTCTGATGTAGGAGTTGTCATAATTTCACCAGAAGGAAAGATCTTTCCTTACTCTTACAAACTACAGTTTGCCAATACAAATAACACAGCTGAATATGAAGCCCTACTATTAGGATTGGAAATGGCTTGAGAAAATGGAATCAATAATCTACATGTCAAGGGAGATGATGAGCTATTGGTTTGTCAAGTTAAAGGTCAACATCAAGCCAGGAATGATCGACTCAGGCATTACCGAGACTTAGTTTGGGATTATGTCAATATTTTTTATGCTTTCAATATTTTAGTCATTCACAGAGAACTGAATGATAGAGCTGATTCGCTCGCAGTGTTAGCCACTATACTCATTCCCCATAGTGATTTTGAAAGTAGTAGATATGAGGTACAATTGGTTTATCAGCCAAGTATCCCGGATAATTGTGAACATTGGAAAGTATTCAATGATGATGATCAAATTATAAATTTCCTTGAATCCAAGGACAATTTTGATGATCAATATTTTGAAGGTAGTGATAACCCGTTGGGAGATGTTGTTTCAGAGAAAGATCCTGATACCGGTCAGTATATTATTCAGCTAAAGGGGAATAGGATTTCTAAGGGTCTTGTTTCTCTGGAAAATTTGTTCAATCAATATGATAGATATGTGAAAGAACAATAGAACACAAGAGGTAGTTCTTCTACAAGACATTTTGAGAAATACAACATTGGGACTGAAGAAGATCCAAAGCTAGTTAACATTGGTAACTAGTGCTCTAATGAAGATAAGGAAAAGTTCATAACATTGCTTCGTGAGTATAAGGATGTTTTGGATTATTCCTACAAAGATTTGAAGTCTTTCCATCCCAAGGAAATTCAACATGATATTCCTCTAAAGTTTGGCATAATTCCTTTCCATCAAAAGTAGAGGCATTATAATCCAAAGATCTCAAGAACTATTTTCGTTGAGATACAAAAGATGTTGGATGCAGGTATCATTTTTCCTATTCATCATTCATCATGGGTAGAAAATATAGTTCTTGTAAGAAAGAAGAATGGTAGCAAATATAGTTCATCAAGGATAATTATCCATTACCCGTTATGGATCAAGTGTTGCAAGTTGTCACTAGATCAGAAATGTTATCTATGCTTGATGATTTTTTTGGTTACAACCAAATTGAAGTTCGAGAGGACGATCAGTATAAGACTACTTTCACTACCCCATGGGGTACTTTTGCATATCGTCGGATGCCTTTTGGAATGATTAATGCTAGAGAAAATTTTCAACGAGCAATGGATTTTGCTTTCAAAGGGTTAATTAATGAATGTATCATTGTCTATCTGGATGATTTGACTATTTTCTCCAAAGCATGTCAAGATCATTTCAGTCATCTCAGACAAGTCCTGGAAAGATGCAAACAACATGGTGTATCTCTTAACACCAAAAAGTCAGTCTTTGGCCTAATGGAAGGAAAATTGATCCAAAAAGGGTACAATCTATTCAACGTTTATCTTTGCCATCAAATAAGACTGCAGTTCATTCTTTCTTCAAAAAGGTAAATTTCTTAAGAAGATTTGTGCCAGACTTTGCTGAAAAGACTCGTCATATTGTTGATATGATGAAAGGAAAGGATGCTTTTCACTGGAATCACGAAGGAAAGACAGCATTTGCAGAAATCAAGGATGCTATATCACATGCACCAGTGCTTGTTTGTCCCGATTACACAAAAAGTTTCATCATGTATAGTTATGCTTCAGAGCATACTCTTTCTGCCATCCTAATGTAGACAAATGATGAAGAAATTGAATCACCCATTTTATTTATGAGTTGTCCTTTGAAAGCTCATGAATTGAAATATACTTAGATGGAGAAGCATGCTTATGTTGTGGTCAAAGAAGTAAAGCATTTCAAGTTCTACGTTCTGAATTCTCATGTTATAACTTTGGTTCTAGATACTATTGTTAAGACTATTCTAACACAGCAAGATTTTGGTACTAAGAGAGGCAACTAGATTGCAAAAATCAAATAATATGAAATGGAGATTTGACCTACCAAATTGGTTTGAGGTAAGGGTCTTTGTCATCTTATGGCTGAGAATGTACCATTATAGTTAGAGAATGAGAATTCCCAATCTCTTCCTACTTTTCTTTTTGTAAGCACTACAGATGACTGGTTCTCTAATATGGCTCATTACTTGAGTTATGGAGAATGCCCTTCTCATTTAACTCATAAGGAGCGGAGGACTCTCAAGCTCAAAGCTCCTGGTTACATCCTATGGGAAAATGGGCTTTACAAGCATGGAATGGACGAGACTTTCCTTTGATGTGTTGACAAGAGTCAACAAGTACAAATTTTGGATTCCTTTCACAATCAAGCATGTGGAGGACATTTCTTGACACTTGTTACTACACATAAAATTATGAGAGCCCAATACTATTGGCCCACTCTTTTTCACGATGCTTATCATTGGGTGAAGAAGTGTGAACTGTGTCAGCAGTTCGTAGGAAGACAAAAGTTTGTTGCTCTACCTTTAAAGCCAGTAGTGATTGAAGAACCATTTCAATAGTGGGGAATTGATTTTATTGGTACCATCAATCCTTCCTCCAACAAGGGTCATTCATACATCCTAACAGCGACAGATTATTTCACCAAGTGGGTAGAAGCAATTCCTGTAAAGAATTCCATGTCAGAAGTGATTTGTCACTTCTTGAAGCAGAACATCATCTCTCATTTTGGTGTTCCCGACAAGATTGTTGCAGATAATGCAACAACTTTCTCATCCAATGAGGTTACTGAGTTCTATTACACTCATGGGATTACTCTAGTTCACGCTTCAAATTATTATCCATAAGGTAATGGTCAAGTTGAATCCAACAAGAAGAATTTGGTGACTATCATAAAGAAGCTAGTGGAAACAAATCAAAGAACATGGCACAAAGTGTTGTTCAATGCTTTGTAGGCTGATAGGATTACTCCAAAATGATCATTTGGAATGTCACCATTTCAGTTGCTATACAGGATCAATGTTGAGATTCCAATAACTTTAGAGCTTCCCGCTCTTAAGTTGATGCGAGTCATTGAAGATGAAACTTATTCAGACTTAGTGGATAAGCAGATCATGTTTCTTCAGCAATTGGAGAAACAAAGAAAAGAGGTGGTGGATCGACTCGGTGCTCACTAGCAGCAGGTTAAGATCCTCTTTGATAAGAAAGCCAAATACAAAGAATTCCAAATTGGCGATCTTGTTCTCCTTTGGGATAAAAGGCAAGAATGGAAAGGATTGCATGACAAGTTTGACTCTCTATGACGACGTCCTTTCACAATTCATCAACTTGCAGGCGAAAATAGTTTCTGGCTTTCATACTGAGATGGAACACCAATGCAATTGCCACATGATGGGCAATATCTGAAACATTACTTCCAGTGATTATCAGATAATTCTTCTTGTACATAAGTTTTCTTTTGTGTCGTAGATTTTTCTTTGGTTTTTAGCTTTTTAGAGGTCGCCTGACTCTATTACCCAATGGAGTAGATAAAGGCACTTAGAGAACTGGATTCTATGTCACTCTTTGTTTCTAAGAACAAATGAGTAACATTCCCCAGACATAGCCAGTTGTTGTCCTGCATTTTGTCACCACAAAATGTAGGTAACAGTACAAAACTTTTAAACGTAGTTTTGTATTTCTCTATGTTTGATTCACTATTTAACTAGCCAATAATGATTGATCAGTTGATCTCAATTTGATTAGTGAATTGTTATGCTGAAGGGTTTCATCAAGTCTTTTTCATTTTTTCAATTTGTCTTCCTATACTTGATTTTTGAATCCTTCGGCATCCTTTGGTGTGTTTTTAGTTGCTTTTGGTCTTTTTATTTCGTCCAATCTCTTGCTTTCAGTTTTCCTTTCGATTGATCTATTGTAGGCGTTAATCGGACCTTTCAATCAAAATGTATGGTCATTTAAGTGCCCAAAAAGTGGACTCTCCAAGCTCAACTGCATATTTTAAAAAATAGAAGTTATTTTCTATAGTTGAGTTGCACTTTTTGAAAAATATAACATTTTAATTACTTTATGTTATGTTTTTGAGTTACTTTATCACTTAAATTTTTTACTTAAGTGATTAAAATGCACTTTATGATATATTTTTACATTGAGTTGTTTTTTATTTTTTCACTTAAGTGACTATATTACTTTATCATTCTATTTAAATGTTGAGTTTTACTTTATGTTTTAAATAACATATAAGTTAAATATTACTTTATAAAATAACATTTGCACATTATATGTTTTATATTTTGTGTTAATAATTATTTTGGACTCTTAAAGTAATATTTCACTTAACATTTTAAATAGACACGTGCTTAAATAAATCACTTAAGTGTGTATAGCAACAACATGTTTTTAATCTCCTACTTTTTATGCAAATGCATCTAGACACTCTACTTTGCATATAAAGTTTGAAAAATAAAACATGCATTTACATCTAGAGACTACGCTTTACATGTAAATGACTTCTACATGTTTTATTTTACATGCAAATGCATCTAGAGAGTGAGTTTTTTGCTTGAGATGCTTTTTAATGTTTTAAAAAGTCAAATAATAAAACATGCATATGCATCTCTAGAGTGAGCTTTATTTTAAAACGTGTATATGCATATCTAGAGTGAGCTTTGCTTTATAAAATGAAAAAAAGAGTTTTGAATACATGCAATTGCCTTCCAAGAGTCCACTTTGCATGTAAAAGCTTTATCCATGCAAATGCTTTGAAAATAAAACATGCAATGACATGTAGAGAACCCGTTTTTGCTTGAAAATTGATTTTTAGACCAAAAATAAAACTTGTAAATGCATGTAAAAAACCCGTTTTTGGCTGGGGATGAACTTTCAATGTAAAAACATGAAAAATAACTTATGTCTTTGCATCTAGAGAACCCGTTTTTGGCTGGAAATGCATTGTTTAAGTCAAAAACATGAAATACTTCACATGCGTGTGCACTCTAAGAGTGCATTTTTGCTAGGAATGAATGTCTAAGGCAATAACATGAGAAATAAAACATGTAGATGCATGTTTTAAACCCATTTTTGTTTGCTGGGTTTGTTCAAGATTAAAAACATTCATTTCTTATAAAAAATAAAACATGTTATTGCATGTTCTAAACCCGTTTTTGGCTGGGAATGATTTTGGTTGCATTTTCATTCAAAAATAATACATGTCAATGCATCTAGAGGATGTGTTTTTGCTGGGAGTAATCTTCTTAGCCAACAACATGAGAAATAACTCATGTAAAACCCTCTTTTAAACCCATTTTTGTCTTGTAACTTCATCACAACCAAAAACATGGCATGCAATGACATGTAGAGAACCCGTTTGTGGATTTAGGGCATCATTCTTCATAAAAAACGTGACATGTAAATACATATATAGGCTGCGTTTTTATTTGCTGTGTGTTTAAGCCAAAAGCACTCCAAAATAACATATGTATTTGCATCTTTAGACTGCTTTTTGGCTGGAAGTGTTCATTTATGTGCAAAAAACTCATAAACTTTACATGTATTTGCATCTAGAGGATGCGTTTTTGCTTGAACATGCATTTCCAAGTTTTTCAACACAAAAGAATCCATGCATTTGCATTTTTAGAACCCATTTTGCTTCCAAATGCATGTAAAAACCAATCTTGGAAATAGTCAAAGATCTTTGAGTGGTTGGATGCAAATACATCTCTAGAACCCGTTTTTGGAGAAGACAAAGGCATTTCAACTTTTCTTTCTTCCATTTTTCTCTCATTGGCTTCCAAGTAAATATATGTATTGGTTTTTGTTTTTATTTTTTCTCTTATTTCTCCTACAATGTTGCATTTTATAGTTCATTTGTTTCCATTTGTTCAATTGCAACCCATGTATCATGTATTTTTGTGTTTAAATAAGATTAAATCCTCTATTTTACAATGCATAAAATCATCTTTTACTCAAAAACGAAATTGCATGTGGAGTTTTGGTTTTAAGTTTTAACATGTTTGGGTCGATAGCAAGAGGTATGTTTTTGTGTTTTTCTTTCTTGTTTGCTTGCTTGTTTGTGTTTAGTTTTTGAAGAAAAATGAAGTCATTTCCTCAAGAATGCAAGTGCATCCATCCATGCTAATTCATCCTTCACTTTCCAACACATGTAGTTGTAATCCTCAAGTCCATTACATGTGAAAACATGTCATCCTTCATTACATGTAATCATCCTTTAAGAGTCATTTTTTTGGTAAAAAGGTCACTCTTTTAATACCAAAATTACCATTTACACATTCTCATGTCTTTCCAACTTGCATTCTTGTCCATACAAACAAAGCCCACATGTAATCCACCTTCAAAAGTCCAATTTTACTCATATTTGTCCATATACATGTGCCATTATTTTCATTTCCAGCCAACACGTGTATTCTATGAGTATCTAATCAATACTCTGAATACCTTATTCTTCATAGATCTATCATTGCAAACTAAAGCCTAACCCTTTCATAGATCTAATCTCTTCAGATGATGTATCTACCCTTTGAAATTTCCATGTTGCAACACAGGATATGTCAACACCATCAAAAGTCAAAGGAAAAATATGACAAAGAGCAGGTTCATACCACAACCTTACTTGTTTCATCAACTCTTGATCAAATTTGAGATACAGAGATTGGGTATGTTGACATGATTGATTTCTCGCAAAGACTTGACAAAGTCTAGGGAATAGAAAAGATTTTGGCAAAGCTACAAGGGGATCTGGAGAGCTATCAAGCAGTATAAGTGGACATCATCAACAATCTCAGGAAAATAAGATGCATGGTTCTTAATAGAGATGATAATCTCTTCACTGAAGAGAAAATGATTACAAAATTGTGAACTCAACACATACGGGTGTAATTAGAATTGAAGCTATTTCAGAGACAGTGAAGATTCCAGATCTTTCTCTTATTCATGATTGTATTGCCAAATATAAAGCTTTCCTTGATAATTTCAAGGATTGATTCTACTTTCTTCATCTTTCTTCCTTAGTTTTCATGCTTTGTAGATTGGAGAAGATGAATTACATGCAATGCAATTACATGTAAATTTGATTACATGTCCTTATGACATGTAATTCAATAATTCTTCTCACCTAGTTAGACTGAGTCAAAGTGGTTGAGTTGCTTCCACTTTTTCCTCATTTTTCTCATTCCTTTCCCTATAAAAGGAATGCCCCTCTCATTGTAAATCTCATCTTTATTTTATGCAAGAGAGCTCTGCCAAACTTGTGCAAGCATAACTGTGATTATGTAGTACTATTTTGGAGAAATATAAATAGAAAGAAACAATTGGAGCTGAAGCTGTGATTGAGTGCAATTGTGGTGAATCAAATTGGAAGTTGTGACTGCAATTTGGTTTTACTGTCTTTTTGTTTATGTGATTCTTGTGTTTTGTTAAGAGAAAATTGAAAATTAGAAACAATCAGAGCCAAAGCTGTGACTGGGAGTGATTGTGGTAATATAATACTAGAAGCTGTGATTGTAGGTTATATTACCATCTCATTTTCATACACTTTGTTAGAATAGTTAGAAAATCTCTATTTCTGGAAGTCTGTGTGCCCCAATGGTAGAGGTGTTTCTTATAGAATAGATAAATAGGTCATAGAGCCAAGCCGGTATGCTTTTCAATCAACCTGTGAGTTAGTGTTGGTTTATTAGTATCACTGTTCCCAATTTTTAGATAGAAGTGTAGTTTAGAGATTAAAGCTTTGCCCATTACTCTTTCTTTGGGTAAGTGGATTCCTTTTTTAAAGATAAGAGGAAGGAATATTTGTAACACCCTATTTGATAATCTCTTAACTTCTTGCTTACCTTGAGTTGATCCAAGGAACGGTGAGAAGGGGGAGCCTTCCTTTTAAGGTAGGAAAGACATTGTCTCACACGCTGTGGCTGGTATCACTATTTTGTAACTGAATTTTTTCCCAAAACTGTCGGTTGCAAAATATCCACCCAACACTTTCTTCTTGTATGCTTTTGATTTTTACCTAGTTAACCAAGAAAGGGGTTTCACAGTAATATGACTTGTTGGTTCTTTGTTTCTCAAGGACCCCTTTGATTTCTTCTTGGTCTTACCTACATCACAAGATTTAACATTAGCATCAGAAGATACAGTCAATTGAGGAGATTTGGCTTTCTCTGTGGGACTTGATCTTCTAGAACCTCTTCTTCCTTTCACTTTCTTCTATTTAAGCCACAACTCAGTTCTCTACATTACACCAGATGTCTTTGTATCAATATCATCTTTTTCATCTTCAGCCTAGTTAACTTTAGGGAGGGGATGGTTCTTTATTTCTTCAAATTTGGGATCAATTACTTCTTCACTGTTGCTTTGTATGTGGGAAACATCCAACTCTAACCCTATGGTTTGTATCTGTTGCAGGTTGAACTTGCTCCAATGTCTCCTTTTGACATCAAATTCATCCATGTGATCCCCCCAATAGTCTTCTAGGTGACTCATAGGCTAAAACTAATCACTGAGGTTCAAGTGTTGGCGAGCGTATCCCTTATTATCAAAGCCTTGCCTAGCTTTGTAATACTTGAAATTAAACCTATTCGAATCATATCCAATACTCACATCATTTGAGAAACTTTTATAGGAATAAAGTCCTAGCTCCAGAGGGAAAGGAGTATCATGTTCTTCTTCAAGAAGGTACCTCTTGACCACCACCGTTAGTTGCCTCCATACTTCTACTAAAATAAAACAATCCATAGCATACCTTGACAACTTGGTAGGTTTACCTTAATACCCTCCTACATGGATATAGGTGAAATGTGGGAATTGAATATAATAACTTCCATAAACATTGATGAACTACTTTTCTTCATCTGTAATCCTTTTGACCACCATGCCTGTGATCTCAAACAACAATCTCCCCATGAAGATGTAATTCAATTTCCTATAGTCTTCCACAACTCCATATCTTTGCATCAATGGGTAATATTCATATATATTAATTACCTGGGACCACTGTTCATGAGGCAAACCTACCCATTCCCTAATAGGAGCAAGATAATAAATCAAGTAGGATGACATGTAAAAGTCTCTTGAACTGAGACAAGCTAAATTTAGTTATTCCATCATGGCCTCAATGATCACTTCTCCCCAATCAATCCATTGCTTTCCTTCTAGAATTATATGCATAGAGAAATACATCCACCTAGAGAAAAGTTTGGCACGATCCGACCCTTTAACCCTATGCAACAATACTACCAAGTCCCATACATAAGGTTTCATGTGGTCAGCAGTGAGCGGTCTTGGCAATCTGGAACCTCCCTTTTGGAATTTAAGAAACCATCTATGGGCTAAGGTGTTTTTACAGGAAGATTCCTCTTTTTCATATTTATTAGTAGATAGGATGGGGTTGAAATGTGAATATACCTCTTTCTCTGGTATTTTCAAAATGGAGATGATTGTTTCCTGGTTAATGGACAACAATATTTCCCCATCGTCTTTGCAGATACATTGACAACTTGCGTCATATCTATTGACACATTCCCTTATCAATTGTGGGCGTGCAACTGCTAAAGGGAATGTAGCGGCCTCTACGAGACCACTTTCAACAATTTCCTTGGTAAAAGGTTCGTTTGGTGAATTCCTAAGTCTCCTTTTGAATTCCTCTATATCAAAATTGGCCAAGGAAGTATCTTTGTATATTGGGAATTGACAAACTAAATATTTGGCATTATCAAAAATCTGAAATGTTGACCACATTTTACTTGTTCTACCTTAATTAACAGATGAGGAATGCAAATTTAAATTGGAATTCATCAACAGGGAAATATTTCAAGACTCACCTTGTTAATTGAACACAATACAATGCTTCAACATGACAACCCAAAAAGACCTCCTATGCTCTATTACTTGCTGATTGCTAAATGAGAAGATAAATTTGCTAAGGCCTCTTTTAAAACAACTTACCTCATGCCAAATTTTGAAAGATTTTATTGCCAAATCTGTTACTTATGTGGAGTAAGGGCGGTATGACCTTTGGGAGTGTAAATATTAATTACTTGTCACATCACCGTGCAGCCTTATTTAATCATGATTACTTCCCCTTTAAATAGCTTATTTTTCCATAATTATCTTTGAGATCACACATGCGTCCCATCAAATCACGTTTGTCCCCATCACCTCAGCATGTAAATTCTCCTTTTGGGTAGAATTACACGTCATCAGTACTCCCTTGAACCTACTTGAACTTGGCGGAACCTAGTTAATCTTGGTTCAATCCTATCAAAGTGTGTGCACACATAAGACTGAGCTACGCAATAGATAATTGACATGAGGCTGACACATTAATTTGACTAGTTTGACTCGACCAATAAGAGCGAAGACTAGAACCCGATGAACCGGGGTGAACCATAAGGAAAACTGGTTCAAAGGGTTTGAGGTGGTATGAAGCAATTCAAGACATATGCCGACAAACCCTTTGAAAGAGGGACTGAGAAAATGGTTGAATCGGGATGAACCTTGGAAACATTTGAACTGCTTTGAACTTGGTTCAACTGGCTTCAACAACTTTATTAAAATGTCACTTTTACTTAAAACATTTTAAGGATTGGGAAATCAGACGGAAAGAAGTTGAAAAAGAATAGGGCGACTCAAAAGGGGGCCAACAATAACAAATGTGCTTTAATGAAGAGATCTATAGTAACATGCCCCTTAATAAAGAGACATAAAAATAGAGAAAAGATCTAAGAAGGAAAGAATGTGAGAAGATCAAACATAATATCAACACAAATGCATAGCATTTATGGGGTCCTCAAGAGATATACCATCCATATCTACTATTTTATAAGCTCCTAAGCCATAAACTTTAGTAACACCAAAGGGACCAAGCCAATTGGGACTGTATCTTCCTTTTTCTCCTGATAGAGCATTAAGATTATGTTGATTTACATAAAGAACCTAATCACCTACCGAAAAGGACTGTTCAATAAATCATTGTACCTTCATTGTAAGGATTTGTGATAAGATTGGATGTGCTTAAGAGTATTAATATGTTGTTTGTCAAGAATTTCAAGTTGTTGAAGGCATTGTTTTGTATAAGCCTCATTATCAATAAGACCCTGAAGAGAAATTCGAAGTGAAGGAATTTCTAACTCTAAAGGAATAATCACCTTGGCACCATAAACTAGGTTATAAGGAGTGGTACTTGTGTTTGTATGGATACCTTTTCTATAGTCCCATAAAGCATAAGTTGATTGAGTGAGCCAATCCTTAACATGCTTATTAACAGTCTTACGAAGAATTTGCTCAATTATCTTATTAGAAGCTTTAGCTTGTCCATTAGATTGAGAGTAATAAGAACTAGAGAAATGTCCTATTTAGGAATCAACCTTAAAAATGAAAGGAAATTGCATAAAGGAAAGTATATAAAAAGGTAATGTTTGATTCACCTTGCATAAACCCTCATGGACAAATGTAAAAGTCACTCATACCCATGAAGATGTTTGAATGTGTTTGAAATCTAAGGAGTTGACCTTGGAATGTAGAAGAGAATCAAGGATGCCCTCACAAATGCATGGATAAATGAACACCACTCCTAGATCTTCAATGTAGATATGCTTGATAATCACTTGTAATGGAGGAGAGATGGATGCAGATGGAAGGAAGGATCTTCTTGCTTGATTGAGAACTCCTCTACTTGGTCATCATGGGAGAGAAGCTTACTTCAATTGGAGAAGATTTCCTTGTAATTAACTTGGATGTTTGCCTTCAAATCTTGAATCCAATTGCTTGAATGCTTGCTTGCTCTTGAAAACTTGATAGCACTTGATAATGGATATGATTGCATAATAGTGAATCATAAATTTATATCAAAATGAGGAGAGATAGGGTGTTGATATACTCCATCCATCATTTCAAAATTCAAAAATAACCCAGGCCAACCACAAGATCTAATTTCTAACTAAAATCCCGACATAGGGCTCTGGGCCAAATTTGGGCTAAAACAAGTAGGAACATAATACTTCAGCTATTATGTTCATGGGGTTTTGAGCTGAAATTGGAACCGGGTGTTGGGATGGTGGAAAAGATATGAGAAAAGAAGAATTAGTATTCCAGGATCAAGCATAACAAACATCAAATCTCAGAATTACTAAAATGGGGCCTAATAAAGCATCTAATCATGGGTGCTAACTTTTTAGGACAATATAACTTCCTTTCTAGAGTCATCCTTTTCTTCTTTCCTCTTCTCTAATTATTTATTGAGATGCCTATTTTATTGTAGTATCAACATTTTCCCTTACCCTTTTTACCTTTTGACTTACATTTGGATATACCTCTTGAATCCTCTCCTTTTTTGTGGATCAACTTCTAGCCACCATTGCATCTAGTGGAGAGGTTTCTATATTAGATTTCCTTTGCACCTCTTTAGACAACAGACCTTCCATAACATAATCAAACTCAAGGGTTTCAATTGTGCTGAAGCTAATGGAAGCGACTAAGTAATTCTAGGATTCATGTAAAGAACACAATATGTAAATACCTTGTCTTGATCTTCAATTTTTACATTGATACTAGCTAATTGACATATAAAAGTATTGAATATATTTTAATGATAAAAAAATAGTACTTTCATTCACAAACAACACATTTGTCTCTTCAAGCAAATTTGGTTTGTCAAGGATTTTTCCATGTAAAGACTCTCCATTCTTCTCCATACGCATGCTACTATTCCTCTCCAACAATATTGAAAATAACATCATCTACCAACACAACCAAGTTGTGCTAAGAGCTCTTTTATCCAAAACGTCTCATTCCTCATTAGGATATTCACATGTTTTTGGACTTTCCTACCAATGCCTTGTGCAATCCTTGTTGCACTAACAAATCACACATTTTGAGCTTCTACAACTCAATGTTATTATTCCCATTAAATTTCTCCATCTTGAACCTTGTATTTAAAACTTTCGCCACTTGTTGCAAAACAAACACCAAATCCTAATAGATTATTTGCAAAATATAATTGCTTTTATACCACTTGTAGAAGTGGAAACATAAACCTACAAAATTAAAGAAATAACAAAGAAAATAAATAGAATAATAGAATACCAAGAAGACACAATACCTTAACAATATGCCAAGAAGGTATTTATGGGAAAAGTATTAGTATTCTTATTACTTAGAGAAAATAATTATATCTTCACCACTGCTACTATTACAATTGATATGTGAGTACACACACAAAGTTCATTTTCTAGACAAAAATGCCTATGATTCCTACCCACTTGCAACCCATCTATCTTGCTCCCCCACCCCTTCGGTAGGGAAGATAGCAGGTATACCAGTTGGGGCTCCTCTGAGTTTAACGCCCATGGGGACCCAGAATCAGCCTCTTCATTGACTACACTTTTACTTTCTTTTGGCGGGTGATGAAAAAGACACCTACTTTGCTTAGTTTAGTAGTTGGTGATGCAACTATCAATGACATCCATCTATATGTTATACCCTTACCACCCCCCATTGTATATGCTACACAGACATTCATATATTATACCACTGCATAATATGCACATTGAAACAAATTATTTATTTAATTAAATCTTCATCACTCCACTAGTTAATTAAATTGATTGATTGAATTTTCTTTTCACATATTAAATTAATAAAAAAAATATTCTTCAATACACCTTTTTAATTAAATACACAACTAAACTCATTTTCTCTAGGCTTCTATAACTTTAAATCTCACCCGTTCATTTAATTTTTGAATTTTTACCTTCATATTAACAAGAAGATATTTCATCCAACAAAATAATTAATTGTTATAATTATCTTAAACAAATTGCATTTAAGCCTGTATCTAAAACAAATTAAATCTTCACCATTCATCATACTTTCTATATTCTAAAAAAATCATCAAATGGATGAATGAATGAAGAATTTTAATGACGTCCACGAGACCATCAAATGAATCTTCACTGTTCGTCCTTATTTTCAAAAATTATATTTTGAACTGCAAGCTTGCAAACCATAATCTATCAAGTTTAACAAATACATGCTGATTAAAATTTTCAAAATTCTTTTGAACAATTATATAACACCATTAACATTTTGTGAACTCATCTCTACAATCAATGGAATGTGTATTTGAACTCAACCTGAAGTTTAGAGATAGTACGAATTAGAATCTTATTTATGTTTGTTTCCCTTTATTTGAGTTCAAATCTTCCTGCTTAAAAGTTGAAGCAGCAAATTCCATGAATGAAAATGGGCATTCTCTTCTCATTACCAAGAGCTCCGATGATGGAGGATATTTGGTTGGAATAGACTACACTTGTGCTGTATCTGATTGAACCTTTTCCTGTAGCATTTTCAATATGGAATTTACTGTGGAAGAAGGTACTTCGATTTGGATCCTCTTGAGTAGCTTAAACAACTCACATTTCTTGCCTTGCTGAATATATTATAAAAGATCAGTATTAAAAATTCTCTGCAATTGGTTCAAAAATTGCGCCTGATCAGAACAATTACTATCCAAAAATCTTAATCAAAAGTTCGAAACTACCAATACAAATCTCAAACAGTGCATCCTTTTTCTAGGAGAATACCGTTAACCAATGAAAGTTCCACAAGTTCATAATTTCCTTGTTATTCTCTAAATCATTTAACCTATGATGCCATATGGATTAAAATACTTCCAATGTCATATATATATTTCTTTGTTTAAACATGTTTTAGAGATGCACTCTACGTTATCGTGCCCAAAGAAAGGAAAGGATTTTAAGGGAAAAAAGCTCATTACAAAATTACCTCTGTTTACATTCATGATTATATATGTATCCTTAAGAATCTTGCCTGAAATTAATACTATTCAACATATTTTCATGAAAGGTGTTCGATAACTGATGATGACTGCATTTCAGCTGATTATAAACTTTCAGAGCTTCTTCAGTCTTTCCACTTTCTCGTAGTCCTGTAATAAGTGGTGAACATAGTTTCTGAACAACAAACAAATTCAAACAATAAACATACGAAGTGAACAAGTCCAAAGAAAGCGAAAAAAAGAAGTATGGTGAGAACTCTAAGTTACTTCTTTGACAGCTAAGAAAGGTCCTTCAAAGTAAATTTTATTTATTCTTTTGCAAAAGTCAGGAAGTCTTGTCTTTTGGATGAAGAAATTATAATGATGTCTGCAAGACCAATTGGTCTAAGGTACCAAGAGACACAATACTAATACATTTTCAAGTTTTTTCAATGTCAACTCTTCTATTATGAATTTTGATTAAGAAACCTGTCGTTTTGTGAAGCTTTGCCTCAAATAACTCATTCAGGCTGCCCACCTCTAAAATGTTTTCAAACTGAGCACAAATATCTTCATACGCTGCACACTCTATGATGAAGTGTCATTCAATTTTAACCACCCCTTTGCTGCAGACAATGCAAGTTCGCTCTTCCCAATCTTCCTTGGGGACCATCCATCTGGCCATCTCACATGTAAGATGATAAGAACTAGTCCTCAACTGTGTGACTAAAACCTTAGCCTTTCCCTTAATTGCAACCCTCAAATAGATATTTTCATTATGTTCCCACATGGGGTTGAACTCTTAGATACAGTTTTTTTTTTTTTTTGACTAATTTGTTTTGTCCACGTGGCAGTCTTGAATTTTTCTAATACAAACTTCTTTATCTCTGTATTAGTGTTAAAAAAATTCTTGCAAATTATCCACTTGTTCTTCTTTATCCTAGTCTTCTTCCTATAGTCTAATTCCTCCTCAACAACCATTTTGGGTCAGCAATGATTATCCATGTTTTCAACCTTTTTTAAGTAGCTTAATAAATGAATTACAACTAATAAATCCATCGGAAACATTCATGCTTCAGCCAAAAGCATCTCATAGGGGATTGTTGATTTGATTTTAAGACTACCAACAATAAAATGTTTTTGGATTCTTTCTAATTGCCTTCCCTAGAGGTTCGACATGCCACTCCTCTAAAGATCACAACCATAGAGGACAATTGGTAGAACCAATAGACTAAAAAGGGCTTTCTTAGTTTTCTAAACTCATAACTTCTTTTAGACACCTGTTCTAAGGTAGGCAAGAAGCTCCCCATCCTCCTTGTATCCTTTTTGTTCTACAAGTAGTCTAGCTAAGCTTTTTGTGAAAATCAATTCCTAAGTACTTGTATTCTTCTACAGTCTCCAATGAGTTTCCCTCAGAGATAAAGTTAATTTGTTGCTACTTCCTTTTCAAAGAAATAAATCTTGACTTTTGTCTTACATGTGTTCTCTTGCATCTATAACTCTTGTCAAAAGAGTTTTAAAGCTTTCAAATGTTCTTTCCATAATGTCCCCTTCTCGCACCTAGCTCAATTCGAGTTTTTTATTAGCCTACTTCCAAGTCCCATAGGCTAATGGACATGGTTAGGGAACTCATTGTCCTAAGGTTCTTTTAGTGATTTTCAGTATTTCCAACAAGTTTGCTATTTTTGGCTTATGGTTATTTTTGGTAAGTACTATTTTTAGCACTTGTAAATAGTTTCAAAATTTCAATTTCTTCTTCATTTTAGAGCAATGAGTTTCAGTTGCACTTGGTGAGTTCTATTGTTTTCAGAAGAGATTTATTTTATTTCATTCACTAAGTCCTAAAAAGTTATTTTCCGAAAAAATAGCAAAAATGAAGAAAGCGGTTTTTCGAAAAAGCAAAAAATTCTTCTTCAAATATTTTTTTAAAAAGCAATGCAAAAACATTTTTTTTTTAAAAAGTACTTTTTTAAAAAAGCGACAAAAAGCAAGATCTATTGTTTGCCAAGTGTGGGAAGTTAGAGAAACAAAATGCAAGAGAATAGCAACAAACATTGACTATTTCAAATGCACGTCATGTCAATTAAAAATGGCGTCTAGAGCATCAAATGCAACTTAAAAAGAATGATAGACAAGCTGCAAATGATAAATAATACCCAAGAACTCACCTTGGAAGAAAAACATTTGGATTTGATGAAGAAAAAATGGCAAAAAATGGGTCATTTTTTAGCAAAAATGTCCAAAAACATGCCCTAAACGGGCTGTTTTGAGGGTAAAACATCTTTTAAAATACACTTTTGATGATCCAAGAATGATCCTTGGAAAATTTAGTGGAAAATCGACCCTAAAAAGAGCAAAAATGGTTCAGTTTTGACCATTTTCCAAGTGATTTCTTGCTTCAAAATCTCATTTTTTCCAAAAATGCCCCCCAAAAATGGGTTTTTAGAAGTCAAAAACATGTGTTTTCATGTTAAAAATCGCCACTTGCATAGGGATGAAGTAAAGACGCATTTTTAGAAGGCAAAAATACGTCTTTCTCTCCAAAATTGCCACCCAACACTTTGTTGCCCAAACGCAAGGGAAAACAAGTCAAAAATGAGTTTTTTTAACTTCAAAAGCATGTGCTTTTGAGTAAAAAATCACCACCCTTGGCCTTTTGATGAAAAACACAGCTTTGAGTGACTAAAGACAAGTTTTTAAAATGCAATAACACATGCTTTTAGCTTCTTTATCTCAAATACATGTTATAATGTTTAGTAAGGGACTTTTTAGAGTAGAAAGCACGTGCTTTTCATCTCAAAATCGCCACCCTTGTGCCTTTAAAAGTAAAACATAAGGTAAAAACATAATAACGGGTTTTTTAGAAGTAAAAACACATGTTTTTTCATTCAAAAAAGCCACCTTTATGTTTTTAAGTCATTACTAATGGGCTTTTAGAATGCAATGACATATGCAAGTTCAAAAGCATGTGTTTTTGAGTTCAAATTCCCCACCATTATGCACTTAAGTTAAAAATACATACTAGTGGACTTTGAGAATGAAATAATGGTTATTACTAACCGATTACTGAGGGGGGGTGAATCAGTAAATACTATTTCTATCTTAATTAAACCTTGTTTGTAGATTCTTGCAGAATAAACATGCAATTAACCATTCATAAACAGAAATAGAAATACTCAGATCAACACAACATGTGTATGTGGAAACCTTCGGTTAGAAGGAAAAAACCATGGTGAGACACAACTCACAACTTCACTACTGCAGTAACAAAGGTGCCTTGTTAAGAGCTTACAAGGCACTTGTAAGAGTGCTACCCGATAAAGGGATTTGGTAGAAGATCGGTTAAGATCTTGACTCTGTTAGGAGCCGCCTTGTTAAAGGACTTTCAACATCAATTAAGATGTTATCTGGTTAAAGGATTTATACAAAGAACCTATTAGGATTCAACCTAATAGAGGGATTTGGATATGCTTTAACAATATAAAAGCAATGATCTTAATTGACACTTTCTGTCGGATTAGATCATACCTGTTAATCTTTCTACTTAGCCTGGCTGTTGAACTTCTCTGCCTTTCACCTCTTGTGACCGTAGCCTCTCTCATAAGATATCTCTTTCCTGCTCTGTATTTTCAACAACACTTCTTTTGTATCCTATGACCTGTATTTATAAGAAATTAATCTTAGTAAAACCTAACTCATAGAACCGCCAAGCTGTAAACTCACCCAAAAATCATTCAGCAAAAAGTTTTGCGAGATGATCTTGAGTTTACCTTGAAACATCTGCGTAGAAGTCAAACTAACTCCTGTTAAAAAGATAACTCCAGTTCTAAACGGTGGATGCTCCGTATAATCTGGTTTTAAATCAAACAACTCTGCATAATCCGGTGCGGATTATTATGCACTCGACCGGTATCAATCTTATACCTGGTTCATCCCCTATATGCACTATAAGACCAGTACTATGTACTCTGTTTGGTCTACTGGTACATACTGAGAAGTAAGAGTGGTCTACCGGTGCCTAATGAGGAGTATGAGTGATCTACCGGTGTACCTATACCGGTGAGAATGATGTTTGCATCTAACTTCACCAATGACAACTTAAATTTGCCAACAATCTTCCCCTTTGGCATTGGCAAAAAAACATCACTCTCTCATCACAGTTAATTCCCTATCCGATAGACTTCACCTGTGTGAGTGCTTCAGCTCTTCTGTCTGTAGACTTCCCCTGTTCTTGTGCTACCTTCTGCTCTGTAGCTGAATCAACTTTGTATCCTTTCTGATCTTCTCCCCTTTCCCTGATGTCTTCTTCCCCTTTTTGCCTCCATAGGACAAAGGGTTATGTTTTACTGACTGGTTTACATTTGTAACTTTGTGAAGATGTCCTTGTACACTTTCTTCGTTGTATGAAGAAAAGGGTTCCATTGACTGGTGACATGTTCTATATTTTTTTGTGCTGCTTTTAGAGAGACAATTATGTTCTCCATGTCCTCTACAGTCTTGTAGGCCGGTTCACTGATCAAATTCTTAGCTTCAGTTGCAGTCCTTTGCATTAAATCAAATGTTGGGGCCAAAAATAATTGAAATCCAATAAGATCTTGGATTATCTTGGTTTTCTTTTCAGATGCCTTTCTCAGAATGAGAGCTAGGCTTGTCATTTCTCTGCTAAAATCAGTTGCAGATGTATTATTTATGTTAAACTAGGAAGACAGAGCTCTTATGTCTTCAGAAGTCTTAGATGACTTCTCTGTGATATCTTGCACAAAAGTATCAAAATTTGAAGTCCTTGTCATCAGACTTCCTGCAACTTGTAACTGTTGTTGAAGTACCCTTATGTTGGTTGATACCGTTACCTTTATCTCTTCAACCTATTTGTGGAGAATTTCTATTCTCTTTTGCACAAAGTGATCAATGAAAATTGTCTCCGGGTCGGTGACATCTTCTCCTATAGCTTGCGCCAAAATCTCCAATTGATCAATGACAAGCTCATCTTCATCAATGTCTGCATCCAGTACAAAGTTGTACAAGATGTTCTTTACACTTGTTAGGACCATGTCTTGTTTCCTCTTTGTTAGCTCCTTTAGTTGTCTAGTTGACATTTTGCTTATGTCAACCACAGTCTTACTAACCTTGCTCTTTTTTGCTTCAGTGTCAGCTGCAAAGGTTAACTTCCTCTTGGATGAGGATGAGCTTGCAACATCTACCTGATCCTTTTTCCTTGGCTCCTGTACTGGTTGTTCTTGTTCAATTTGCATAGGTAACACTTGTTCCTGTTTATCCAGTTGTTCTTGATTTCCTTCATTTCCCAATTGTGCTCTCTCTTCCAGTATTATCACCTGTTCTAGTTGTGCCACCTCTTCTACTGGTCTTTCTACCTCTTGCTGTACTTCCCCTTCCGGTAGTACCTCTACTTCTGGTTGTGCATCTTCTTCCTGTTGCACTCTCTTCTGGTGGGGCTTCCTCTTTGTGCTGCTCTTCAACTGTATGTAGATCACCCACAACAATTTCTTCTTCACTAGTTGTGTTGTTAGTGGTCATCTTAACCGATGACTCTCCCAGATTCACCTGTTCACCAGATGTGAACTGTTCCTTAGGAATTTCCTACTCACCGATTGTTGGTTCTTCACGAGTAGTGAATTGAACCGGTGGTTCTTGTTCTATTTTAGGTCGATCCTGTGGACCTATTTCCTTGAGAGTACTGAAATCATATTCTTGCTAGAAATCTAGTGTCTCTTTATAGACTTCGTTCTCATAACCATTTACTATCTTGGCAACCCTATTCTTTGTATCTAGATTCATTGATACTTCCTCCATGAGAACTTTAATTTTGTCTTCATTGAGACCAGGTTGTACCTGTGACAGTGTCTCCTTAACAATTCTACTGTTTGTTCCTAGACCGGTTCTCCATTTGTTCATAAGTCTAGTATTTAGTTCAGGAGGAAACTTTCACCTATAGTCTCTTGGGCTTCTGTTGAAATCCAAGAAGGTTTCTAACAATGCCACTATCACTGCTTGTTTATTTTCCTCTCCTAGCACACTAAGCCATTTAGCCGCATTGGCTACTTCTCCAAAATCCATTACTTCATCTACAATATCATTCACAGCCATGGTGCGAGCCTTACCTTTTTTTGGAGATACAAGAATGGTTGGAGGAGCTGGATCACCACTTTTGTCGTCAGTGATATCGACGATGACCGGTTCAATCGATACCTTAGCTTTTACTTGAGCATCAGCTCCCAGAATTCCCTTTCCTTTACCGGTATCTTTGACCAGTGGCTCAGTGGTCCTTTGGCATGCTTCTTCTGCTTGTTGTTGGGTTTGAAGAAGGCAGAAGAAGCTTAGTCTATGTTGCCACACCTTCCTCATGAACCTTGTCAACTTCTCCAACAAGCATCTGACTGACCTTTTTTCTTAACAGAAAGTTTGGCTTGTGCAATTCTGCTTGTTGAGTGGCCTCGTCTAGAGTGAGATGATTCTGAGCCTCAAGCAGAGCCCTAATCCTTAGCTCCTTTTCTCTTTCCATTGAAGCTTTCCATCTTGCTTCAAGAATTTCTTGGAGATCGTCAGGGATGACCTTATGAAGTTTGGTAGGAGTAAGATTGAACTTGTGAATGCAATAGACTACTGCTTCTTCTATTTTCCTCTGGTCTTCTTCATTTGCCAGATCATACCTCCTTCCTACTGATGCCATACCACCTGAATTCTTTAATGCTGCCATGAATTCATCAATTGTGGGCTTTCTTGCTCTTGGTGCATCTTCCTTCACCGGTTTAGCAGATTTCCTCTTGCGAACCAGAGGAGTTGGGTCTTCAGTTTCTGTTCCTTCTGTTTCTTCTCCTTGAGTGCTGGTCGCTTGTTGTGCTCTCTTCTTTTGAGTTTTGGGTTTTTTTTTTGTCGGTTTCTTCTTAGGTGTAGGGGTCCTCTTCACATACACATTCTTGATTGGTGCCTTTTTCTTTTGATTCTCCTGAATCTCTTCGAAGGTCCCAAACCAGAAAGCCAACAAGTCTAGATCACTTTCTTGCAGGGCATCTGCATATGCCTTTGCTGTTTTTGTAGAGATTTCATACCCCAGTTCTGGAGCATACCCGGTCCGTGGTTCCACTGCCTGAATGATGCAGTGATCAGTGGAGACTAGAAAACATATATCGTCTTTGTAGGAGTCAACAATAGTTGAAGGAACCCTTTCCCTAATGTGCATTTTTAGTTGGAATGCCTCAAAGTAGTTAGTCATGACTTTACCGAACTGGTTGCCCAGTTGGTTGGCCATATCACTGATCTGGATCATGACTGGTTGATCGATTCCCCAAGTCACCTTGCCTATTCCCGAAAAGAAGTTAGAATAGTAAAAGAAAAGGCATACCAATAGGGTTCCATATTTTAGAGACTTCTTCTTGACGATACCGAGCTTCTTCAGATTCTCAAAGATCTGTCCTCGAAGCGTTGTGCAAATATCATACTAGGCGTTGTCGTGCATGATCCGGTGAGCGGCATGAATGGCTCCTCCGATACGCTATTCAAGTTACTTGATTGATAGATTTTTTAACCTATCACCGCAAATGCGAACCGAACTCCTTCATCTTCAATGTCGTTGACAGTCATTAGCCAACTGTCAAATTTCGATTTCGTCAATTTGGCGACCACGACATTGGAGATAATTCTAAGGGTGAGGGCTTCCCCTTTGTTGCTGTACCCGGTCACTCTGTGCAGGTCCTCCTTGGTGATTTGCGTGCATGCTCCTTTTGCAACCCAGAAACCAAGTTCATGCACATGACTGAGAACCAGTCGTATCCAGTCCGGTCGGAAAACGGTTGGGTAACAAACTCCGTTAATCAGCCCCGAGGACACCAGCTTCGCATATTTGTCTTGAACCTTTTCGTCTGTGCACATCGAGAGGTACTCGCTTTAGATGAAGGTTTCACCCAGTTCTTGTTTCGCATGAATGAAAGCGGTGACATCTTCCGTCATGAGAACTCCATCAGACACAGATGACAGTGCACCAGACATGTCATTTTCCCTATTTTGAACTGTCATGATGTCGTAGACAGGTCGGTTGAATTGATTACCTTGAATCAACTTGGCAAAAGATGATGATGATGCCATTGTTATCAATCGGTTAACACAAAAAGTTGCTTGATTGTGATAAGCTTGTCTAGCTCTCAATATTGCAACATTGATTTTCTAAAGAAATTTGATAAGTTGAATGCTTGTTTTCCTTTGTAAATATAAAAGTCCTCTAAACTTCGAATTTTATTATTGATCAACAAAATTAAGATAAATTTTATTGAATTGAATTCAGACTTGAAGTAAAACATTTACACATTCAGTTTTCATCATTATTACGCTGGCTACAAATTGTATAATTTCAGAATTAATTAATATGAAAAATGAATGGTACTTGGCAATTTATTGTTACTTGCAAACTGTTATAGTCTCCAACAAAACCTGACGCAACACCAAGACTAAGATAGCTGCCACCCTAAGGAGTCATGTGGCAGCCTGAACAGTCACGTGACTGTCCTAGGAACTCACGCAGGCCCTTTGCTGTATAAAACGGCACCCATATGCACTAACGTGATCTGCAGATTAGCTGCTGTAACCTCCAAGACTCACGAAACCTGTTAAAAACCCCAAATGGAACTCACGTAAGGAAGGAGAATGCCTTGCGTAAATCTGCAATGCCTTCCCAAATTAAAAAACACAGCTAGGAGATCAAAATTGATCCTTTGATTTTTGTAAATGCAATCACCAACATTAGCAATTGGAATGCCAACAAGATTGTCACAATAGCTTTCTACAACAAATTCCAACCTCAGCAAGAAGACAATTCGAAATCTGTGAGGGCAAATCGATTTGCCTGCAGATGAAAACTTCATACAAATCCAGTATACATCAGCACTGGATTTAATTCAGAATTAGAATGAGCTCTCTCCTGGAAGAAGACCAAGCTCAATAATCTCAGAAGAACTCTCTCCAAAAATGAAGACCAAGCTCCAGAAACCCTAGCTTTTCCAAGCCAAGCAGAATTCTCACATAAACAATTTATCAAATCAACAATGGGTAATGAATGTGCTTTTTCGGATTGAATATATAGCTTTTTCGGAAAAAGCACAATTTCACTTTTTTCATTAAAAAGGCTTTTTAATGATAACTTCACTTTATAACATTAAAGTTATAAAGTAATAAAGTTATTAAATTAAAATAATTTAATTTAATAACGATAACTTTTAAAACCAAAGCCACTGAATCCCACTGACTGTGACAAACTTATATCTGACACCAGGGCCTCAAATGCCAACTTCCCTGCCAGAAATAACCCACTACCGAAAATAGTCAACTGCTAAAAATAGACTCACTATAAATAGTAAGTCTCTCAAACTGGAGATTCACTGAAACTCGATCCCGAAACATCTAACACTCTGTGCAGACACCCTGCTAATCCTGGCCATACCCAAAATACCACTTACTAAAAATACTAAGTTGACCAAATTGACCCGAACAAAGAGTAGACCTGGTAAACTGAACCTCCAGAATGGAATCCCAACACTGGCTCTGCCATTTGACCCCCTCTGAACACCTGATTAGTTTGCGAGGGTCGCCAAACCAAGCTAATCCCAAAGTCTGAAAAACGGGGACATTACATTGATCGGTCTTACAGAGATATCTTATCGATGATCAAAGCACGAGAATATTACTCAGGCATAAGAAATTGTAAATCACAAATTGCAAAGTAAAAGAAAGTGAGTAATCCTCCTTTCTTTATATAGATTTAGGGCATAACGGTAATTACCAAATGGTAACTATTTGTTAACGGCTATAGCATTAATTACCTTACCTACCCTTTCTTTCCTTCTTCGCCAATCGGTATTCAAGATTTTTCCTGTTGAACAATCTCCGGTTGATCAATGCTTACCTGTCCGGTTTTACTTACTGACTTAGTGAGTTTGTTGCTCACTAGTCCCACCGGGAACAGTAGACAGGCTACCGGTTCCCTCTAAGCCTTTCAGGCTCAGTTTGTTGAAGAGATATCACCATCAGCAGATGATGATCTTCCCTTTGTCTTCTCCTCAGTGGAGCTCTTTGATTCCTTCTTGAACCAAATCTTCTTGACTTATTTCTCGGTTTCTTTTCCCTTGTTATTTTGATTGGGAGACAAAGTCTTTTGCACTGGTTTGACTGATCCTCTCCTTTTGTTCACTGACCGGTTCCTACAATCTTTGGCCAGGTGTCCAACTTTGTTGCAGGTGTAACAGACTATCCCGGTTGCCTTCCATGGATTTACCCTTCTTTTATTAGGTGAATTACACCAAGAGTCATTATGACTATACATGCCACAACTGGCACAATTGATTGTGCTCCGGTTGTCATTCCTCTTTGGGAATATCAGTCTTGGTGGGGATCTGAATGCCATTGTTTTGGATCTACATTCATTAGCTTTGTGTCCAAACTTGTTGCATGCGTAGCAATAGCCCTTGAAGCTTCCCCTGCTTTCACTGGACACACTTGTGGGACGAGACCAACATTCAGTGGTCTTGTGGCCATACTTGTAACAGTTTTTGCAGTAGCTGTTAGTTGGCTTTACCAGTGCAGTTCTGCAATTACTTGTTTTATGGCTCGGTTTTCTACAATGATTGCAAGAAGTGTTGAAGGACTTTTTACCCTTTTGTTCTACCACTTTCTTCTTTTCCTTCTTGCTTTTCTTGGCTTCAGAGGACTCACCGATTTCCTTGGTGTCTTGACTGGTGAACCCAAGTCCCGTGGGATCTTTGTGCTTTCTTTGAGCTTTTAATTGCTCATCAAGCTTTATTGAGCTTTCATTGTATCTTTTGAGGGTTTCATTCCTTTCTTCGAGTGATTTCATCTGTTCCTTCAATTAATACAGTTCAATTGTCAGCCTCTTGCATGCATCCTCTTTATCATGCCAAATCTTTTGCATGTTGGCATTTTCTTGAGTGACTATTTGCATGTCTTCTTGAAGTTGCAGAATGACAAGATCACTTTCCCTTACAACTTCTTCCAGATTTCTTGCTCTCTCAGAAGCTGTTAGTGATTTAACTGTAGTGTTTCTTTCATCTTCAACTTTCCTCTTTTTCTCAATCAATTCATTCATTCTTAGGGCATTATCTTCCTGCTCCCTTTTTAGGTTGGAGATCTGATCGGTTAGGATCTGGTTCCTCTCCATGAGCTCAGAGACTTCCTCCTCAGCTTCATCTGATCCACTTTGCCTAGAGAGTTCATCAATTGTTTCATTGCTCTCACTCAACTGCAAAGCCAACTCCTTTCTTTTAGCAACGGATCTTCTCAGCCTATTCTCAAGAGAGGCAATGATGTCATTGGCTTCCTCAAGCTGCTTCTGATACCTGTAACCCTGCATGATTTTTTTCTCAAGCGGTTAAGCTTTATATCTAAGAGAACTTAGCTCTGATACCAATTGTTATTACTAACCGGTTATTGAGAGGGGGGGTGAATCAATAAATACTATTTCTATCTTAATTAAACCTTGTTTGTAGATTCTTGCAGAATAAACAACATGCAATTAACCATTCATAAACAAAAATAGAAATACTCAGATCAACACAACATATGTACGTGAAAACCCTCGGTTAGAAGGAAAAAACCACGGTGAGACAGAGCTCACAACTTCACTACTGCAATAACAAAGGTGCCCTGTTAAGAGCTTACAAAGCACTTGTAAGAGTGCTACCCGGTAAAGGGATTTGGTAGAAGGTCGGTTAAGATCTTGACTCTGTTAGGAGCCGCCTTGTTAAAGGACTTTCAACATCAATTAAGATGCTACCCGGTTAAAGGATTTATACAAAGAACCTATTAGGGTTCACCTTGATAGAGGGATTTGGATATGCTTTAACAATATAAAAGCAATGATCTTAATTGACACTTTCTGTCTGATTAGATCATACCTGTTAACCTTTCTGCTTAGCTTGGCTGTTGAACTTCTCTGCCTTTCACCTCTTGTGACCATAGCCTCTCTCAGAAGATATCTCTCTCCTGCTTTGTATTTTCAACAACACTTCTTTTGTATCCTATGACTTGTATTTATATGAAATTAATCTTAGTAAAACCTAACTCATAGAACCGCCAAGCTGTAAACTCACCCAAAAATCATGCAACAAAAGTTTTGCAAGATGATCTTGAGTTTATCTTGAAACATCAGCATAGAAGTAAAACTAACTCCTGTTAAAAAGCTAACTCCAGTTCTAAACGGTGGATGCTGCATATAATCCGGTTTTAAATCAGACAGCTCCGCATAATCCGGTGCGGATTATTATGCACTCGACCGGTATCAATCTTATACCCGGTTCATCCCCTGTATGCACTATAAGACCGGTACTATGTACTCTGCTTGGTCTACCGGTACATACTGAGAAGTAAGAGTGGTCTATCGGTGCCTAATGAGGAGTATGAGTGATCTATCGGTGTACCTATACCAGTGGGAATGATGTTTGCATCTAACTTCACAAATGACAACTTAAATTTGCCAACAATAACATGTTATTTAGTTCAAATTCCCCACTTATAAAGCCTTTAATTCATTAAAGGTTTATAATAACGCGATTTTAATATGCAAATGCATATAAAAGCCTCACTTACACATGTTAAGTTACATGTTTTTAATTTAAAACATGCACTTGCATTTAAAAAGTCCGCTTTTGTGCATTTGGGACTTAGAATTCATTGGTAGTGGATTTTTAGAAGGTGATTTGCATGTGGATGATATGCAATGAGTGATAAAAACCCCACTTTTATGCATATTAAAAGTCTCATGTAATTAAATTTAATAAAAAACTATAGTTTTCAATAAGGTAACTTGAAAATAGACTTAAAAAGGCTAGTTTTCATAAAATATTAAAAACTATGGTTAAATAAACTCAGAATGAGTTGAAATTTAAAAATGGATGCTAAAATCCATTTTAAATATTAAAAATAATTTTATTTCGTGCAATTACAAACAAAAAGTCCACTTCTGGAGGATTTTTAATATAATACGCAGTCAGCCTGAAAAACCCCACCTTTTCCTTTATAACTTGAACTAGACAACTCCGATTGAGGCCTAAGTTAGCTCGAAATGAGCGAAATTCTAAGGGCTATTAACCTAAGGGAAAAATGAGATTAAAAACTACTTACAAGAAAGGGAAAAACGAAGAATAAACAAGAAGATTACCAAAAATCAAGTGCTTGCAGTCAGAGAAGAAAAATTCGTTCTGACAAGCATTTAGGGGATTTAACTTAACGGAAACCTTCAAAAAGAACGCATAAATAATGATACATAAAATACAATTCAAGGATGACGAACTCCTTTCATGACACCTTATCAATGCGTTGAAACATAGAGGATGCACCTACGAATCCATGAGAAAATTGTGTAGGACTGCCTCAATTTTGTGATGTCAAAATTGAGAACACTCCCAAAATACTTATCCTTTTAATATGCCGTCTGAAACAAGAGTCACACCTATTATTTCCCCACGTGACCAAATGCACTTTACAAAAATAGGAAGGGTCGTTCTCGAACAACATCAAGCTTACTATAAATAGTAAATGTGACAAAAGTATAGCAAATGAAGTCCAAATGACGCCAAATGAAAGCCTAACCAAAGCATACTGAATCCTTAAGTAGATGCCCATTGAAAGAGACCCTCTGTCCATCCTCGTTAGTCTTCACAGGGTCACATGATAGGCTAATCCATCCATAGTCATGGTCATCTAAAAAGGGGACATTACACATTTGGCTCAAGAATTGAGTTTTTTGGTTTAGTTTTCTTTAGTGTTGTTGTTGCTTAGTTTTAGTTTCCTTTGTAGGATCCTAATTTGTGAGAAAGTCTCAACATATATGGGCACGATTCCAATTTTATGTTCAGTTCATTTCTTGGATAAATACTCATGAAGTGCTTTAGAATCCAAGGTTGTTCTTCTCCAATTTTATCATTTGCTTAAGATTTGTCCTCGACTCAGAAGGGAATCATCTATTGTGTCTTGACACCAAATCTTTTGATTACTATATTTTACACACATAATTAATTGCTCTAAGTCATAGGTTTCTTAGGAGAAGTTGTCGCTTGTGACACTCGATAGGCAATGGAGCAATGTTTGTGGGAATTACAATGATAGCCTCATTGGGGCTATTGATGTCTGATTGGAAGTGGGTATCTACGATGCTTTTGAAGTAAGGACTACTCATGTAGCTCATTAGGATGGATTCTAGGGATCACAGTGGTCTTGGGAGATGGAATAAACACATTTTCACACACTTAGGTAATCAAAGATGAAGTCTCTTAATCCAATTTGTGATTTTTCTTTCCTTTGAGTATATTTCCTAGTTGATTGATAGGTCGGAAAGAATTATCTAGAGTCTCTAAGTGTGGAATGATTTTTTTTATCTTTGAAATGTTCAAAAACATTTTTTTCCAAATTGGCGCAAGTGTTGTGTTGTAAACACACACACCCTATTGCAAATGGGAACCCCTCTTTTTTACCGCTAGCTAGGTTTAGCTTGGTTTAGTTTTCGTAGGTTGGCAATAATTTTGTAGTCTCTAGCCTTAGGATGAGAAGGAATTCATTTTGTCAAGTTTAGGAGTGAGTCAAGGAATGAAATTGAAAAGAAAAAAATCTTGTGCAAGCATGTGAGCCAAGGATGAAATTACGATATAAAAAAATGATAACTCAATAATTGGAAGAAATGAAAGATGAGAACAAAAAAAAGAAATTCCAAGCTTGAGAAGGAAATTACAAGGAAAATTCCTTGTCAAGGTTGGATTTTCAATTTTGACAAGAAAGGGAAAATAAGGAAAATTTAAAAAATTCCTTGGACAAGGCAAGATTTTATAAAAAATCCTTGTCTAGTTCGAAACTTCATCAAGGAATCCAAGACCAGATCGAATTTTCACCAAGGAATCCATGACTAGATCAAACTTCCAACAAGGAATCCATGCCTAGAGTGAATTTCCACCAAGAAATCCTTGTTGATGTCGCATTTCCACTTGAAATTCCATGTGAAGGTGAATTGCCACTCATAAATCCATACTAGGGTTGAATTTCCACTCATCATTCCATGAAAATCTTGAATTTCCACTCAATTCCATGAGGAGTGGAAATAGAGATGACAGAAGAAATGATCATTTAAGGAATAATCATCACCACGCGATCATATCTCGGGTCAATTTTCCCCCAAGGATCAAAAGAAATTTGAAAATTAAAAAAATGAAAAATTCAAGGAAATTCCAAAATAAAAAATGAAAATCCCTGTTTGAGACGTGGAATCCAAAATAAAAAATGAAAATCCATAATTAAAAAAATAGGAATTCTAAATTTAAAATCAAAAAATCCAAGATCTAAATCTAGAAAGGTATCTTCAAGTCTAGAATTCCATTGCTCATCTTCCCTATAGTCCTGAACTCCATTGTTCATCTGCCCTATAGTTCATAACTTATGTGTGGTTGTCCTTGGAGACATGCGAATTTCTCCAAGGTAGAGTTAAGGTGGGTAAGGAATAGCCGAGTTGATCCAAAAGGAAGAGGAAAACATGAAGATGACTTGACATGGATTAATGCAAGTTTAAAAGGTAAGTAAAATGCTTGTAGGGTTGGCCATTATCAATGAAATTGAAATTCCTAATTGGAGTGCCCATAAATGAAGATCAAATGACATCATGTTTACACCATTCAATGCATTAAATCAGATTCAAGGTGAACATCAGCATATGAAGGTGAATTAAGAGCAGATCAAATGTGAACTCTGGTAGATTAAGGACAATTTTTACCAAGAATAGTCAGATTGTAGGTGAATTCAAGGCAGATTGGAGGCAAATCTCCCAACAAAGAAATGAATTAAAATAAGATTTCTTCATTTCCAAAATCTCTAATCCTAGAAGTCGTTCCCCATCCAATTCCAAGAGTTTCAAATTCAGTTTCCAGTTCCAATTTGCATTTCCAATTTCCCAATTCGAAATCCTAAAATGCCAATCCAATTCAAGATCAAAATTCCAATCCATGATTTGATGATTTCCAATCCACAATCCCTTCGAAGATTTATTTGTCATGAAAACTATTTTAAGGTCTTCATAATTCTCTTGCATTCCATTTTCTTTCCCAACTTTGATCCAAGGTGTTCCTCTTCATTGCAAGAATTATAGTAATGACAAGTGATACAGAAAGGAAGACTTCACAACATGAAAGATATGAAGTCATGCAAGGAAGTGAATAGAGGAGAAATCAAAATGCAAAGGAAGACATCAACATAATCAAGAGGAGAAGAATCGTGACAAGGAAATCTAGACCAAGGTCTTGAAGAAAGAAAATAAGACCAGAGGATTCAACAAGCTTGAGGGAGGACAATTACAACACCTAAAGAAGATGACAAAGAATTCCAAAGAATGAAGATGGAAATGCATGGTGAGCAAGGGAGGAAGACTCAACAACATGAAGATCAACAATTTCAATTCATTAAAGAAGAATATAGAAAAAGATGATGAAATTCACAAGAAGAAAATAATTTTAGAAGAGTGAATTAAAGTTAGAAACTCATCTAGTAGAGATATAAAGAATGATACAAGAACCTTGGATGAAGAAAGATGATGTTGAGTATCAAGAGATATTGCTAGAAATACAAAGGACTTCTTTGTGATGAGGTAGAGTTACAAAGATGTAGATGAATAGGTGATGTCTACTCATTTTCAACCAATCAAATAATTCCACGTCAAAGTGTCCAAGTTCATTGAACTTGACTCATCAACAACTAGACTCAAGGAAGGCATTGAATTTAATATTACAACCATTTTTTTCATGATTCATCCTTAAAAGTACATTTTTCAAGGATATGTAATTCCCTTTGGTGGATATTTTTCAAGGATATTTAATTCCCTTTGGTGGATATTACATGTATAAAGGTGGTAGTCGAAACTACCAACCTTAGGGTTTTCATTGAATTATCTAGACTGTTGATTTAGAATCAATCCGGGCCTTCATTTGTAATGGGGAAGTCTATAAAAGGTTTGGCCTTTTCACCTGTGAAGGAGAGTATAAGGTTAAGATGGGTTAATTTAGGAGAAATGTATTAGGTGCTAGTCGTATCAGGCTATTAGCAATAGGAGGAGATCAAAAAGTGTTTCCAAGACTATTGAAATTAATACAGAATTTCCATTGAAGATATGGTGGATCCATCTATAAGTTTCTACACTTTGCATGGTTTCTACTTCTCAAGTTTTAGTTAAAGTTCATTGATTTTGATGGACAAATGTGGAGACATTTGATGAACTCCTTGGTTCATACCATTTGTATCTTGTTGATTGCAAGTTACTTTGCATAGTTAGTCTGAAGAATGGCATAGTTCGATTGTGGATGTTCATTTGGATTGTGCTAGCATTGGGTATTTGGATGGATTATTTACAATATGAAAATCTTACACTACCTTAGAAGATTGCACTTTTTGTATGGCATTGTGAGCTATCTCTAGTTAAGTAGAAAGTAGTTCCATAAGGAATTCGTCTATCCAAGCAGTATCCATTGTTAACATTGTCCTTAAGTGTTAGCTTAGATTCCGTAACCCTTTCCCTTTTGTCTTCTGTTTGAGTTTAAATTTGTTTATAAAGAATGCATCACTTAAATTGCTATATTAGATGTTCAAGTTCCATCTCCTTTATAGAACGATTGCATAAGTACCTTTATGATTACAAACAAAACCAAATCATTCATTGAGTCTATCCATCATAAAGTTGCATAGTTTGCATTCTAAAGCTTGGGTTGCCTTAATTGATCACATTGTTTAGCATTTAAGGTTTTCATGTTCAAGAGAGGATAAAATACATGTTATGGTGAATGGCACAAAACATGCATCAATAGTTAGTACCAAAAACTAAGATTAAAGATCGATTATTAAGACATTTCATAACATTCCAATGACTGGTCACCCTAGTTATTACAAGTCATATAGGAAGATCCATGAAAGATTCTAAGGGAAAGGTTTGAAAGATGGCATCCTTAAGTATGTTTGTGAGTTGCAAGTGTGTCAACAGAATAAAAATGAACATAGTTACCTTGCTGGTCTACTGTAGCCCCAGCCTATTCTTAGTCAATAGTGGGAAAGTATTTCAATGGACATCATCTTAGGACTTGTCAAGGAGTTCCTGGATCGTCTTCTCTATCCCATCCTTGAATTTCTTGGGATGACAGTACGACGTGGTAATTGCTATTCGTAACCGGTTACTGAGAGAGGGGGGGGGGGGTGAATCAGTAAATACTATTTCTATTACAATTCAACACTTGTTTAATTATTCTTGTAAGATAAGTAGAATATAAACAATCATTCACAAGCATAAATAGAAATACACAGATCAACACATGATGTATACGTGGAAACCCTCGGTTAGAAGGAAAAAACCACGGTGAGACAGAGCTCACAACTTCACTACTGCAGAAGGAAAGACATCCTGTTAGGAGCTTACAAAGCACTGGTGAAGGTGCTACCCAGTTAAGGGATTTGATAGAAGATCGGTTAAGATCTTATCTCTGTTAGGAGTTGCTTGGTTAGAGGACTTTCAACATCAACAAAGATGTTACCCAGTTAAAGGATTTTTACAAAGAACCGATTAGGGTTCACCCTAATAAAGGGATTTCAATATGCTTTCACACCTTATAAAAGCAATAATCTCAATTGACACTGATTGTCTGATTAGATCATACCTGTTGATCTCTTCCCCAGTTTGCCTGGGTGTTGAATCTTTTCTGCCTCTTTGGCTTTCACCTCTGGTAACTATAATCTTTCTCTTCTCTGCTCTCTCTATTTAGAAACTTTCAACAACATTGTTTCTTGCGTCCTATGGCCTATATTTATACAAGAGTTCATCTTAATGAAACCCTTAACTCTTAGAATCGCCAGGCTGTAAACTCAACATTAAATCATGCAACTAGCAAAAAGCTTTGCATTTTGATCTGGAGTTTACCTTGAAAAATATCCATAATAAATAAAGCTAACTCCACTTCTGAGCGGTGGATGCTCCGCATATTCCGGTTTTAACTCAAACTATTCCGCAGAATCCGGTATGGATATTTATTCAGTTGTAATGACCCTCACTAGTAGGATCACCAAAACACCCAAATCTGAACTGTGGTAATTCGTCAAACAGTTGGCATGCACTGAAATGTTTTGCTTGCAATGATGTGTTTCAATGTGTATATTGTTTTGGCATCAACTATGCAATTGTGATAACAATACCAATGTAAAAAAGTAATGCAAATGAGCAACAATGGTATCAAAGTAATATATCAAATTCTGATTATACTTTCAGAATATATGAGACTATGGCATCTAATACATATAAGCACTGTTATAGTCTGATTACAACATGTGAAATAGGATGTGAAACATATGAACCCTCTTACATGAACATAATCCTATCAATGCACCCAATTACAATGCAAAGTCTGAATACAATGTCTGTTCTCGGATTATAATTGACTGTGACAATATTCAGAATTACAATGCTATAACAATGTGGTAATATCCTTGCATATATCTGACGATTGAGGACTGACTGTTACAACCGAGATATATGAATGATTATTGTAACAAAATAAATGCAATAACAGTGCAGATTTAGACTGGAATTGATGACTGTTACATACAATTGAAATGCAATATATATTGGTATCTAACAATGTCAACACATGCACCTGGAAACCGCTCCTTATTGCCTGACTGAGACGCGGGTGAAGACGCTGGAAGAACAGACCTGAATTGATCCCGAATTGCCAACCAAACTCTGCAGATTTGTACCTGTTGTGACTGCTTTACCAGGCCGTATAGGTACGGCTCTTGCCAAAAATAATTGCTTGGGTTTCAACACCCAAATTTGCTATCAAAGGGACTGCCAGGGATGTAGGATGATCCTCCCAAAAGCATAAAAATATTCTCCAAGGGAATTAGGAGATATGAACAAAACTTTGATTCCAGGCCCTGATATGAAATGTCTGAAAATGTGCAATATTGTCTTTAATCTTTCACCAAGATGATTCACCAATGCAATAAGTGAACTCAAACCCTTATTCCAACCACAAACAAACCCTTACAACGAATTCTCAATGAAGTACCAATGAGATGGCTGAGTACCAACTCCAAACTTGCAACCCTTCAGTAGATATTTCACTACCTCAGTTATGCCAATCTAGGGGAGTGATTCGTTCCCAAAGATCGAATAGTATTTGCAGACCACAAGGCTACAAATTGCTTCACAATGAAGAAGTAGAAGAAATCCCAAATCCAAGCATGTAGAAATGATAGCCCAAGCCCTCTATTTATTCTTTTTCTTGAGAAGTTACTAGAACTTCTAGAAACATCTAATTATAATGTACTTTATAATAAAATAACATTATAATAATAAAGTACATTTCTCAACTCAAAAATATAACAATGTAGGCCAAAATGTCTCATAACCGAATGTAGGCCCAACTAGACTGAATGTAGGCTCGAACTGGATTTAGGCTCACTTCTGGACGTAGGCTCCACTACAACTGCATGTAGGCCTCAAACTGGATGTAGGCTCTGCCGAATGTAGGCTCTGTCAGCAATAAGCAATCAAATGATCCACACAATGACTCTCTCTCCAACTATTTGCCTACGACAGTCGATGATAGGCAAACCCGTCATGAAAGAACATGTCTCTAGAAAGGGGACATGACAGTCCGCCCCTCCTGAAATTGCTTGCCCTCAAGCAATCTCAAAGCTGGGTGCTGCAAAATCTCCTCATACTCCCAAGTAGCATCCTCAACAGGAAGATCTATCCACTTCACCAAATACTCCCTGATAACTCTCTTGCGAAGCTGTTTCTCCCTGCTATCCAAGATAGACTCTGACACCAAAACCAACTTCCCCTCATCATCCAAGGGTGGTAACACTGTAGAAGGCACAACATGCTGCCCTAACGCCTTCTTGAGGCGCGACATATGAAACACATTATGCACTCTACTATCAGCTGGAAGCTTAAGCTCATAAGCCAACTCACCAACACGCCTAATGATCCTGAAAGGCCCATAGTATCTCGGCTTAAGCTTCTCCGACCCACTCTTCTTGAGAGTAGACTGCCTGTATGGCTAAAGCATGAGGTAAACCATATCACCAACCTCAAAGCTCCTCTCAATCCGCTTCTAATCTGCATACTGCTTGTACTGATTCTGTGCCCTGGCTATATTATCCTTGAGAGCATCAACAATGTCCTTGCTCTCCTGAAGCAAATCCCCGGCACGTGGAACTCTAATATCAGACATAAGCAAATCAATGAAGCTAGGTGCATCATACCCATATAGAGCCCTGAAAGGTGACATCTGAATCGACATGTGAAATGTGGTATTGTAACAATACTCACACAAATGTATCCATCTCACCCATGCCCTTTGCTGACCAGCCACATAGTTCCTCAAATAGCCCTCCACCCACTTATTGACTATCTCTGTCTGTCCATCTGTCTGCGGGTGATAACTGGTACTAGGTGTAAGCTCAGTGCCACAAAGTCTGAATACCTCCTGCCAAAAGTGACTCAAAAATCTGCTGTCCCTGTCACTCACTATGTTGCGGGGTATCCCATGCAATCTGAAGACCTCTCTGAAGAAGACCTCAGCTACCTGTACTGCTGTGTAAGTAGTAGTGATGTGAAAGAAGTGTGCATACTTCGTCAGTCTATCCACTACTACATAGATACAATCCCGACCTTGGGCCTTGGGCAAGCCCGTAATGAAGTCCATGGATATGCATTCCCACTTCTGATCTGGAATGGGAAGTGGCTGTAGGAGCCCGGCTGGAAAGGTGTGCCCTTGTTTGTTTTGCTGACAAACAGGGCACTCATGAACATACTGCAATACATCTGACTTCAATCCCTTCCAAGTGAACCGCTCCCGCACCTGTCTATATGTCTTGAAGTACCCGGGGTGACCAGCTGTAGGTGAATCATGAAGAGCTCTCAATATAGATCGCTTCACCTTCGATCCTAGGGCTAGAAAGATCCTGCTCTTGTAGATAATCAAATCATCTACAAGTGTATACCGGGTATCAACAACTGACCCATCAACTGTCCCTGACGCCCATGGGTCTCTAGCATACTCTGCCACTATCATATGTCGCCAATCCTCTGATATCTCAATCAATGCACTGAGATGTGGTCTACGTGACAATGCATCTGCTACCACATTCTGAGTCCCTCTCACATATGTTATATCAAAATCGTAAGCCTGTAGCTTACTTACCCACTTCTGCTACCTATCGTTGAGATCTCTCTGACTAAGGAAATGCCTCAAACTGTTGTGGTCAATTTTAATGCAAAACTTACCACCCACTAGATACTGTCTAAACTTAGCCAATGCATGCATGATGGCTAACATCTCCTTATCGTAGATGCTGAAAGATCTCTCAGGTTCACGGAGTTTCCTGCTCTCATATGCAATAGGGTGCTTGTCTTGCATCAACACAGCACCTATACCATCTTCGGATGCATCACATTGAAGCTCAAATGGCTTCGAGAAATCAGGCAAAGCTAACACCGGACATGAAGTCATGATCTCCTTGAACCTGTCAAAGCAAGCCTGCACCTCTGGTGTCCAAACAAAGGCCCCCTTCTTCAGCAAATCTGTCATAGGGGCTGCATGACGTGAATATCCACTCACAAATCTGCGGTAGAATCCACATAGGCCTAGGAATCCTCTCAACTGTGTCAGGTTCTCTGGAATAGGCCACTCCACTATAACACGAATCTTATCAGGATCCATCCGTACTCCCTCTGCACTGATAATGTGTCCCAAATACAAAAGCTCGGTCATACCCAGATCACATTTGGATTCCTTGGCATACAAGGACTCCCTCTGCAATATACTCAATATAGTCTCCAAATGTACTACATGCTCCTGCCATGTCCGACTGTATACCAAGATATCATCGAAGAAAACCAATACAAATCTCCTCAACTGATGATGGAAGACCTTATTCATCGTAGACTGAAAAGTAGCTGGTGCATTGGTCAACCCAAATGGCATGACCACGAACTCGAAGTGTCCACAATGGCATCTAAATGCAGTCTTCTCTATATCCTGCTCTCTGACTCTGATTTGGTGGTAGCCGGATCTCAAATCGATCTTGCTGAAGTAGCATGCTCCATGTAGCTCATCTATCAACTCATCAATCCGAGGGATGGGATACCTATTCTTAATAGTCCTCTTATTCAGCATCCGATAATCAATGCACATCTGCATTGAACCATCCTTCTTCTTCACCAAAACTACCGAAGAAGCAAAAGGAGACTTGCTCGGTCTAATGTGCCCCATCTCAAGTAGCTCCTTGATGGTTTTCTCTATCTCATCCTTGAGCCTCTTAGGATGCCTGTATGGTGTGATCATCACTGGTTTAGCACCCTCCTCTAGCTCAATGATGTGCTCAATTCCACGGTCAGGTGGTGCACCAGGTGGAATGTCACTAAACACCCTATCATACTGCTCTCTCAATCTCTGAATATCAGGGTGATACTCTGTCATTTGATGCTCCTCTTGTGTAGGCATGAGAGTACACATGGCTGCCCATCCGATCCCATCATGTCTAACCATCCTCTCCATGCGCCTGAAAGAAATAGTCCTAATATCACTATTTCTGATAGCCCTCAAGACATGCTGCCTACCATCTGCCTCAAACTTGATCTCCATGTCCCTGAGTCTGAAAGTGACCTCACCCAATGAATGCAACCAAGTCATCCCCAATACAATATCTAGGTCACCCATGTTAACTACATGGTAATCCGCTTTGAACTCATAATTGCTCAAGCGTAAGGGCATATCTCTGATCATCCTGTTACACTTAAGAGTGTAACCATCAGCAACTTGTACTCGGAGACCCTCAAACTCCTCTGTCTCAATGCCACGGCACTCAACCAGACGTGCATCAATGAAATTATGCATAGCACCTGTGTCAACTAGGGTAATCACCTTCTGTCCTGCTAGAAATCCACGCAATCTGAAGGACCCCTCCTGCTGAATACTAGATAAGCGTGCCTGCTGCAAATGTAGCTCTGGCTCCACCTTAGGCTCTGAAGCCTCTGCCTCTGCCTCTACCTCAGGCTCTGTGTCACTGTGCTCATCCTCATGTGCTGTGCTATTTGAATCTGAGTCCTCATAGTACGCCCACATAACTCTATTGGCCTTCCCCTTAGGCCTCAAAGGACAGTCATGATCCCTATCATATGGACCTTTGCAATAGAAGCATAGCTTCTTCCTGCGTAGGTCATTAAGTGCCTCAGTATCCAAGGGTGGAGTTGATTTCCCCTTGGTATCAACCTTCTTCCCCTTCCCCTTGTCAAACTTCTTATTATCTTTGAAAGAAGTAGAACTCCTAGGGGTAAATCTGCTAGAAGGTGCGGTAAGCTCCATACTACGAGCTTTCCTCATGGCCTCCTGTAGTGATGATGGATCAAATGCCTTGATCCAACCTTTGAGGGGTTCAGACAATCCCTTAGTGAATAAAATGACCAATCGCCTCTCTGATACATCCTGTACCATAACTGACAATCACTGAAATTCACTGATATATATCTCCAAGCTGCCTGTCTGTCTCAATTGTGCAAGATCACGGAAGAATATCTCAGGATCCTTCCTGTCGAAACGCTCCACCAATCTGTCTACAAAATCTTGGTAGGAAGTCACCTAGTTGTGCTGCAAAGTCACCATACCATGTGACCACCAGTCGTGAGCTACGCCCTCCAAATGCAAGGTGGCGTATCTAATGGCATCTATCTCTGACATGGGCCTCAATGCTAAGAATGTATCCAACTTATGTATCCATGCCTGTGCTGTCATCTGTCCATTACCATCGAAAGAAGGTAAAGTGAGCTTGCTAGTAGCTCGCTGCAACTCACTGTCATGGCCTCTAGGTCTCCTATTCTGGCGAGTACTCCTCATGTGCTCTCTCCTCTGATTCAGGTAACGATCAAAGTTGAGTAACTCACGCACATGTGGTGGTAATGCTTGCCATTCTGCAGTAGCAGCTCTAAGATCATCCTGAAAATCATCCTGCACATCACCCTCTCCTGCCTCCTGAGCCTCCTCTCTAAGGAAAGTAGGACGAGTAGGTCTATCTGCTGTCCAAGACCTATGCCTAGGAGCACCCTGTGAACCTGCTACACTCCTATTATCATGATCAGGCGTACCTCTACCCTACTCCTGAGCTCTGGACTGAACCACTCTCTCCATCATAGTGGTCAAATTACGCAAAGACTGGACCATCTCCTGCTGTCCCGTAGTCATAATCCGAAAGAATTCCCTCTCATCATCAGGAATTCTAGGTGGGCTCTGTGACTGTCTCTCACCCACGGTAAGAGTGTCTCCGAACTCCTGTTCACCCTCTAGTGCTACTCTTTTTCGTGTGTAGTACCTGTGATGTCCAAATGCTGAAGGATGCATATAGGTTTCTTACCCAATAGGATGGCAAGAACACCGCTCTGATACCACTGTAATGACCCTCACTAGTAGGATCACCAAAACACCCAAATCTGAACTGTGGTAATTCGTCAAATAGTTGGCATGCACTAAAATGTTTTGCTTGCAATGATGTGTTTCAATGTGTATATTGTTTTGGCATCAACTATGCAATTGTGATAACAATACCAATGTAAAAAAGTAATGCAAATGAGCAACAATGGTATCAAAGTAATATATCAAATTCTGATTATACTTTCAGAATATATGAGACTATGGCATCTAATACATATAAGCACTGTTATAGTCTGATTACAACATGTGAAATAGGATGTGAAACATATGAACCCTCTTACATGAACATAATCCTATCAATGCACCCAATTACAATGCAAAGTCTGAATACAATGTCTGTTCTCGGATTATAATTGACTGTGACAATATTCAGAATTACAATGCTATAACAATGTGGTAATATCCTTGCATATATCTGACGATTGAGGACTGACTGTTACAACCGAGATATATGAATGATTATTGTAACAAAATAAATGCAATAACAGTGCAGATTTAGAATGGAATTGATGACTGTTACATACAATTGAAATGCAATATATATTGGTATCTAACAATGTCAACGCATGCACCTGGAAACCGCTCCTTATTACCTGACTGAGACGCGGGTGAAGACGCTGGAAGAACAGACCTGAATTGATCCCGAATTGCCAACCAAACTCTGCAGATTTGTACCTGTTGTGACTGCTGTACCAGGCCGTATAGGTACGGCTCCTGCCAAAAATAATTGCTGGGGTTTCAACACCCAAATTTGCTATCAAAGGGACCGCCAGGGATGTAGGATGATCCTCCCAAAAGCATAAAAATATTCTCCAAGGGAATTAGGAGATATGAACAAAACTTTGATTCCAGGCCCTGATATGAAATGTCTGAAAATGTGCAATATTGTCTTCAATCTTTCACCAAGATGATTCACCAATGCAATAAGTGAACTCAAACCCTTATTCCAACTACAAACAAACCCTTACAACGAATTCTCAATGAAGTACCAATGAGATGGCTGAGTACCAACTCCAAACTTGCAACCCTTCAGTAGATATTTCACTACCTCAGTTATGCCAATCTAGGGGAGTGATTCCTTCCCAAAAATCGAATAGTATTTGCAGACCACAAGGCTACAAATTGCTTCACAATGAAGAAGTAGAAGAAATCCCAAATCCAAGCATGTAGAAATGATAGCCCAAGCCCTCTATTTATTCTTTTTCTTGAGAAGTTACTAGAACTTCTAGAAACATCTAATTATAATGTACATTATAATAAAATAACATTATAATAATAAAGTACATTTCTCAACTCAAAAATATAACAATGTAGGCCAAAATGTCTCATAACCGAATGTAAGCCCAACTAGACTGAATGTAGGCTCGAACTGGATGTAGGCTCACTTCTGGACGTAGGCTCCACTACAACTGCATGTAGGCCTCAAACTGGATGTAGGCTCTGCCGAATGTAGGCTCTGTCAGCAATAAGCAATCAAATGATCCACACAATGACTCTCTCTCCAACTATTTGCCTACAAGAGTCGATGATAGGCAAACCCGTCATGAAAGAACATGTCTCTAGAAAGGGGACATGACAGCAGTTTTGACCGGTTTACACTTATACTCAGTTTATCTTTGTATGTAATAATAGACCGGTACAATGTACTTAGTTCGGTCTATCGGTGCATCTCCTTTTCTTAGTCTACCTGTGCCTTTAAAGTAATGTGAGTGAACTACCGGTGAACCTTTACCGGTGGGAAATGGTGTTTGCATCTGATTTTACTAATGACAACTTAATATTGCTAACAATAATGACAGGCTTAGCGTCTTCCTCTAGCTCGATGGTGTGCTCAAAGCCACAATGTGGTGGTATCCCTAGTGGAATGGCAATGAAGACCAAGTTGTGCTTGTTCAATACAGTCTGGAGTTCATCATCATGGTAGTATGCTTGCTGACCCTTCACAGGCTTTGTCGAAACCCAACAGTGTGTGGTCTAGACAACATTTTCGTGTTTGAAAATAGCCTCCATCTGTCGTGTTGAGATTTCCTTCGGACCTTCATTGGACATTCCCCTCAACACAACCTTTTTTCCATCCACCTCGAAGAACTCCATCCTCTTCAAACTTTGTGTGTATTCATTGAGAGTCTCCATCCATTGAATGCCTAGTATGACCTCCATGTCATCTGAATCCACCACAAAAAATTTGTTTTTTACCATGTAGTTTCGCATGGTGATGCTCAGTTGCGGAACTACATGGGTACACGACAAGAGGTTTCCTCTTGCTACCTTAACTTTGAACCCTTGACGTGCCTTCGTACTCAGACCCCTTGGATTCACCAGTGACGAGTTGATGAAGTTGAGTGTGGCCCCACTGTCGAGCATGACCACAATCCACTGCCCCTAGAGGGTACCCCAAACCCGGAACACAGTGCACCTTGGTGTACCCGCGAGACCTGGGATGGTGCCCTCTCTCTGCACCAGGGTGGCAATCTTCTCTGCACGGTCAACCTCCTTCGGCATTGATTGTCCATCTCCTTCAGCTTCAGGTTCCTCACACTCCTCTCCATCGGACATCACCTCACTGTAGTGGAATTAGGAAATGTAATGGTCAACTAACCCGGATTGCTTTAGCGGAGACAACTCCTTGAAATTAAGTTTTGGATATTTTCCGTTGAAGCGGTCTATCAACCTCTTCGTCAATTTGGTGTACGACGTTATTTGATTGTGGTCGAGGGTCACCATTCCATGATGCCACCATTCATGCGCGATCCCTTCCAGGTGGAGTGTTATTCCTAACCGGTTATTGGGGGGGGGGTGAATCAATAAATACTATTTCTATTTCAATTCAACACTTGTTTCAATGTTCTTCTAAGATAAGCAGACTATAAATAATCATCCACAAGCATAAACAGAAATACACAAATCAACACATTATATATACGTGGAAACCCTCGGTTAGAAAAAAAAAACCATGGTGAGACAGAGCTCACAACTTCACTTCTGCAGAAATAAAGATGCCCTATTATGAGCTTACAAAGCACTTGTGAAGGTGCTACCCAGTTAAGGGATTTGATAGAAGATCGGTTAAGATCTTAACTTTGTTAGGAGTTGCCTAGTTAGAGGACTTTTAACATCAACAAAGATGTTACCCGGTTAAAGGATTTTTACAAAGAACCGATTAGGGTTCACCCTGATTGAGGGATTTCAATATGCTTTCACACCTTACAAAAGCAATGATCTTAATTGACACTGATTGTCTGATTAGATCATACCTGTTGATCTCTTCCCCGGTTTGCCTGGCTGTTGAATCTTTTCTGCCTTTTTGCCTTTCACCTCTGGTGACTGTAATCTCTCTGCAGATATCTCTCCTCTGCTCTCTCTATTCAACAACTATCAACAACTCTTTTTTCTTGCGTCTTATGACCTGCATTTATATAAGAGTTCATCTCAATGAAACCCTTGACTCATAGAACCGCCAGGCTGTAAACTCAACATTAAATCATGCAACTAGCAATAAAGCTTTGTGTTATGATCTGGAGTTTACCTTGAAACATCCGCGTAGAAATAAAACTAACTCCTGTTAAAAAGTTAACATCAGTTATAAACGGTGGATGCTCCGCATATTCCGGTTTTAACTCAAACTACTCTGCATAATCCGGTGTGGATCTTTATGCAGTTTTGACCAGTATTACTCTTATACCTGGTCCATCCCAGTATGCAATATAAGATCGGTACAATGTACTTAGTTTGGTCTACCGGTGCATCTCCTCTATTTAGTCTACTGGTGCATACACTCTGTTTCTAGTCTACCGGTGCCTTTTAAGTAATGTGAGTGAACTACCGGTGAACCTTTACTGGTGGGAATGGTGTTTGCAACTAATCTTCACTAATGACAACTTAAATTGCTAACAATCTTCCCCTTTGTCATTGGTGGAAAAACCATACTCACTTATCACATTTTATACCTTGTCCTGTAGACTTCTCTTTCCTCTGGTGGCACACTTCCCCTGTCCAAGTGCTTTAACTCTTCTATTCTGATTCTATAGCCATTCTGTCCTTGACCTTCTGACCTTCTGCCCTTCTGTTCTGATCTCTTCCTATGCTTTTCTGTTCTAATCTCTTCCTTCTTCCCATTTCTTCTTCTTCTTCTTCCCCTTTTTGCCTCCATTGGACAAAGGGTTTAGCTTCACTTGTGTTTTTACATTTGTAGCTTTGTGAAGATATCTTTATAAATATTCCTTGCTAAATGAAGAAATGGTGCCCATTGACCACTTACATGTTCAAGGTTCTTCTATGTTTCTTGTAGAGAGACAATAATGTTCTCCATGTCCTCCATTGTTATGTAGTCTGGTTCTTTGATCAGATTCTCGGCCGATGATGCAGTTTGTTGCACTGCATCAAATGTGGGGGCCAGAAACAATTGAAATCCAATGATGTCTTGGATTCTCTTAGTCTTCTCTTCAGAAGTCTTTCTTAGAATGAGAGCAAGACTTGTCATTACTTTGCTGAAATTTGTTGTAGACTTATTCTTGATGTCAAATTGAGAAGACAAAGTTCTTATGTCTTCTGAAGTCTTTACTAACTTCTCTGTCAGATCTTGCAAGAATGTTTCAAAATTGGAAGTTCTTGTCATCAAACTTCCTGCCACTTGAATCAATTGTTGAAGAATTCTCAAATTGGTTGTCACAGTTACCTTTATTTCTTCAACTTGTTTATGGAGAATCTCTATTCTCTTCTTTTCATAATGATCTATTGCTATAGTCTCTGGATCTGTTAGGTCATTACTTGTGTATGTAATTCAAAGTAGCTTCTAATTGATTATTTTATTGTTTAAAGTTTATTTATTAAAGCATCCTTGAAACAAGTTTTAAATCCGTAAAAACATCTATATTTCATGGTCTCTTCAATTTGTTGAGTCTTTCGAGTCTTTGGTAGTTCTAGGCATAGTTGGACTAATTGTCGATTAATCGCTGAGTCACAAGTATTTGCCGAGTTTTTCAGCTAGGCAAGTTTCCAGAGAAAAAATCGGAAGAAAAAAACACAGAGGTTTTGAAAAAACTAACCAATTAATCGGCAAGTTTTTCCAAAAAACTCTACAATTTTTTTTGAAAAACTCTGCACCTGTCCTCCTGTGTTAAAACGCAAAAAATGGCATTTTTGGTCATTTTCTTTTGGGTGCAGCAATTTGGGTTGTGAGTGGAGGAGAAAAAGAGGCTTCCAAGCCCTTGTTAGGTGATTGCAAAGTATTGGAGGTGGATTCGAGTGGAGGCACAGTCACGCCCAGCGCAACGCTCTACTTCTAAGACTAGACCCCGTAGTTCCTCTCCCTTATTTGTTAGTAGAGCTAAGAAGAGGAAGATGTAATTGTAATGATGTATTTACTTTTAGTTTTATAGAAACTATTTACTATTTTGCTTCTAGCCATCAGCATTCCGCATGAGAATGAGATTTTGTACCCACTTTGCATTTATATATATCTAAACTCAGCTTGTTTCTTGTTTGTTCTCATTAATCAACTCTTTGGATGCATCTTCTCATTGAATTTTGCAAAATAAATGCATTTCTAATTAAATTTAAGCGTTTTTAAGTTCCCAAGTTTTTCCCTGAGGTTTTTCATAAACTGGCCGAATTTTTCCCAATTTTTGTTTGGGGCTTGGCAAATTTTTGCCGAGTCCGAGTTTTCTATCTATGGTTCTAGGCATTGATTCGAAGGCAAGTTTGAATCTTCTAACATTGGTTAAAATTATTTTGATGTTATCACTATCTTTTGACATAAATATCTTTTTGTAATTAGTAATCTGTAAGAACCCTTCACAGGCTCTAATTGCTAAAGCTATTTTATCTCAATATTTGTTTTGAAAAGTTTATAATTTTTTCGTGGTTTTCACAAGTTTTAGAGCAAAAGGGCAAATATACCATAATCTGAAATTCTGAAACAATTTGAAATACTGTTGCAACTTCTATTTATTTTCTAATTAAGTACAAGTAAAAATCCAGACAATCCTTTATTGGAAAATGATCACCAAAGACAACTATGACATACATTAAAAAAAAATCTGGAATAAAACCATCATGACTGCTGCAATTATTTTTTCTGAAATAGTAAATGCTGAAGATGTCATTTTATCTCCTAAACCCTTACGCCATCCGAATAAAACTCTATTATTTTCTGCAGGCAAAAATCACACTTTCCAACATGTATGCCATGAACATAAATAGGCTGCAATTTGTGATTTTCAGCCACGCTTCAGCTAGCCCTTATATGATATAATCTGTCTTCGTCAATCCCCAAATGCCAGCCGATATTATCTTTCCACAACTGCAAGTATAAACCTTTGCTGAAGCACAATAAGAATCTCTAGATGAGACCCTTTCTACAATACCAAATTCACCTGGCTCAAATGGCGAGCACAAAAGAAAACTACGTTTCTCCAATGGTGAATACTGAAAACCCTTGTCCAGAGCTCAGAGCAAGAAACAATAATCAATAACAATAACAATGGATAGCTCATTCTTCATTTTCCAAGCAAATATAGGCCTCCAAAACCCTAATCGAAAATCCTCTTCAAGGCTGTGATTTTATTTAATGAAATAACATTAAATAAAATCATTAACATTTAATTGAATTAAACTTAGGGAAAGCTTTTAATAATTCTCCTCCAAACTAAAATACTCAATTGGCCCCATTCGATGTGTTATAAACCCATCACTTAAGTGATTTAAATATAAAGTGAATTTAACTTTATATTAAATCCTTTGCCATTTAATTAATATATAACCACTGAAAACTGAATAACTCCCTCAAAAATGAGAATCTGGCTTAACTGTCTAGAACTGGAGTTGGCCTAATAATTTCCCATGTGATCAAATAATATTTCTAAAAATAGCAAGGGTCCATCTCTATGGCTCAAAAATAAACTCAAATATAGAAACCTTTGGTAAAAATAGAAAAATCCATATAACTGAGCCAAAAACAATCTCTTAAGTCAACTGAAAACACTGAGCTCTACCAATACTAAACCTTCAGAAATCCATACCTTCACTGTGCCTGAAAAGACCCCCTATCCATGCCTACTAGCCTACGAGGGTCCACTGATAGGCTAATCACTTACTAGCATGATGTCGCTACCTAGAAGGGGACATCACAGTCCGCCCTTCCTGAAATTGCTTGTCCTCAAGCAATCTCAACTTCGGATGCTGTAAGATCTCCTCACTCTCCCATGTAACATCCTCAACCGGCATATCCTTCCATTTCACCAAGTACTCCCTGATAGTATGCCTCCTCAAGTTTCTCTCCCTAAACTCCAAAATAGCCTCGGGCACTAAAACCAACTTCCCCTCATCATCCAAGGGTGGAAGCACTGTAGAAGGAACAATCTAGTGTCCTAACACCTTTTTGAGACGTGACCCATGAAAAACATTATGGACTTTACTCTCTGCCGGCAAATCCAACTCATACACCACCTCTCAAACTCTCCTGATCACCCTAAAAGGTCCATAGTATCATGCATTCAGTTTCTCGGCACCACTCCTTTTAAGAGTGGACTGGCGGTAAGGCTGTAACATCAAGTACACCATATCCCCTACCTCAAAAATCTGCTGAGTTCTCTTCTGATCCACATACTGCTTCTGCTGATTCTATGCCTTAGCAATATTCTCCTTAAGAGCCTTTACAATGTCCTGGCTCTCCTGTAACAAGTCTCCAGCAGTAAGCACTCTATTGCTGCTCAGCAAAAGATCCATGAAATTGGGTGCCTCATACCCATACAATGCCATGAAAGGTGACATCTGAATAGACATGTGATAAGTGCAATTGTAGCTATACTCACATAGGTAAATCCACTTAACCCAAGCCTTCTACTGCCTTGCTATGTAGTTCCTGAGGTATCCCTCCACCCATTTTGTTGACTATCTTAGTCTGTCCATCCATCTGGGGGTGGTAGCTAGTACTCGGAGTGAGCTTTGTCCTACACAATTTGAATAACTCCTGCCAAAAGTGACTCATAAACCTGCTGCCCTTGTCACTGACAATGCTCCAAGGTATACCATGCAACCTGAATACCTCTCTAAAGAATAAATCTTCTACTTGCGTAGCAGTGTATGTAGCAGTGATCGAGAAGAAGTGGTCAAACTTTGTAAGCCGATCAACACCAACATATATATAGTCTCTGTCCTGGGTTCTCGATAGTCCTGTGATGAAGTCCATGGACAAAGACTCCCACTTCCTGTCAGGAACCGGAAAAGGCTGAAGTAAATCGGTTGGATAAGAATGCTCCTGTTTATTCTGCTGGCAAGGACACTCTCTAACATACTGTAACACCTCAGCCTTGAGCCCTTTCCAAGAAAAACGTTCACGAATCTGCTAGTAGGTTTTATAAAAACCTGGATGTCCTGCCATAGGTGAGTCATGATAAACTTTCAACACCATCCTCCTCACCTCTGACCCTAGCACCAAATAAATGCGCCCTTTGTAAATGATGAGCTCATTCGCAAGGGTGAAATCACTATCCTGAACTGATCTATCTATGAATCCTGATGCCCATGTATCCTTTGCATACTCTGCAAGGATCAAATGTCTCCAGTCCTCTGATATATCTGTCATCAAGCTCAAGTGGGGTTTTCGTGACAAGGCATCTGCTACTACATTATGTGTCCCCTTGAAATAGGTAATATCGAAGTCATATGCTTGTAATTTACTTACCCATTTTTGCTGCCTGTCATTAAGATCTCGCTGCCCTAGGAAATGTTTCAAACTATTGTGGTCCGTTTTTATGCTGAATTTGCTGCCCACTAAATACTGCCTGAATTTGGCCAAAGCATGCATTATGGCCAACATTTCCTTATCATAAATGTTGAAGCTCCTCTCAGGCCCCCTGAGCTTCCTACTCTCATACACAATCGGGTGCTTGTCCTGCATAAGCACTGCTCCAACGCCCTCGCCAGATGCATCACAATGGAGCTCAAATGGTTTATTGAAATCTGAAAGTGCTAACACTGGACAAGAAGTCATCAACTCCTTGAATTTATCAAAACACTCATGTGCCTTAGAAGTCCACAAGAAAGCCCCCTTCCTCATCAAATCCGTTAAGGGTGATGCATGCCTGGAATATCCACTAACAAGCCGCCTGTAGAACCCACACAACCCCAAAAATCCCCTCAATTGTGTCAGGTTCACTGAAGAAGGCCACTCAACAATAGCATGAATCTTTTCTGGATCCATGCATACTCCCTGTGCACTGATAATGTGACCCAGCTATAATAACTCTGATAACCCCAAATCACATTTGGATTCCTTTGCATACAAGGATTCCCTGCTCAGCATGCTCAACACAGTGTCTAAGTGCCGCACATGCTCATCCCATGTCCTGCTATAAACCAGGATGTCATCAAAGAAGACTAACACAAATTTCCTCAACTGAGGTTGAGAAACCCTATTCATTGTGGACTGAAAAGTAGCTGGAGCATTAGTTAGCCCAAATGGCATAACTACAAACTCAAAATGGCCACAACGACACCAAAATGTCGTCTTCTCTATATCCTACTTTTTGACTCGGATCTGATGATAGCCTTATCTCAAATCAATTTTGGAGAAGAAGCATGCTCCGTGTAACTCATCTAATAACTCATCAATCCGTGGTATGGAGTACCTATTTTTTATAGTCTTCCTGTTCAGAACCCTGTAATCTATGCACATCCTAAGAGTACCATCCTTCTTCTTCACCAAAACCATAGAAGAAGCGAAAGGAAACTTACTTGGTCTAATGTGCCCCATAGCAAGTAGTTCCTTGATGGTTTTCTCAATCTCATCCTTCAATCTCTTTGAATGTCTGTAGGGTATGATCATGATGGGTTTAGCACCCTCCTCTAACTCAATAATATGCTCAATACATCTATCTGGAGGACTACCTGGTGGTATGTCACTGAAAACCTTGTAGAGCTTGATTCTCAATTCCTATATGTCGAGATGGTATTGGGATGCTTGCTGCCCCTGTGATGGCATCAATGTGCAATGGGCTGCCCACTCAGCCTGGTCATGACGCAACCAACTCTCCATGTGCCTACAAGACATCATCCTAAACTCACTGTCTTAGATGGCCGTAAGAATGTGGGTTTTACCATTAATATGAAATTTCATCACCATTTCTCTCAAATTGAGAGTAAACTCTCCAATATCATATAGCCAAGTCATGCCAAGAACTAAATCCGTGTCACCCATGTTAACCACATAGAATTCAGCCTTGAATTCAAAGTTATTAATTTTCAATGGAAAACTTATAATCTTTTTATCACATTTGAGGACATAGCCATCCGCTACCCTCACTCTCAAGCCCTCAAACTTCTCAGTTTGGATCCCGCGTCTCTCAACCAACCTAGAATCAATGAAATTGTGCCTAGCACCTGTCTCTAGCAATGTGATAACTCATTGTCCAGCCAATACTCCTCTCATCCAGAACGATCCGGCCTCCTGCTGCACACTAGTGAGATGACCTTCCTTAAGCCTACCTTCAACCTTCTCTTCATCGGTAGACATTTGCTTGAGCTTTTCATCATCTAAACTTTCCTTTTCTTCATTGGATTCCTCATTTTCAGTTTGCTGGTCTCAATTTTCAGAATCAGAATCCTCGTAGTAAGCCCACATAGCCCTGTTTTCTCTCCCCTTTGGTCTCAAAGGACAATCGTAGTTCATGTCATAGGGTCCTTCGCAATAAAAAACAGAGTTTTTTCTTCCTTAAATCATTCAATGTCTCTCTATCCACGAGAGCGAATGATTTATCTTTATTTTCAGCCTTTGTTTCATTTCTCTCAAGTTTTTTGAAGAATGGTTTGTTGTCTTTGCTAGATGATGCACCCTTTGACTGAAATTTATTTATTGGGGCTGCTTGTTCCATACTTCTAGCCTTTTTAATTTCTTCTTGCAAATCAAATGGATCAAAGGCTTTTACCCAACCCTTCAGTGGTTCAGATAATCCCTCAATGAACAAAACAATCAATCTCCTATCTAAGATATTTGGCACCATAATGGATAGCCTCTGAAAGTCACTAATGAAATACTCCAATCCGCCTGTCTGTCTCAATTGTGCTAACTCCCTGAAGTAGACTTTTGGATCCTTCTTATCAAACCTCTCTACCAAGCTGTCCACGAAGTCCTGATATGAAGTCACCTAGTTATGCTGAAGAGTAACCATCCCATGGTACCACCAATCATGTGCAACTCCCTCTAAATGTAGTGTGGCATATTTTATTGCTTCAATTTCTATCATAGGTCCCAGTGCCAGGAAAGTGTCAAGCTTGTGAATCCAAGCATGCACTGTCATCCTGCTACTACCATCAAAAGTAATCAAGGAAAGCTTTCTTGTACCATGCTTTCATTCATTGTTCTGACCACGAGGTTTCCTATCCTATCTCGCTGCCTTGTAATGCTCTCTCCTTTGATTGACAAATTGCTCAAAGGTGAGACGCTCCCTAACCTGTGGAGCTAGCATCTCCCACTCATTATTTGCAGCCATGAGAACATCTACGAACATCAAATCACCTGCTTCTTCTTCAGGCTCTGGTGTCGGATCCTCCCTCACAAATGTAGGACGTGTAGGCCTGTCAGCCATCCTAGAGTGTGTCTTAGGTCCTCGAGGAGAACCAACCACACTCCTGTTATCTTCCTGATCCTTATTCTTCTTGTTAGGTGGATTCATCCGCTCCATCATGGTAGTCAGTGCCTGTAAGGCCTAGCCCACCTGTTGTTGCCCTGTCGCCATAATTCTAAAAAACTCTCTAGTTTCCTGGTCTTCATCATTCCTATTTACCCTGGGTGGGCTACCGTCACGCCTGTCACCCATGGTGACCGACTGTTGTTCTAAAACCTATTCGCCTTCAAGTAAGGCTCTCCTGCGTGTACAATACCTATGTAAACCAACCTCCTCTGGCTGCATGTAATAACTAAACCCTCAAGATGGCAGGATTTAGCTATGATACCACTGCAAGAACCCTGCATAGGCTCTAATTGCTGAAGTTGTTTTATCTCAATATTTGTTTTGAAAAGTTTATAATTTTTTCGTGGTTTTCACAAGTTTTAGAGCAAAAGGGAAAATATACCATAATCTGAAATTCTGAAACAATTTGAAATATTGCTGCAACTTCTATTTATTTTCTAATTAAATACAAGTAAGAATCCAAACAATCCTTTATTGGAAAATGATCACCGAAGGCAACTATGACATACATTAAAACAAACCTGGAATAAAACCGTCACGACTGCTGCAATTATTTTTGCTGAAGTACTAAATGCTGAAGATGTCATTTTGTCTCCTAAACCCTTACGCCATCCAAATAAAACTCTATTATTTTCTGCAGGCAAAAATCGCACTTTCCAGCATGTGCACCATAAACATAAATAGGCTGCGATTTGTGATTTTCAGCCATGCTTCAACTAGCCTCTATATGATATAATCTGTCTTCGTCAATCCCCAACTGCCAGCCAATACCAAATTCACCTGGCTCAAATGGCGAACACAGAAGAAAACTACGTTTCTCCAATGGTGAATACTGAAAACCCTAGTCCAAAGCTCAGAGCAAGAAACAATAATCAACAACAATAACAATGGATAGCTCATTCTTCATTTCCCAAGCAAATATAGGCCTTCAAAACGCTAATCGAAAATCCTCTTCAAGGCTGCGATTTTATTTAATGAAATAACATTAAATAAAATCATTAACATTTAATTGAATTAAACTTAGGGAAAGCTTTTAATAATTCTCCTCCAAAATAAAATACTCAATTGGCCCAATTCGATGTGTTATAAACGCATCACTTAAGTGATTTAAATATAAAGTCAATTTAACTTTGTATTAAATCCTTTGCCATTTAATTAATATATAACCACTGAAAACTGAATAACTCCCTCACAAATGAGAATCTGGCTTAACCGTCTGGAACTAGAGTTGGCCTAATAATTTCCCATGTGATCAAATAATATTTCTAAAATAGCAGGGGTCCATCTCTATGGCTCAAAAATAAACCCAAATATAGAAGCCTTTGGTAAAAATAGAAAAATCCATATAATTGAGCCAAAAACAATCCCTTAAGCCAACTGAAAACACTGAGCTCTACAAATACTGAACCATCAAAAAACCATACCTTCACTGTGCTTGAAAAGACCCCCTATCCATGCCTACTAGCCTACAAGGGTCCACTGTTAGGCTAATCACTTACTAGCATGATGTCGCTAGCTAGAAGGGGACATCACATAATCTTATGATCAATGATTAGCAACATCCTTTCACTATTGTGTTTCTATCATTCTTAATCATTGTACTGTTTAGTAGTGTCATTATTAGCATTATAATTAATGGTAATCAACACTATTGTCAACATTATAGGAAATAAATTTTAAAGAAAATACTATTGTCAAGTAGCCATTTGATTTTGGAATATAATATGGATTTTGTCCATATCATTCTTCTAAATTTTTAAATATAATATGGATTTTTTAATATAAATAAAATATTTATAATTTTGAAAATTAAAAATTTAATTTAAAATAAATAGATGACTAAAAAGTAGATGGTCAACAATTTAAATTGCACGAGTTTCTATTGATAGAGGTTCTTCAACTCATTTCTGAGAGTAATATACCTCTCGATGTAATTAAATAATTATTTCAATTATTTAATTAGCTAACTATGTCTTCTATAACTAAATGAATTCTTTAATTTATTTAATTATTAACTTTTCTAAACATTGTTTGGAGGAAATAGGATCAAGTGCAGCTAAAAAGATTGATTAGATGGTGGATACAAGCGAGAGTTCTCTTTCTAAAGCTGCGAATATGCAAGACGATTGTTACAAGAAAAGATGTTTGGGGGATTTGGATCAGCATAGCAAGGTTTGCAAGGAGACTAGTCAAAAGGAGTCTAGAGGAGGACCCTAGTACTACAATCAACCAAAAATCCCTAAATCACTTCTTGTAATGTCCCCGTTTTTCAGGCTCTTGGGATTAGCCTATCATGTGACCCTCGTAGGCTAATGAGGATGGACAGAGGGTCTCTTTTAGTGGGCATCTACTTCAAGATTCAATATGCTTTGGTTTGGCGTCATTCGGACTTCATTTTCCATAATTTTGCCACATTTACTATTTATAGTAAGTCTGATGTTGTTCGAGAAGGACCCTTTCTATTTTTGGAAAGTGCATTTGGTCACATGGGGAAATAATAGGTGTGACTCCTATTTCAGACGACATATTAAAAGGATAAGCATTTTGGGAGTTATTATTATTTTGGTGGCCAAATTATTATTAAATCAATAAATGGCTTATTATAAAGTTATAATTTAACTTTATAATTTCACTTAAGTTGAGGGTTGAGTCATCTTGGGAAGGGGCCATTTATTTAATTAATTGATGGAAGCCTACGCCAAGGTATTAATTTAAAGTATTGGATTAAATGAATTATTAAAAGGAAAAGTATATTTTTTTATTCCACATTAGTAAGAATTGTGTTTGAGCTCTCACAAGAAAGAATAAAAAGGGAATTGAGAGCTCATTCTAGGATATCCATTGTTCATTTGATAAAATTTATGAAGTTTCTTGGCTGTGAGAAATGGCTAGGGTTTGAGGACCGATTCCTCTCTCGGCAATTTGAATCAGCACTGATTGGTGATGAATTTTGCAAATTAAATTCTGAAAATTCTTAATGAATCTCTGATTATCAATCTTGATGCTGAAGTAAATCAAGAGTGTGAAGTTTGAAGCAATTACATCAAGCTGGAAAATATTATAGTCTGAAATTCGAAATTCTACAATCTATCAATTTCTTGAGGCTCTGGATTGTTCTTATAGGCTATTGAATTTGATAGCAAGTGCAGCGTTTAAAATTTTGGGTGGATGCGTTTTGCTTTCTAATGCTGTGTTTGGAAGGAAGATGCAATTTGATCGTTTAGAAAGGGGTGTGTGTGAACAAGGAAGGCTGCATCACCTTTCCTCCTGACTGCGTGACCACTTTGTTGTGAAAACTGGATCGTCCTATAGAGATGATATATACTCGTTTGATATTGTAGAATACAATTGCCTTCGTTATTGATTGATTCTACAATAACAATAGGGTATAAGTATATATTGAATAGTCATGTAATGAATAGACATGACCGTATATACTTATGGTCATGTCACTTCATTACATAACTATTAGTTAACATATCGTAACCAATAGTTTATTCATACTTTGTATAATATATATATATATATATATATATATATATATATATAAGTATACACATATGCATATTAATATATACTTTTCAATTATATTATATAGTATATATATATATAAATATATCTATATTTATATGCATATCATGATTTCTCGTCGTTTATTAAACACGAACGAACAATACTTTAACACTCCCTCTTGAGAGAGAGTTTAATAGAATTTGTAGAATCTTTTCATATCATGATATCTGGCACATCCGGGATAGACCCTTTCGGGAGTCGATCATGATAGGCATCAAGATATCCGACACATCGGGGACAGACCCTTTCGGGAGTCAATCTTGACAAGTTATTACACACTAAGTAATAACATAAGCAACAAGATATCCGGCACATCTGGGACAGTCCCTTTCGGGAGTCAATCTTGACAAGTTATTACACACCAAGTAATAACATAAGCAACAAGATATCCGGCACATCTGGGACAGTCCCTTTCGAGAGTTAATCTTGAAGCCTGGTTAACTATTTTCAAGATCGTCACCTTGAAATAGTAACCCAACACACGTGAAAGATCATCACCTTTCATAACACAAAATGAATGGGCCCATAAAGTCTACCATGACTTCCGACACTTCGGGACACACAATTTAATGTAGTCTCGTCATGAAAATAGACTTGAATATCATGATCTCCGCATAGTCGGAACACACAATTAAGTAGTCTATCATGATATGGTTTCGTTATTACACATCCAGTAATAACAAGAGTCAAGATCTCCGCACAGTCGGGACACACAATTAAGTAGTCTATCTTGACACTTTGGTTCACTATTATCAAGCAAGGAAGGCTTCCACCTTAAACTTGTCTATCAAAGACAAGAATCATTTAAGATACAAAGTGATAGATCACTAAGGCTGAAAATCAACATCAGGAATACTTCCTCTAAATTAATATGACCACGATCCTGGGTTGCCATCTTAATTTGATCTTCTAGCTTCTCCCACTGACATGAAAGCATAGCCTTCTCACATGGTAATTCATCATAATTCTCTGCTATAGTTTCTTGATCACTAGGTAACCAACAAAACATGGTCTACTCCCTCTTAATCAAGATCTTCAAATGTCCATTAATGCAGATCCTTTCGCTTCCTCTTCTGTCACGGAGGCATACCCTATTTATATGCTCATCTCAGTGTTACTGCAGGATGTGACTCCATACCTTTCTTCCTGAGAGAATCGATGTCTCATACATGAATAATCTGAATAGACATAAGGTTGCCGACTCACATTGACTAGCATACGATGCATTTTGATCTTTTTCAAGGCCACAACATTAATACTCCCTCTTGGACTTGAGGGAAGATAATAAAAACCTCTAGTGTGATGTTCATCTCAATAACCTGAAGTCTCAAGCTGTATGGAATGACTCAATCAGAGATTCTATCCATGTGCATCTCATCGGTGATTCTATCCACGAGTTTCCACTTCTATAGCCTCGTAATTGTTTCACCTTCAGCAATGATCACCCTCTCAATCAATATGATTGATTTTGTCACAAGTTGACAGAACCATCTACTCCCTCTGAAGCTCAAGTTCATCAATTCTTAAACTTTCTGAAGATGTCAAGACTCCCTCTTAATCTGAATTTCACATGCTTTCATCCTTTTATATTCCCTTTCGTAAGGTGAGCCCAAAAAATATTTTGAAGAATCCATCTTGCTATAGTCCAAAGGTTGTACACAAATCCATGAGTACTTATTATGAAATTTCACTGTCATAGTGTAATCAAAATCTGGAGTAGTGTAGTTGTAGGAGCTTGTCAGTGCCACATGTGCAACAGACCCTGCACTCAGCAGTCCATAGGTACTTGTGATCAAAGAATCACCCTACACTTATTATAGTACGAAACAATCTTGCATAATGCCTTGATTGCATCATTCTTCTTTTTCTACAAGAACATTCTTGGAGACAAATGAAAAGATCAAGGCAAATAGCTCTTATAGTACAAACATGAATACATATAAGAAAATGACTACAAAATTATAAAAATTTAACTCAAGGATGAATACTTATCTTAAGTTTCACATATTTCTTTCTTTCAAGTGAGCCCATAGTCACTTGATATCCTTGATTTTCTAATAAGGTGATCATGCATCTGTAACCAGGTGTCACTGAAATCTGCTATAAGATTCCTTATATAAGTCTTCAATTTTCTTAATATTTCAGCTTTGAGAGTTTCATACTAATCCTTGTCTTCTCATAACATGCCATCATGACGTAGTCTTCATTCTAGATGATTTTTAACTCTTCATATTTTTAAGTAGTGTTGATACGTTCCTTTTAAGCCAATACCCTCTGTATTGTCGCCCCTTAGTTTTACAAGTCTAAGTATCAATTAAGAATTAGGATAATATGATATGTCAATTTAATTATGCGAATGTATAGGTATCGCTAACAGCAATATGTTGCTATTTCAGATTGAAAATTGAGTGCCCGCAACTTGAAAATATAGTTTTCTTTATGATATACAACTTCAATATCTGCAAATGCTTGGTGCCATCACTAATCTGCACTATTATTGCTTGCCACTAATAGTGCCACAAGACACTTTCTCTTACAGAATAGATCCAAGTGGAATTAAAAAGAAAGAGGTAAAATCCCATCATCAACGGAAGTTGATATACTCATTCTAAATTTATTATCATACATTCCAATAATATCCCATTATTGGTTACAACACTTCTCAACCTGAAATTATCGGATGCTATCATGTATGAATCTGTCGCTGTCTTTGATCATTGTTTGTCTTATCGATGCAGTGGCTTCCTTGAAATCTTATCATGGGGCTAGCTTTCATCGTGATTAGATCCTCAATATTGTTGTCGTCTACCTCAGCATATCCATAATGTTCCCTTGCAGCGTTACTTGGTGGTCGCATATAATTCTTTATTGACAATCCCATCATCACTAATATGTCGTTCCATTACTTAATTCTATGAATGGTAGAAATAATAAAAATTTCCTGTAAGGTGTGATGTAATAAGAGAAATAGAAGATGTTCCATGATTCGACGCAGTAGTCTTCTCCCCATGGTCGACTAATATGCCTTAGTCGGTTATAAGTATTAACATTTCCCTCCTAATATATGGACAATTCTCTCTCACCGTTATGGAACTGAGTGATCTCCTCATCGAGTATATCCCTTGTGATCCTTCCTATCGTGTTCTTCGATGCCTCTCTGAATACTCCTCCAGTTTGCCAGACGTCTGCATATATCCCTCAAGGGATTGCTGGTAAGATCTCCCTTGTTTTATCCGTGACTGCACTTACTGGTTCGCTGAGTTAACTTTCTTGCTTGCTTATGATATGCGTATCTTCTCCCATTACCGTAGATGAATACGTTTGCTGCTTATGATTTTGATCGATGGATTTTCTTATTGTTCCATTGATGATCATTGTTCTTGTCCTGAAGATGATAGTTTGAAAGTCTTGATGTATCTTGCAATTGAAATGATTGGTTGTGTTCTAAAAACATGTCTAATGTCTCTTTATCATTGCCACCTCTTAATACTAATCATATCGCTTTCACGACTATTGTTTATTATCGATTAGGCTTCACAAATACTTTTATTTTAATCGCACCATTCCATGACTATTGATTAGTCTTTAGCTTATAATAATGGATTGTAGCTTCTGTGCCTCTTGGATATCAATTTCTTAATTGCCATTAACTAATCTCAATGACCCGGGTGATGTTATCTCTTATATACAATGGATCGTATGAAAATATTTAGGCTGTCTAGCATCGACTATATCAGGTATGTCAATATCAATTGGCTTTGAACACTGAAAACGTCTCCAATATGACTTTATATAAGTATGTCCCGATTATGATGTCGTCTCTGTTATGGTCGATAGGCACTTGCACCGATGGTTGCTAGAGACAACACAATGATCTAAACAGGAAGACCCGCGAGTGCATATATCAGTCAATATAATAGCAATGGTATCTCGAAGTGTAGAGATATTGAGCGCAACAGTAAATGGATATCGTATATGTTGTGTAGGAACAGTCTTCCTTATTCTACTTACTGATCTGTATATATATATATTCTCTATAGGTTAGGCTCTGATACCATGTGAAAACTGGATCATCCTATAGAGATAATATATACTCGTTTGATATTGTAGAATACAATTGCCTTCGTTATTGATTGATTCTACAATAACAATAGGGTATATGTATATATTGAATAGTCATGTAATGAATAGACATGACCGTATATACTTATGGTCATGTCACTTCATTACATAACTATTAGTTAACATATCTTAACCAATAGTTTATTCATACTTTGTATAATATATATATATATAAGTATACACATATGCATATTAATATATACTTACTTTTCAATTATATTATATAGTATATATATATATAAATATATCTATATTTATATGCATATCATGATTTCTCGTCGTTTATTAAACACGAACGAACAATACTTTAACACACTTTGGGAAGCAGGTTTATTAATTCTGAAGCTTGCGTGAGTTCCCAGCAAGTTGCATTTCTTCAAGAGATAGATGCATTTTCATACTGGAGGCTGCTATACATTCCTCAGGCTACGCCAATGAATGTGGAGGTCTACACAACCTTTCAATCACACAATTCGACTTCCAGGTGCCAATAAATTGTAAAACAATTTGTTGTTTATGAGTTATTTTAAATCAATAAAATAAATAAGTGATGACATTCAAAAATCATTCAGTTTAAAAGTTATTTATGATATTCAATGTTGGTGGAAATCAAACAAAACAAAAAATATCAAAGACACAAGGACAAAATCTGCAAGTGTTTAAATAAAAAATATTATATTCAACTAAGAGCCAGGCAGGCTCTTTACAGTGGTATCAGAGCATGTTTCCTGCCATCCTGTGGGGTATGAATTCTTTTCTTATTCTGATGTTATATTAAGAGTGATCAACACTCCCGCTTTCCTAGTTGTGGACAAATACAGGAGGCCTAGTTCTGGGAGTCAGCATAGCAGTATGGGTAAAAAAGAGGAAATAAATGCCTTGATGGAAAGTATGGAAAGACTTAGGCTTCATCAGCAGAGATTGGCGGAGAGCTTGTCGGATCCAGAGACAGTTGACAGGGTAGCGAGGTATATGGTTTCTGCTTTTAGAAGGCCGCCATCGAGATTGTAGGGAAGAAAGCTTGAGTTTTCACCGACAGGTGCCCATGATGCAAATGTACCTATATTTAGTACGGCACCTACTAGTCCTATCCACAGTGCTGATGACAGACTTATTTCATAGGGACATGTGGATGTATCAGTGCCCTTGGTGGACAACAGCACTGAGCTTCAGCAAGTTGAGGCTCCCAGAGTAGTTGCTACAGTTAGTTCAGAGGCAGCTGATGTTGGAGTTGTCACTGAGCGTTCAGACTCTTTCGAGGAGGGAGTTGTTATTGGAGACTTTTATGTCAACTATCGTAGTGTTGCTCCAGTGCAAGAGGCAGCTGCTTCCTCATATGAAATCGATGCATGTATGGAGTCACCTAGCTGTGATGTTGGTGATCTAGGCAATACAGTGGAGTTGGTAGATGGTGGTTCTTGCTCCAGCATTATTGGTGTACAGCTTGACGTTGAGTCATGTGTGCAGAGTCAGGTGTCAGCAGTTGAGGCTTTAATAGGAGATGTGGATGCAGATAGTATGGACACATCTGATGATACATTCGATGAGCTATGAGCCGCACTGGGTATGACACCCCTTGTGAGATGTTGGGTGATGACTCCAAGGAGGTTTTGGATGAGTCCCAGGATCAATGTTTACAAGATCTTACTATTGAGGTGGATGCTGAGACATGCGAAGAGATTGATATTGCGAGGGCTTCCATTTCTTCGGATGAGGAGTTGGTTGAGGTACATAGTAGTTGTATCTCGGATGCAGAGTTGTGCGGGGACGATAGCTCATGTATGAGTGATCTTGTGGTGAGCAGTTCTGATTCAGCGTCCTATCACAGTGCAGTTAGTGGGACAGAGAGCTTGCATAGGAGGCAAGGCTTAAATAGGCATCATGTGTCTATTCAGCTGAAGGTGAATGACAGAGACATCTCTTCAACTATTGAGCATTATGATGCTATTCGTCAAATGTTGGCAGTATCTTGTTGGGGTGCTCCTATGTCAGATGAGCACGGTGATAGTAGTTTTTCCCTAGCAGAGGTTCATGCACTTCGAGAGGCTGTCAGGGTCTTGAAGCATAATTATTCATAGTTAGTCATTGACAGGGATTACCTTCTGGAGTGGGGGAGTACCTATTATGAGGCATTGTTAGGGAAAGAGGAGAAGGTAGTTGAGCTCACCCATGAGTTAGAGGTGACTGTGGACTCACTGCAGTGTACCCATTTGGCTTTCCAGGGGTCACGGTCACGATTACAGGAGGTGACCGTGGAGTTGGAGCATGTTCGGTCCACACCAGCCCCAGACCCAGTTCAGTTGCACATTGAGGTGGTTGGTGGTGAGTTTTCTTCTACGGTTGGGGATGAGGGACGTGATGATGTGGCAGACACATCCGTCCTGGATATGGGTGCAACAGGTACAAAGGAGGTGAGAGCATCAGTGGGGATGAGCTCTCATGGTGATTTGCTTCCTTTTGTTGGAAGCGAATCTATTTCTACATTTCTTACAGCTGATAATATTAGGCAGTTGGCAGTGCCACATTTTTAGGGGGATCAGTTGTGGGTTGCAGGGGAGCAAGTTGACGCTTCCACGTATAATTTCTACTGCACTGAGTCATTCATGGAGTATTTACTTGAGAGTGCAGATTTGCGGGAGGATTCATACAGAGTATCTGAGGGTACTCTCATTCGGGGCTCTCGCGCTATACGACGTTTGGTGGGGAAGATTGTAGAAACTTTGTCTACAATGCTTTCGAACAGGGATTTTGTGGTTGGATTTGCTAAGAGGGTTGCCCAGGATCCTACCCAACCTACAGTTATGTGAAGTCAAAGATTGGAGCCATCTCCTGATTCCCAGTTTGGTAATGATGAGCCTTTGACAGAGATTGGGGCTTTCTACCAGCATTATACGGTGGGGTATGCTCATCATTTTTCTTTTAACCCAGGGGTAGAGGATTTGGTATCACGCAGGTGTGGACTAGCTCCAATTTCTTACCATGCATTATGGGATGGGTTGGTACCATCTTTTGCAAATGGAATTGGCAGTTGCAAGGTAGACCACTTGCAGTATCGACACACCCAGGACAGTTTATCAGAGGTTGGATTTGGTGGTAGTGACTTAGGTACCTATGGTTGTTATCATATCCACAGTGCAGTTGGGTGTCAGTGTCAGTTAGAAAGGGACTCGAGTATTGACAAAGTTGTTGTTTCAGTTGGGTTGAGTTCCGTTGAGTTGTTTCCTCCATCGACACCTATAGTTGGTCTTCAGATGATGTACGTTGTCAGTGATGTCAGTTGTTTGGGTGTTGAGTGCAGTTTCTCAGTTGCTGATGTTTGTACTATTGATGCTGATGATTTCTAAACAGGAGTATGGTGAGGATCGGGACATTGCTCATGACCATCCTTGGGATCCGGGTGGACTATGATGTTGCTTGTTTTTCCTGATTACTTGAGGACAAGCAATCTTGGGAAGGGAGGATTGTAATGTCCTTGTTTTTCAGGCTCTTGGGATTAGCCTATCATGTGATCCTCGTAGGCTAATGAGGATGGACAGAGGGTCTCTTTCAATGGGCATCTACTTCAGGATTCAGTATGCTTTGGTTTGGCGTCATTCGGACTTCATTTGCCATAGTTTTGCCACATTTACTATTTATAGTAAGTCTGATGTTGTTCGAGAAGGGCCATTTCTATATTTGGAAAGTGCATTTGGTCACATGGGGAAATAATAGGTGTGACTCCTATTTCAGATGGCATATTAAAAGGATAAGTATTTTGGGAGTTATTATTATTTTGGTGGCCAAATTATTATTAAATCAATAAATGGCTTATTATAAAGTTATAATTTAACTTTATAATTTCACTTAAGTTGAGGGTTGAGTCATCTTAGGAAGGGGCCACTTATTTAATTAATTGATGGAAGCCTAAGCCAAGGTATTAATTTAAAGTATTGGAGTAAATGAATTATTAAAAGGAAAAGTATATCTTTTTATCCCACATTGGTAAGAATTGTGTTTGAGCTCTCACAAGAAAGAATAAAAAGAGACTTGAGAGCTCATTCTAGGATATCCATTGTTCATTTGATAAAATTTATGAAGTTACTTGGCTGTGAGAAATGGTTAGGGTTTGAGGACTGATTCCTCTCTCAGCAATTTGAATCATCACTGATTGATGATGAATTTTGCAAATTAAATTCTGAAAATTCTTAATGAATCTCTGATTATCAATCTTGATGCTGAAGTAAATCAAGAGTGTGAAGTTTGAAGCAATTACATCAAGCTGGAAAATATTATAGTCTGAAATTCAAAATTCTACAATCTATCAATTTCTTGAGAGACTGGATTATCCTTATAGGCTATTGAATTTGATAGCAAGTGCAGCGTTTAAAATTCTGGGTGGCTGCGTTTTGATTTCTAATGCTGTGTTTGGAAGGAAGCTGCAATTTGATTGTTTAGAAAGGGGTGCGTGTGAACAAGGAAGGCTTTATCACCTTTCCTTCTGGCTGCATGACCACTTTGGGAAGCAGGTTTATTAATTCTGAAGCTTGCGTGAGTTCCCAGCAAGCTGCATTTCTTCAAGAGACAGCTGCATTTTCATACTGGAGGCTGCCGTACATTCCTCAGGCTACGCCAATGAATGTGGAGGTCTACACAACCTTTCAATCACACAATTCGACTTCCAAGTGCCAATAAATTGTAAAACAATTTGTTGTTTATGAGTTATTTTAAATCAATAAAATAAGTAAGTGATGACATTCAGAAATCATTCAGTTTAAAAGTTATTTATGATATTCAATGCTGGTGGAAATCAAACAAAACAAAAAATATGAAAGACACAAGGACAAAATCTGCAAGTGTTTAAATAAAAAACATTATATTCAGCTAAGAGCCAGGCAGGCTCTTTACACTTCTTTAAACCTCCATAATTCCTCTTGCATCATTTGGTTCCTTGCTGTAGTTCGGTTGGTGGCCTTTGTTGGGTGTATGCTTTTCTGTTTTGTGGCTATTTTGCAGATGTTTCTTGAGTTATTCTTGGGTTGTTCTACTTTTCTTTCACTTCTATCTTTATGTAAAATGATCTTTTTGTAAAAGGATTTAGGGTCCTTTCTAAACCTTGCTTATCTAATCGAAAACATTATATGAAATATTGCTAATCAAAATGATAAATATGAAATGCTAAGACATGTCATTTTTGTCTTGCAATGTCAAGCATAATGTTTCCACTACCATAAACTTAGAGGTATTTGAAGAGGTTAGGGAGACTATTGTCAATTGTAGTTACCATTTTGTATATAGAATCTATAGATTGGTCTCTTGGAATTGATAATTAAAGGGAACAAGGTTAATAGTCATATTTATCTTAGTTGTGTTTTGTTTCATGAAGGGTTCATTAACATTTTGATAGAGTTATTTATTCACATTGTTAAAGAAATATATATTACAATTATTTCTATCAATGATCTCAAAATTAATGAGAAAAATCTATATTTCAAAATTCATGGTACAAACTCATTTATTTTCACTTGGTCTTTGTGAAATTAAGATGGCCTTAAAACTAAGTTCATTTTGGTTCAAATCTTGGTTCAAGTTCATAGATTTGGTTTGTAGATTTGGAAAAACAAAGTTTGGGGTTGGGTTCATTTTGGGGTTGTCCATAGAAAAAGCATGTAAAAATCATAATTATATAGATATATATTTACATCCTAAAAGTAGGAATTAAGTTTAGAATGCCACATAGAATCATCTAATCAATAAAACCACCATAAACTTGAATGTCATTTAAATATAAACTATAAATATCACGAAATATTCATTGTTTAAACTTCAAGTTCCATATTAAAATAACAGTATAAAGTTCAGCAATCAGTTTTCAGAATCATATGGATTTTCTAGATCATCAACATCATCATTTTCATAATATTAGATGTAGGAATGTAGGAACATTTGAAGAACCACAAGCAATGCCACTGCCACTCATGTTAAAAGTGTGCTTTCTTTGAGACTCCTCGAGTGCAACATGTTGAGGGTCAGAAGCATCTAAGACTGTATGATTTGGCTCCATATCTCATAATAAGTGGGTCTGGGAGTTGTGGCAAAAAATACTTATACAGTTAAAAGCCAATATTTTTGGAGTCTTTAATCCAGTTTGTCCATGCAAGGTGCAAGTCAAGGGTTTAGCCTCACTGAGTACCTAGTGAGTACTCATTGAAAATTGTCAAAAACTCACCAAAAAACACTATAAGTTCACTCTATAAACTTGTCAACAAAATCAAAGTCAAAGGTGAAAATTTTGAAAAAAAAAAAAAAAATTTTCCAAAATTGTGATGGGTTCTTTGTAGGGTCACTAGGATCCATTTGGATCCTCCCCGAGTTTCTTTCAAATGAACCCAACTCTCCATGGAAGCACCCTGCTATAATCCACAGAGGAACTAAAATGGACAATGGACCTGGTTCAAATTGGTCTGGATTTGACCGATCGCCAAGAAGATCCAGTTAGCTTGAAAATTTAAAAAATCAGTTATTTCATTTTAAAAAAATTACATCTTTGGGTTTCCAGTATTTTCCTAGGTTTTCCCCAATAATATCTTTTGATATGCTGAGAAGTTGTTGAGAAAATATTTGCTTTCATGATACAATTAGACTTAAGAGATCTCAAAGGAGGATGATTGAACCTGATTTATTCCCATACAGGTAATTAACAAGCATTCATAAAAATTCATTCATCAATATAATATGATATATTTTGTATCCAAAAGCATATTGTTCGGATGAGAAATAATAGATGTCAGTTAGAAGTGTTCATACCTTTGTTGGTTGATGCCCTTTAATTTGCATGTCTTCAAGAGTTTGTACTGCAAGATCATATAACTTCTCCTCACAAAAATAGGAAATAAGGGTGCTAAATGTTATCCAATTAGGAGAAATTTTTAACTTGTCCATTTTCATGAGTGTTTGAGAGACACTCTCCATGTCACCTACTCTAGAATAAGCCTTCAACAATGTATTCATCATTGCTAAGTCATAATTAACTTTTATATTCTCAATCTCCTTAGCTAGCTTCTTTACCTTTTCAAAATTGCCAGTCTTAGAATAAGAAGAGATCATCACACTATATGAATACCCATCTGCAAAACCCAATAGTGTGTAATGGATTAGTAAAGAAACTAATTCATAGGAAATGAGTAAAAAACATACATTGTGGCACATAATGGTGAGTTGAGCTTTTGATTGAAAAATTAACATGGAACTAGAACGAACCAACTTTCATACATAGAAATTGTGAAAGCAATACAAAGTGCCCAAGAATACCTCTGAACATTTCTCCATCTCTCTTATTGAAATCTAGACCTTATTTATGTTTCATTTAAGTAGAACAATCTATATAATAATGGAGATAAATGTAATGTCCCCATTTTAGCTGACCTTGGTTTGTAGTGTGCATTAGCCTATCAATGGCCCTCATAGGCTAAGTCAGAGGGATAGAGGGTCTTAGTTGGCAGAACCAGAGGCCAATTCCCATTTTAGAGGACAGGGGTGTTCAATATTGCTCCTTGCCAGGATCAGTTTGGCACACTTACTATTTATAGTAAGTGTCTATTTCAAGAAAGTCAGGATTTCTATCTATAGTAGGGCGCCTGAACAGGTTGGTGGCAGTGTTGAGATTTGGTATTGTTGACAGGAGCAGTTATTTAGGGACTTACTATTTATAGTAAGTCATGGTTGACGTGGACTCATGATCTGCATAGTGGTTGACTCATTCGTCAGTTGGCTAAGTGGAATGGCTTTATTGAGCACATTGATATCATTTATCATTAATAAAGTCACTTTATTAATGATAGTCATTATAAAGTTATAATATAAAGTTATTTAATAAGGGGGGCCAATTGATTTAAAAAGTTCATTAAATGAATATTATAATATGGGGGCCTATTTATTATTTTCCTAAAGTCAACATGAGACATCAAAAGAAAATATATTTAATGCTTTAAAAAAACACAAAAGGCAATGTGAATTTGGCATCAAGTATATAAAGGCTTCATGAAGTGCATTGAATCATTATACATAGTTTTCTTGACTTGGTTTTGGTGTGAGTTCCTCTTGGGAATTGGTGCAATTTGTTCAAGGGTTTTACAGCTTGGAGAAACATGGATTTCTTCAAGGATTTAGCATTTGAGGTGTTGAAAGAAACACTGAAATCTGCTACTAAGAGTGGCTCATATCAGAGCTACAGTTGTGCTTAATTGGCGTTGAATTTGGTGAGGTTTGAATTATATTTTATCAGAATAATTTGCAGAGATTGAATCATTTGCTAGTAATAAGAATCACAGCTCCGAAACCAGCGATTGGGGTGAATATAAGGCAGTCGCACTTGATGATATAGGTGCATGAGCATTATGTGTTGACGCCAAACCTCTAGGTCTGGATGTGTAGGGTTTTGAACAACATTTTGGTTTCAGATTTAAGCACCTAAGGGTCTCTTGGCACTGTGTAAAGGCTGCGAACCTATTTGAGTCAATAATGCAGAGCTACGTCCATACATCAGGTTCCACAAATACTATTAATTCATTCCTTGTTTCCAATAATTGACATTGTATGCAAAATCATATCCTAGATTGAGTAAAGTGGAATTCTTCTTCATTGAATTGGCATAGATAGTTTATTGTCATGCATTGTTATTTATTCTCAAAAACTCAAACATTTTAAACTTCAAAATACATGAAAAATTTGAACATTGCAAAAACTTCAAAAAAAAGGGGCAATTGACAAAATGTTTGGAGTATGAGCCAGTTAGGCTCATTACAGTGGTATCCAGCAGGGTTGGGTAATATATGCAACCACAAAGATATGTACCCCACAGGTATTACACTCGCAGGAATACAGAACCACGGGCCGAATAGGTACAGGTACCACTATTGGGCACTATGGGTCACAGGAGAGGCCGAAGCCCTCCTAGGAATACATGTAACAATGAGGATAGGGATGCCATGGACATTTTCAGAGGTTTGGCAGATGGACAGAAGCTGGTTACTAATGTCCTACAATAGCTTACCACAACCATCTAGAAGATGTCACTACCTAGGGGTTAGCATATTGAATAGGAAGAGCATGGTAATGCTTTTGTGTCTCTTAGAGTACATAGGATGCCTAAAGGGACTTATGACAGACCCACATGTCCCACTTTCTTGAGACCAGATTCAAAGGAAGGTAGTGTGGAAGAAGAAGAGGGCTTGACTTTCACAAATAATATCTTAGCAATGCATGCAGAGTGGGATGCATTACCTCCACAGATTAAGGAGCAATTGATTTTTGACAAGTTTATGCCACAAAAGAGAAAGGCAAGACAAGAAGCAAAGAAATAAAAACAGTGATCTTAAATATGCTACTAGTAAATTATCTCTTCCTACTTTTGATGCAAGCAGTAAGGTGATTAGCGAGAGTTTGGATTCACAAGCTGGATATCTTCTTGACTTTGTGTCCCATGGCTGAAGAAGATGCCATCAGATTTGTTGTTTTACACTTGGACAGTATAGCCCATGATTGGTGGTATCATGGGATGGTAACTTTGCAACATAACCTCATCACCTTTTAACAGAAGTTCTTTGACAATTTGATTGAGCATTTTGATAGGAAGGATCCAAAGTCATATTTCAGAGATTTTTCTCAACTTAGACAAGTGGGCAGTTTGGATTCTTTCATTATTGAGTTTCAGAGGCTTGTTGTGATGGTTCCTAATGTGATAGAGAAACGTTTGGTTATGTTATTTACCAAGGGACTATAGGAGCCATTGAGAGGTTGGCTTAAGAGTTAAGACATTTGATCGACCTTTCTTGCATGGTGCCATAAAGAAGGAAAGAAACATGGAGCTTGCAACTCCTAAGAGACAAATTCAACCTAAATCTACCACTTTGCCTTCAAAGAAGCACCACCCACGAATTGCTGATTAAAAGAAGAAAGCAGTAGCAAAATATGATGAGGTAACTCGTGGGGATTTAAGAAAGAGACGGCTATGCTATTGTTGTAAATAACCCTATGATCGTGACCACACTTGCCCATTAAGGCCTAAGGGAAAGGCTAGCTATTCTACGTGGGTTTACTATGATGAGGATGAGGCTGAAAATTCACATCAGCCAACCGAGGGTTTCCACGTATATATGTTGTGTTGATCTGTGCATTTCTATTTTTGATTATGAGTGTTGTTATATTCTTTTAATTCTGCAAGAATATATATATTAAGGTTAAATTGAAGTAGAAATTGTATTTACTGATTCACCCCCCGCTCTCAGTAACCGGTTAGGATTAACAAGATTTATCAGTAGGTGTTGTTGCCCTCAATTTTGTATTCACAAAATTGGGGCAACCCTATGGAAAATTTTGTAGGATAAACTCTCTAAGGCATTTTCTTAGTTGTCTCATTTGATTTTGGTTTTGTTTCTGTACTAGATTGATGGCATTTTCAATTCCGCTCATTTCAAGCTATCGTAGGCCTCAATTGGAGTCATCTATCAAAAGATATTAAAGAATTAAACATTCAGCAAGTGGGCTTTTTTGGCCTGACTACATATCATTATTCTTTAATTGAAATCCCTCCTAAGTGGACTTTTCATTGACCGTTGCATAACATGTTGGGCGTATTTACATGTGAAATGGAAATAAAACTCTATTTTTATATATTTGCATTGAATATATGAAGTTTTAATGAGTTTTTAATGTAATGGTGGGTTTTTAAATTCTTATTGCATATTTTCTCTTTTAAAATTTGTTTGTAATTACACATGAGAAGCCCATATGCGTCTAAACTTAAACTATGTGCAAAAGGTGGCGATTTTTGAAGTGATTGCATGTCTAAAGCTAAGCTTGGATATGTATTTCATCTCCTGAACTCCATGGTGGCATTTTTAATAGGCATTGCATGTTTTTAAATCATCAAAATTTACACATGCAATAAGCTTTAAACAGCCCATAAGTCTAAAGGTGGCTGTTTTTGTCTCCATTACATGCTTTTATATTCTTTGAAACACATGTATTTTCCTTCCAAAAACCTGTTATGAGTATTAGGGCATGTAAAGATTATTTAAAAATATGTTTTTAGTCTTTATGTGTTGCATTTTAACTCTATAAGGCTAGGTTGCGATTTTTATATCATTTACATATTATAAATCCTTTATATGTCATGTGTTTGGCAACTAAAAGCATGTTTTAGGTCATCCAAAGGGCTGGGCGGCAATTTTAAAAGAGATTACATGTATTGAATGCTATTCAAGCATATTTAAGTAGCTACCCAAAGCCCGTTTTGAGTCTTTATTGCTGCATTTTACATCAAGAACTCTTGGACGACGATTTTGGTTTCCTTTGCATCTTCTCTTTTGCATTCAATACCTGTGTTTTGCATTCAACAGCTCGTGTAGGGAATTATTGGCCAAAAAACAGCTTTTAGAAAGGTAAATACAAGTATTTGAACCTGCGTTTTTGAGCTGGAAGCACATCTAGGGCATCAAACAGCACATTCCAGCTTGTATCCATCCACAAATAGTGCATTTTTCACCTCTAGAGGGCCATTTTTGTTTGGGATTGCATATCGCAAAAACTCCATCACGTTTTTGCAAGTTTGAATCTTTCTTTTTTATTGCTATTCCTTTGCATATTTCCTCTCATTCATGGCCATTTGTCAAAGATTCAAAGAGGATTGAGTTTTGCATTCATTCTTGTCAAGATTTGGTCAAGCTCGGTTCCCTATATAGTTGAAATTTGAGGATCTTTTCCCAAATTCGAACCAGCAAAGATTTGGAGTTTTTCTTCAAAGTTCATGCATCTTTTCCTTCACATTTTGGTTCCAAGTGGTGCAAGTTATTCATATTTCACCAGTCTTGCTAAATGATTGGTGATTCAAGAGAGGATTTTTTTGTCTTCAAAAGTTTGATTGTATTGTTCTCACAACAATACAAGTTCTTCCCAAAATGATTCAAGTTCTTCCCTTCATGAAAAAGCTTCAAACACTCATGCTTAAGTCGGGATTAAAAACCTCATGCTTAAGTTTGTTTTACACAAAAAGAGAAAGGCTTTTCTCTTATATGTAATGCAAGCAAAAAAACCCACATTCAAGTGTTTTCTACACACTTTTTGACACTTTCCTAAAGGCTGCAAATGGAGTTCAAAAACCCGTTTATAGGCATCAAGAGATTTCTGGTTAACTTGTACTGGGACAAGAAAACCCCACCTATGAGTCAATAACCTTCCCACTTGTACATATGCGCATACTGTTGGCATTGAGTGATGGTAACCGGTAAGCCAATTACCGGTACAAGTACAAGTATTGTCATTGATTGGCAAAAGAAGATAGAGTTTTGTCATCTCTATTAAGTCTAAAGATCCAAGGAAATATGTATGAAGGAAGGATGGTTTGGCAGATGGTGCCAACATATAAGAACCGAGATCTGTATGAAGGAAGGATAATTTAATAGATGGTGCCACCATATAAGAACCGGTCACTAAACAAAGCATCAGCAACCGGGTAATGTATACAATCAAGAAAAGGAGGATTTCAACCTCCAACCGAAAACCGTGGACCTGGCTACAACTGGTGTAGTCAAGTACAGAGAAAGCAACAACAAACCGGTGTCAACAATACAACCGAGGAAGGTGCAACCGGTAAGCCAAGGAAGAGACAGTAATAGGTCAAAGACCCTTACCTGTTCACAGCATGACGATCTCTACCGATCTAGTAATGACTCCGGTATGAACCGAGGAAGTCATAGTCTACTATCTGTTCCAACCAACTCTTTGACCGGGATTTTTTGCGACAAATCCGGAGGTCTTTGAGTTAAACTGGTGATCGGTTTGGGGCGTGTCTGGAGGTTTTAAAGCTAGAATCAGTGGCTTTAAAACAAGGTGTTATCTCTTGTAAAGGAAAGATGCTTGCCACGCATCTATTGTTTTCTTTTTGCAGCAGATAAATCAATGGCATGCATCGGATGTTTCCTTAGTGAACTGGTACTCCACTGAGTGATGAATCCGAGAAGGATCTATAATTAGGTCATGCATGATGAACACAATTAGGGCTAGGGATCTATATATTCTTCTACCTGAGGCGAATAGAAGTTGCCTTCATTCTGCAGAGAAAAAGAGTGAACCTATAAACTATAGAAGCCAGGGTAAGAAGAAGTTTGAAGAAGAGAGAAAGAAGATTGTGCAGAGAAGCACAACAATAGAGGAGAACACACCTGCAGTGACCGGTGATGCTTTTCAGTTGAGCACAAACAGAGATCTTATCAAGCTATGCATAGCCATTTGTAAAAGGTCAATCCCTCTATTGTTCTCTTGCAATTACAATAGTTAAATCCGAGTATTTGGGTGGACTCTAACAGGTCCCTTGTATCAAATCCCCTAACCGGGTGACATCTTTCAAGGTGTTCAAAGTCCTCTAACCAGGCAGGCACTAACCGGCCTTATTGTGACAAATCCTTTAACCAGGTCGCATCTAACAGTGCGTTTTGATCCTTTAACAGGGAAGGCTCCTAATAGGGCGTACTCCAGAAGAGTACAAAATTTGTGAGGTCTCCTCACATTGTGGTTTTCACCCTAATCGGATTTCCACGTGATAAATTTGGTGTCACTGTGTGATTGTTTGCTTATTGTTATTATATGTTTGAATCTTTCTAACTCACAGTTATAAGTACACTTTACCAGAGTTAAGAGAAAAGTTTTAGAGGTGCCGATTCACCCCTCCCCTCTTGGCACCGGTTGGGACTATCAATTGGTATCAGAGCCAAGTCTTGTTTTCTTTACCCCTTAACCACAAAAAAAAAAGTCAAGATGATGAGAAAGGAAGGACCAAAGTTTTCAAACGAAAACTTTACTCTGTGGTGCAGCAGAATGAAGCTGTACATGAAGACCACTGGTGATCAGTACTGGAATCATGTTGCCACTGATTATAGTGAACCCGCTGGCACTCTGACACCCGATCAACTGAAGATCAAAACCAAGCACACGGCTGCTATGGATATGAAAGCTAGCACGCTACCTGATCATGTCTATGCTAAGATTGAACATCTTGATTCTGCGTTCAAGATGTAGGGCAAGTTGCAAGTGGTTTATGGAGGAGACCTAAATGTTCAAAGAGGCAAGGTCAAAAGCCTCAGAGGAAAGTATGATGACATGAGGATGAATGAAGGAGAAGACATCAAGCAATATAGCAACTAGATCAAAGAGGTGATCAACTCCATCAGAAGCGCTGGAGGAAAGCTCAGTGAAGAGGAGGTGGTTAGCAAAATACTGAGAACTCTCAGACCTCAATATGCCATTAAGATCTCTGCTATTCAAGAGCTCAAATCGGTGACCAAAGATCAAGTCACCCTAGACTCCGTAATCAGTAAGCTGGCTGCTTTTGAATTAACTAATTTTGACAATAGCTTACCCATTGAGGAAGCATCATTTAAGTCTTCGGTCAACATCTCTTCCACCAAAAAGGGAAGAGAAACCGGTAATTGCTCTACCAGTAAGATTGGTAATCTTGTTGAAAATCTGCTCTCAGAACAGATGGAGTAAGATGAGTTTGAAGCACTCATCACTAGAAGATTCCCCAGAGGGAAAGGGAAGTACAAAGGAAAACTTCTTTTGAAATGCTTCTCTTGCAACAAGATAGGACATATTGCTACAAGGTGTCTTGATGATGAACATAAAGATAAAAGAGACCAGTTCAAGAGAAAAGCAAAGAAGGAATGCTATCTTGCAGAGGAAGGAGTCGCAGACAATGAGTCTGAAGACTCTGAGGATCCAGAAATTGCATTTGTTGCAATAAAGGAGGAGAGCCCAGTGGTAAATGAAGTAGCACTCATATCTAGATCTCATCAGCTTGATGATTGGATCATTGACAGCGGCTGCACTCACCACATGACTGGTGACAAGAACAAGTTTATCAACTTGGAGCTCAGTGACAGCGGATCAGTTACCTTTGGAAACAATGCCCCTTGTGCCATCAAAGGTAAAGGTTCTATTGCTCTCTGCAACAATGCTGTCTGTGAAGATGTGTACTGGGTTGAAGGACTTGAGTACAATTTAATGAGTGTTGCACAGTTGAACAACAAAGGATTCCAGTTGGAATTTAGACAAGGTTCTTGTATAGTCAAAAATCAGTCTGGAACCCATGTTGCAACCAGTAAACAGAGCAAAGGCAATCTGTTCTACCTAGACTCAATCGAAGGAGCTTGTTTGATAGCTTCAGTTAGAGTAGAATCAAGTAAAATCTGTCTTGTCTCCAAAGAAGACAATAGCTAGCTATGGCACAAGAGACTCTGCCACATAAACTTTGACAGTATTGTCAAAGTGAGCAAAAAGAAATCGGTTAGAGGATTCCCTAAGATTAAAAAAACCATCAGTGGGGTTTGTAAAGATTGTCAATTAGGAAAACTGACAGGAACAAGTTTCAACAGTAACACATTTATTGCTGAAAATGTTCTAGACCTTATGCACACAGATCTGTGTGGACCAATGAAGACAAAGAGCTATTATGAAGACTGGTACTTCATGATATTTGTAGATGACTTCTCAAGAATGATGTGGACACTTTTTCTTAGAGAGAAATTAGAGGCCTTCCACATGTTCAGAATCTACAAGGCTAGAGTGGAAAAGGAAACCGGTAAAAGCTTGAAGTGCCTGAGGTTAGATAGAGGAGGTGAGTACACCTCTCAGGAGTTCACTCATTACTGTGAGAAACATGGAATAAAGAGACAGTTTTCTGCACCAAGGACTCCTCAGCAAAATGGAGTAGCAGAAAGAAGAAACAGGATGCTAATTGACTGTGCAAGAACCCTATTGATTCAGAAGGATCTCCCTCATCACTTCTAGAGAGAAGCCATCAATACTGTTGTCTACACACTGAACCAAGTTCAAGTCAAAAAGGGAACCGGTAAGACTCCTTATGAACTACGGTTCAAGCATACTCCTAGTGTAGGTTACTTCAAAATTTTTGGTAGTAAATGTTACATCAAAAGAGATATGTACTCTGGGAAGTTTGATCCCAAGAGCGATGAAGAAACATTTTTGGGTTACTCTACCAAAAGTAAGGCCTATCGGTGTCTGAATAAGAGAACATGCAAGATAATTGAAAGCATTAATGTAAAAGTTGATTAATCATCAAAATCGGATAAGAAGACTGGTCATGCTGATCATGACAGTCTTGAAGGTCTAAATGAAGGAAATGCCTTTGAGTTCAATGAAGCAACAACTGAAGATGAAGGAGAAATGCACATGGACAGACATCTAGAGCGGGAGACTATACCTGAAGCCAACAGGTTAACACGGGATGGTCAACAAGATGATGCCCAGAACCATGATGAAGAAAATGCTCAACCAAAAGAACTAGACCGAGAACAGAGACCAGTTCTGCCAAGGTATGTCACATATCATTCCACTGACAATATAATTGGTGACAAACATGCAAATATCTTAACCAGGAAAAAGGCCAGAGAGAATATCTATTTACTTTCCTGTATAGAGCCCAAATCCACCAGGGAAGCTCTAGAAGATGAAAATTAGGTCAAGGCCATGGAGGAAGAACTTGAGAAAATTGAAAAAAATGATATGTGGGCGCTTGTGCCAAGACCAAAGGACAAGAACGTCATAGGGACCAAGTGGGTCTACAGGAACAAGTTGAATGAGGATGGGAAAGTAATAAGAAATAAGGCAAGACTGGTATGCAAAGGGTATGCCCAGGAAGCTGGACTGGACTATGGAGAAACTGTTGCACCAGTGGCCAGATTGGGAGTGAGAATTCTTCTCGCCTATGCTGCTCACAAAAGATTCAAAGTATATCAGATGGATGTCAAGTTTGCATTCCTGAACGGAATATTGGAAGAAGAGGTCTACATTGAACAACCGGAAGACTTCACATTTGCACAAGATAGTGGTATGGTCTGTAAGCTGAAAAAGGTTCTTTATGGGCTTAAGCAAGCTCCAAGGGCTTGGTATGAGAGGTTGCATTCATACCTTCTGACCATAGGATTCACAAGAACTGGGGACAACAGCAATATATATCTCAAGACCGGAAAAGATGGAAATCTGATTGCTGAGATCTTCGTGGATGACATCATCTTTGGAGGAGATGACAGGATGAGCGAAGACTTCACTGAAGAGATGAAGAAAGAATTTGAGATGTCTATGATAGGCGCCATAAAATTCTTCATTGGACTACAAGTCTATCAGCTAAAAAAAGGTATTTTTATCTCTCAGTCTAAGTATACAAAAGAAATTCTTAAGACTTTTGGACTTGAAGAATCTAAACCGGTTGGAACCCCAATAATAACTAACCTCAAGTTATCAAAGGAGGAGGATGCAAAAGAAGTGAATGAAACAATGTATCGGTCCATGATAGGAAAACTGCAGTATGTTGTTCACAGTAGACCGGACATTGCACATGCGGTTGGCATAGTGGCAAGATTCTCTACTAATCCCAAAGAGACATATCTGATAGCAGTAAAGAGAATCTTCAGGTATCTAAAGGGAACCGAGGAATTTGGTTTATGGTTTCCACATAAGGGAGGATTTGAGGTAAAAGTATACACTGATGCAGACTGGGCTAGCAACATTGATGATAGAAAGAGCACAAGTGGTGATGCATTCTTTCTCAGTGGAAGAATTGTTTCTTGGACAAGCGAGAAACATAATTGTATCTCACAATCTACTGTAGAGGCTGAATACGTTGCTGCAGCAATCAATTGAACACAGGTAATCTTGATCAAACAACTGTTGGAAGGAATCAAAGAACAGATACGTGAACCGATAGCTATCTATTGTGATAGCACCAGTGCAATTACCATATCCAAGAACCCTTTTATGCACTCCAAGACAAAACACATTGCCATCAAGTATCACTACTTGAGAGAGTTGGTACAAGACAAGGAGGTGAGATTGGAGTATGTTCCCACCAAGGAACAAATTGCTAATATCTTTACAAAGCCATTACCAAAGAGTACTTTTGAGTATCTCAGAGGTAAACTTGGGGTGATACCCCTTCGTGATCTCCAATAAACTTGCAAAGGCAATTATTAGTTCATTATGCTTCAACAGAGGGTTATACCTCATCTTTTCTAGACTAATGAAAAGGGTTGCTACTCATAGGGGGACCAGATTAGAATAAGGTAGTCATTTTGACTAGCCTTTGGCATTATTATCAAAAAGGGGGACAGTTTGGCAATAACCGGTGAACAGACTGTAGCAGAAGTAGTGACACAATATTGTGATTCAATATTGTGATTGCCCATCAAAGTTTTTCCATCAATGTCAAAGGGGGAGATTGTTGGCATTGAGTGATGGTAACCGGTAAGCCTACTACTGGTACAACTACAAGTATTGTCATTGATTGGCAAAAGAAGATAGAGTTTTGTCATCTCTATTAAGTCTAAAGATCCAAGGAAATCTGTATAAAGGAAGGATGGTTTGGCAGACAGTGCCAACATATAAGAACCGGTCACTAGACAAAGCATCAACAACCGAATAATGTATACAATCAAGAAAAGGAGGATTTCAACCTTCAACCTAAAACCGTGGACCTGGCTACAACCGGTGTAGTCAAGTACAGAGAAAGCAATAACAAACCGGTGTCAACAATACAACCGAGGAAGGTGCAACCGGTAAGCCAAGGAAGAGACAGTAATAGGTCAAAGACCCTTACCTGTTCACAGCATGAGGATCTCTACCGATCTAGTAATGACTCCGGTATGAACCGAGGAAGTCATAGTCTACTATCTGTTCCAACCAACTCTTTGCCCGAGATTTTCTGCAACAAATCCGGAGGTCTTTGAGTTAAACTGGTGATCGGTTTGGGGCGCGTCTGGAGCTTTTAAAGTCAGAATCAGTGGCTTTAAAACAAGGTGTTATCTCTTGTAAAGGAAAGATGCTTGCCACGCACCTATTGTTTTCTTTTTGCAGCAGATATATGAAAGGCATGCATCGGATGTTTCCTTAGTGAACTGGTACTCCACTGAGTGATGAATCCGAGAAGGATCTGTAATTAGGTCATGCATGATGAGCACAATTAGGGCTAGGGCTCTATATATTCTTCTTCCTGAGGCAAATAGAAGTTACCTTCATTCTGCAGAGAAAAAGAGTGAACCTATAAGTTGTAGAAGCCAGGATAAAAAGAAGTTTGAAGAAGAGAGAAAGAAGATTGTGCAGAGAAGCACAACAGTAGAAGAGAACACACCTGCGGTGACCGGTGATGCTTCTCAGTTGAGCACAAACAAAGATCTTATCAGGCTATGCATAGCCATCTGTAAAAGGTCAATCCCTCTATTGTTCTCTAGAAGTTACATTAGTTAAATCCCAGTATTTGGGTGGACTCTAATAGGTCCCTTGTATCAAATCCCCTAACCGGGTGACATCTTTCAAGGTGTTCAAAGTCCTCTAACTAGGCAGGCACTAACCGGCCTTATTGTAAAAAATATCTTAACTAGGTTGCATCTAACAGTGCGTTTTGATCGTTTAACCAGGAAGGCTCCTAACAGGGCATACTCTAGAAGAGTACAAAATTTGTGAGGTCTCCTCACACTGTCATTTTCACCCTAATCGGGTTTCCATGTGATAAATCTGGTGTCACTGCGTGATTTGTTGCTTACTGTTATTATATGTTTGAATCTGTCTGGCTCACAGTTATAAGTACACTTTACCAAAGTTGAGAGAAAAGTTTTAGAGGTGTTGATTCACCCCTCCCCTCTCGGCACCGGTTGGGACTGTCACATACGCTCTCCATTTCCTTGCTCAAAGCTTGCTGCCCGTTCATATGCAGTGCTCCCAGAAAACCTCACTTACAAGAGAAAAGTCTTCCCACATTTATATATATGCTTGTGCAAGGAGGTGACAAAGTGAAGTGTTTGCAGGCATAGAATGCTTTCAATACAAAAATGGAAAGGAACACGAAGATGCTTTTCCGATAACCACCATTATGATGCAGAACAATCAAGGATGCGGATTCATATTCCAGTTCATGATGCTTTCGTCAAACTTGAATACTTCAAACATGGATCATCCTATAGCAACATGAAGTCCGACAAAGGATGATGCAAATAGATGTCGTGTCTTGTTAGACACTTAAAATATTTCATTATGCATTTTGTAATTGTGTAATCGATAGATTACATGCAATGTAAGAACAAGATGTAATTGCAGGTGATAGTATCACCTGCAAAGCTGTAACATGTAATCAAGTTGCAAGTGCTTTAGGCCTTGTAACAATGAATAAGTCAAATAGAATCTTTTGAATTAGTCAAAGTTGGTTAGGGAATAGGTCACAAAGTTTGTTGGGTTTCTCCCACCTTTCTCTCTCAACCCTTCACCTATATATAAGAGGGCACCTCATCTTTTGGCAATGCAAGAAAATTCTGCCAGTTTGTATATGCACTCTAAAAATTTCTGCTTGGATGTAAATCAAATTGCTTTCAATAAAAGAGGTCGATTGTTTTCAGACTTTGTGCCAATTCAAACTATTACGTGACAACATTTTTTTGAGTTGATTGTGAGTTTTTGTGCCTTGTTAAAGAGGGATTTGAATTTAATTATGTAGACTTTGAGTGCCTATTGTATTCAAAATCAATTTGAACTTTTGAAGACATTGTGCTGCAAGAGGACAAATATTTATATTTAGTATTGGTTGCGATTACTTAGAATTGAAAGACTTTGGGCTTCAGTTGTAAGTATTTTTATTAAGTTCGAGAGTATCTAGTAAGAGAATTTGTGTCTTATTGGTTATTTTGATTATCGAATCCCCATTCGAAACAAGCGCAGGAGACTTTGGGTTCCTTTTTTTGTTTCACAAATATATAAGTAGACTATTGTCTCAGGTGTTGTTCTTATGTAAACTCTTGAGCCATCGGTATTATCGTAGCAATAGATACCTTTTATTAAGTTTAAAAGCTGTAGTTGTGTATAAGTCATTCCTGAAGAAAGAGGAAGTGATTACGTAGAAACGCCCTTTTGTTAATTTAAGTTAGGTCTCTATTAAAGCCACCTACGATAAGAAGGGAGCCTCAGCTATTGCTGAGAGGAGAGAGAAATCTCATGAGATGTTGCCTAAAGTCACAATTTTGTAAGTTGAAGTTTCAGTGACTTACAAAAAATTTAGCCAACAAGTGTAGGCTTCAAACAAAGGACTTTGCTGGATTCTGTGTTAGAGTGGTAGATGGTTATAGCCTTGCCTACACCAGACACATATGCAATCTCACTCTTTCTCTTGATGACTATGAACTATAGGCTGATTTCTATGTAGTCAACTTGAGTGAGGACATCGTGCTAGGTATGTAGTGGCTACAGGATATTGGGGAGTTCACCCTCAACCTACCTTTGATTGAGATGAGATTCGAGTACCAGGGCAGGAGGTATGTGTTGAGGGGAATCACAGAGGGGAGTTTACACTCTTTTTCCCTTTTTAGAGAGAAGAGCAAGGTGATACAAGAGGAGAATGATTTGATTCAAGAGGAGCATGGCACACATCATGTCTCCACTGCCTCCAAGTCCTCAAATCTGCTAAAAGCTGAAGCTTCCCAAAACTCTCCAAGAGAAAAAAATAATCAAAACATAATCCAAGCATATTAACTCATGCTCAAGATGTCCTTCTTAGAATTAAATATTCTTTTATTTTCCAGATTCAAAATATCAAGCTTTCAAGCTGCATAATATAAAGCTTACAAATAAACTTATCTGTAAATTCATCTTAGAAGGAGGCTTCACAACATTAATACAAATGTAGACTCTGCATTTTGACCACTTAAATTCAATTATTTAATTAATTGCAAATGTCTCATGAAAGGGACATTACAATTTGGGATTAGCTAAATCTAGGAGGGTGTTCCTAGAGGTCCTTTAACAAGATGTGAACACAATTGATGATATACAAGTAAACAGACCACAGTAGTATCTAGTATGCCCAGCCCCAAAATATGTCACTAGACCAAGGACTAACCCACAACTATAACCTCTATTAAGAAGATCAAGACATCAACACAATACTATAAGATAAAGTTATGTAGGATATGATTCTCTTAAGGTGAAATCCTTAAAGACTCATTGGAGATGTTTCCCTACTTAGTGTTGAAACGTGAAATGTATACAAACTATTTCCTACTCTAAAACTACTGGTTAATGATATTGTTTATTTTTAGGTGCAAGGGAAGTCAAACACTTCCAAGATTAGTGCCTTATATTGGGTTATAGAGTTATAATAAACAAAAGAAACAACACATAGAAATAACAAAAAAAAATATGATGTTTAACAACTAAACATGCTTGATTATCCCACTTTAAACTTCCAAAAATCCATATGCAATATTGGAAAGACCAATATAAATGACATTGTCATGTCCCTTTATTTAATAAGGGAATTATTTGATATTTTGGCCCCATTCCTTAGGCCCATCCTACTTATTGGTAACTTGTGGCAATACTTTCCTTGCTGTGGATCTGTTTCAAATTCAAATAGTGGCGCCATAACATTACTGGCCAACTTGATTTCTTTCCAATAAAAGAACACCATACTTATATCGACATTGAGAGAGCATCATAGGCATCGATTATCCCTCTTCTTGTTTTGTAATTCCAAATTGGAATTCAAGCTCAATTTGCAATTTCAATGGGAGTAACTCATCACCCTAGTTTGCATGTGGTTTCACAATTTTGTGAGGTCTCTATTGGAGACAAGTCTGTAGTTCTAAGCTATGCGATGAAGATTTATTAAATATGAACCAATATTCCTTGTAGAGATTGGTGTATGGTGTTTTAATATAATCACTAAAGAGAACTTGATTGAATTCTATGTTTGGTGTCTTAACACTCTATTTTATATTGAATCATAATTCTAAGAGGTGACAAATTGCATGAATCAAAGAAATCGAAAGTTCTAATGTTTGAGTGATCGAAGAACTCAGCTCAACCATTGACCATTGTTGACATGTGGTAATTGTCTCATTGAGAATCTTGGTAGCGCTAAAGATATACCTCACAGTAATTCAATATTGGGAGATATTTAGGAGTCACTGAAGGAAGTCAAAGCATCGAGCGGAAACTCCACTTGTTTTTGAAGTCAAACATATCGATGCCTATACGCTTTGGAGCATAAAATAATAGTGAATATTGGGGCCAAACATTAAAAAGCATTGATTCGAAGGAGTAATACAAAGATATCAATTAAAGGAATATCATGACACTCATTACTCTTGGTTCAGGGATACTGTGGTGTGAGCTACATGGAATTACTTCATCGCTAGCATAGGGGCCGCTTGAAGTTAGCAATCTTAGAGACAAACCAAGAAGTGAGCGATATAGTAAAACCCATTCATTACCCCTTAGCATCCATTATAATCAAGATATGATATGGACAATAGTTGATACATTGGTATAATTCAATTGAAAGAATATTCACAGAGTATTCAGATTACAATTGCGATTCTTGAAGTTGATAATGGGTTGGTCTTGGAAGCAATCTATATCACCATGGATATTGTTCATATCAATCATAGGAGCTTCCTACAATGCACACAAGAGAAAGTCAACTACATACATTAAGGATCCAAAACCAAACCGGAGGCATCAGTGCAAATCAACCAACCTCTTTCTTGGCGCCTTCCAATGCCAAGCATCCTTCCAGCTGGGTTGCAGGTACTATCTAGTAAAGGTTAGAGATTGAATTCTTCTATTCTAAGATTTGTTATCCTGTTATTGTTGAGGATTATAGTTGATTGGGGTATCTACTCATATATTGTATCATGTATTGTATCACCCTCATTATTTTCTTGAGTTTATAATATGTTGCGAACACTTCATAATCACCATTATTCTGCAAGTGTTTTCTCAAACAATCTATTTATTAAATTACCTAAGGAAGAGAAGGTGTGTTTTTATTGAGGCTAGACAAGGTATATTTCAAACATTGTAATGCATTGAAGTGTTGTCACATTTATGAAATCAATATTAGAATTGCACTAGGAAATGTGGTAAGTGAAAATCCTAACCTAAGAACTTAACGCACTTTGTCGCTTGATAGTTTCTCTAAAAATCTACAACTCACCAAGGAGACATCCAACTATAATTATTTGCCATAGGATAGCTAGCTCTTGGTGATTTGCAAAATGAGAAACTCTATTAGCAAATAGACATGCAAGGATTGAAACCTTAGATCTTGCTTAACATTGTAGTAATTTCAGAATGGAGAAATGACCAAACTTTGATATGTTGAATGTACTCATACTTGTATCACTTTGCTGGATTTCCTAAATCCGTGCAAGAAATTGGCTTGGATGTGGGTGTTATTAATGTTGCGTTTTAAACAAGCTGAGATCTTGGGAAATCCAATAAAACGATAGTGTGGAGCTTGAATGAAAACCATTTACATTATAAACTCAGCCATGAAATTAATGACGACATGGTGTTCATCATCCATTATTGAAAGTACATGTGTATCAATGACCTTAAGATGAATAATTTCTTCTAGGACGAAAAAACCACTTGAAGTAGTTGTAGCATCAATTTTGATTGTTAACGGCAACCTAGGTTGTGGAGGGGCATAAGTAGGGATAAACAATGCAAAATACAAGAATTTTGGAGTTCCAAGGTTGTCAGGGGATGTAATGTCCCCAATTTTAATAAAATTATTGTAATTGGGTCCCGATCGATTTAGTTTATCTCGGGCCCATTTTCTTTTGTTGTAGGTGTAGTTGTCGCCGTCGGCTCTTTTGTGCACTCTCGGGAGTTTTCCCGAGAGTGGTATTTATGCTTGGCGTGTAGGTTAGTTTTGATATGTTGAGATTTATATTTGATTTGTATTTGCAAATTCCTGTTGGGATTCTGCTATTCGCCATTTCGGAGGTGAAAGACCCTCCCTATTTGGTTTGTTGCAGTTTCGGTGGGATTCAACCCTCACCCTACTTTGTTTGTTCTACTTGTATCAGATCTAGCAAATCTGAAGTTCCGTCAATAAATTCAATAAGATCTTTCTGGCAATCATATTAGTTGGTGTATTACTCTGTGTTTGCAAATTCATATCTAATTATCTACGAAGGAGAAGTGGACTTCAATCGAGCGTCTGGAAGGCATCATCCCTCACCGTTGTACTGCACGTCCATCCACCCATTGTACCGCACATCCATCCACCTGTTGTAATGCACGGCCATCCACCCGTTGTACCGCACGGCCATCCACCCGTTGTACCACACAGCCCATCCACCTGTTGTACCGCATGCCCATCCACCCGTTGTACCGCACGCCCATCCACCCATTGTACTGCACGACCATCCACCCATTGTACCGCACAGCTATCCACCCATTGTACCGCACAGCCAATCCACCCATTGTACCGCATAGTCCATCCACCCGTTGTACTGCACGGCCTATCCACCCGTTGTACCGCCGGGACATAATTTACCATCAGGACATAATTCACCACACGGACATAATTTACCGCCAGACCGAATTTACCTACGAACCGAAATCTCCTTCGGGACATTACAGTGGTATTAGAGCTGGTGATCTTGCCAGCCTGTTGGGATGATTGAGAGATTTTGGGATTTAGATCACACCATGGTGCCCAACAGTGATGGACAGTGGTGGTTGAAAGCACTACAAAGGATTAGCAAAGAGCTCAGCAAGGGTATTGATCTTCCATTAGATATATTGGAAGTATGTTTGTGTAAGGTTGACCAATTACCTTCAAGATTTATACAAAGGATCCTTTCTCCAATTAAGGATGCCTTAAGTCAACCCAAGCTATTGAGACACCATGACAAGGAAATGAAGTTGGCAGCTGCAGCATGTCTCAGTGAGATTTTGAGGATCTGGGCTCCTAGAGAACCATATGATGACAACACCATGATAGAGATATTGCATTTGCTCAATGACAGCTTTCAGAGTCTTGATGACTTCAATGGTGACCCCTTTGGTAGGAGATCTACAATATTGGAGAATAGTGCAAATGTCAAAATAAGTAACCTCCTCTTAGATCTAGAGTTGCAAGACTTGATCCATGATATGTTTCATCACTTCTTGGTCACAATCAAGGAATGTCATGATAGTAAGGTAGCGGTTGCTATGGTGAGCCTTATGATTTTGTGCATTGAAGAGATGGATGAAATACCCCAACCTATCATATCTATGTTGTGGGTTGTTCGCAATCTAGAATGTGTTCCATCTATGGCAGCGTGTAGATTGGTGAGTAATGTATTCAAGCATTGTGAAGAAAAACTAATATCTCATTTGCACAAGTGGATGACGGCGATAAAGGTGATGCTTTACACGAGGCCCTGTCTGCCACCGAGGCTTTGTCCACCAAGGTTCTCGCTGAAACACAATCCCTTGTCAAGGCTATGTCTGTTGCTGAGGCCTTGTCTGTCACCAAGGCTATGTCCGTTTCCGAGTCTCTGTCTATTGCCAAAGCCTTGTCTGTCGTTGAGGCTATATCCGTCGCCGAGCCTCTATCTACCACTGAGGCTCTGTTCATCATCGAGGCTCTGTCCGTTGCCGAGATTGTCTTCGGGTCGAGGTCCCCTTCGGACCAAGATTGCCTTCAGGCCGAGATTCCCTTGGAGCAGAGTTTTCTTTTGGATCGAGATTCCCTTCGGACCAAGATTCCTTCGAGTGGAGATCCCTTTCAGACCAAGATTGCCTTCGGGTTGAGATTCCCTTCGGGCTGAGTTTGCCTTCGGATTGAGATTACCTTCGGGCCGAGATTGCCTTCGGATGGATATTCCCTTCGGACCGAGATTGCCTTCGGGCCGAGGTTCCCTTCAGGCCGAGTTTTCTTTCAGATCGAGATTCCTTTTGGGCCGAGATTGCTTTCGGGTGGAGATCCCCTTTGGACCGATATTGCCTTCGGGTCGAGATTCCCTTCGGGCCGAATTTGCCTTCGGATCGAGATTGCCTTCAGGCCGAGTTTGCCTTCAGGTGGAGATCCCCTTCGGACCGAGATTCCCTTCGGACCGAGTTTGCCTTTGGATCCAAATTGCCTTCAGGCCGAGATTGCCTTTGGGTGGAGATCCCCTTCGAACCGAGATTGCCTTTGGGCCGAAATTCCCTTCGAGCCGACTTTGCCTTCGGATCGAGATTCCCTTCAGGCCGAGATTGCCTTCGGGTGGAGATCCCCCTTCGGACGAAGATTGCCTTCGGGCCGAGATTCCTTTCGGGCCGAGTTTGCCTTCGGGCCGAGTCTCCCTTTGGGCCGAGATTGCCTTTAGGTGGAAATCCCCTTCGAACCTAGATTGCCTTCCGGTCGAGATTCCCTTTGGGTCGAGTTTGCTTTCGGATCAAGATTCCCTTCAGGCCGAGATTGCCTTCGGATCGAGATCCCCTTCGGACCGAGATTGCCTTTGGGTCGAGTTTCCCTTTAGTTTTCTTTCAGATCGAGATTCCCTTCGGGCCAAGATTGCCTTCGGGTCAAGATCCCCTTCGGAGCGAGATTACCTTCTGGTCGAGTTTCCCTTCGGGCTGAGTTTGTTTTCGGATCGAGATTCCCTTCAGGCTGAGATTGCCTTTGGGTCGAAATCCCCTTTGGATCGAGATTCCCTTTGGGTCGAGATTGCCTTCGGGTCGAGATCCCCTTTGAGCCAAGTTTGCCTTCGGATGGAGATTTCCTTCGGGCCGAGACTGCTTTCTGGACGTCTTGCAAAATTACCTCCGGGCAGAAATCACCTTCAGAACATTACAGTGTTGTTGGCATCAGCATCTATGTCTGTGCCCATGCTGGAAGAGATTTTTGAACATGAGGGTGTGAAAGATTTCATGGGTTGGCATTGTTGGGATCTTGGTGAAGGGCATGGCAATAGTTATACCAGAGTGACAGTTAAAGCTTGATGACGGTTTACTTGTCCCAATTAAATCCAACTATGTGCATATGGTCCAACAGCAGCACAAACTTTTCAACAGATATTACTACCAACGTCCGCACTTGGCTTGGGATTTGAGCATTGATGACTTTGATGTTTGGTTTCATTGGGATCCTGGTGACTCTGGATATGGCAACAATTATATCAGAGTGGAGCAGCGAAAGCTTGATGGAGAGTTACTTTTCTCGCTTACTTCCAGGCGCATTCGCGTGGTCTTGTTGTAGCTTGAGGATTCCAGTGGATACAGTTATCAGTGTCCGCGCTTAGTTTGGAATCTTGGAGTATTGATGATGGATTGCTTGAGGACAAGCAATTCTTGGGCGACGAGGATTTGTAATGTCCCCAATTTCAATAAAATTATTGTATTTAGGTTCCGATCAATTTAGTTTATCTCGGGCCCATTTTCTTTTGTTGGCGTAGGTGTAGTTGTTGCCGTCGGCTCTTTTGTGCACTCTCGGGAGTTTTCCCGAGAGTGGTATTTATGCTCAGCGTGTAGGTTAGTTTTGATATGTTGAGATTTATATTTGATTTCTATTTGCAAATTCCTGTTGGGATTCTGTTGTTCACCATTTCAGAGGTGAAAGACCCTCCCTATTTGGTTTGTTGCAGTTTTGGTGGGATTCAACCCTCACCCTACTCTGCTTGTTCTGCTTGTATCGAATCTGGCAAATCCGAAGTTCCGTCAATAAATTCAATAAGATTTTTGTGGCAATCATATTAGTTTGTGTATTACTCTGTGTTTGCAAATTCATATCTAATTATCTGCAAAGGAGAAGTGGACTTCAATCGGGCGTCTGGAAGGCATCATCCCTCACCGTTGTACCGCATGACCATCCACCCATTGTACCGCACGCCCATCCACCCGTTGTAACGCACGGCCATCCACCCATTGTACCACACAGCCCATCCACCCATTGTACCGCACGACCATCCACCCATTGTACCGCACACCCATCCACCCATTGTACCACACACCCATCCACCCATTGTACCACACAGCCCATCCACCCGTTGTACCGCACAACTATCCACCCATTGTACCGCACGGCCAATCCACCCATTGTACTGCATGGTCTATCCACCCGTTGTACCACACGGCCTTTCCACCCGTTGTACCGCCGGGACATAATTTACCATCAGGAAAAAATTTACCGCTGGGACATAATTCACCGCCGGGACATAATTTACCGCCGGACCAAATTTACCTACGGACCGAAATCTCCTTCGGGACATTACAGGGGATTGGGACTACCTTATAACCTACGGCACTTTTTAGGGGTCGAGGGGCAAGAGTATTCCATACTTCATTCCCAAAAGAAAATAAAAAAAGGTCTTTCCACATCGTCAACTCTGAAATGTATATAGAAGGAAATATCAAGAGATGGGGAAAAGGCATGCCAGAATGGGAAACGTGAAAATCTAACAATTTTCACAATCGTTGGAATTTAAACAAAAAATCTGCGCACTTAATTTTTAGGAACATGCAATTTCCAAGACATGATAAGAACACAGGGGGTGACTGTAGGTATAGGATTGATTACTGAGAGGGGGAGGGGGGTGAATCAGTAATCACCAACTCTTGTTATTCTCACAATTCCAAAATTTCTTTCACAGATTTACCAAATAAGATATAGTTTAACCTATAACATCATTATCGGTTAACTAAACATTAAGCATCCGTGAAACATATCAAATCATCCATACAACAATAACACAAGTATATATCTCGTGGAAACCAAACTAGGGTGAAAACCACGATGTGAAAATAATGCCCACAAATAATTTCTACTCTTTTGAAATACGCTTGGTTAAGAGCTTGCCCTGTTAGAAAGTAAAGACCACCAAGATAACTGAGAGGGGGGGGGGGTGAATCAGTTATCTGATAATTAAACCATTTATCATCATTAACTTTAATATCAACTTCAACAGCTTTAAACCATATAATTAATGCAGTAACCAACCATAGAAGGATAATCATACACAATGACACAATAACACAAGACATGTTAACTAGGGAACCTCTTGATCAAAGAGTAAACCCCGGTGGGAATGATGCCCACAAAATGATGTACTAATATGAAAGTTCCTCGTTAGAGGATGGACCCTGTTAGGAGTCTTATGAAATACATTCAGTACATATGAATCTCTGTTAGGAGATTTTGAATCTCTGTTAAAAGATTCTAACCCTGTTAGGAGTTATGGAAGACAGAAGGACCCACTACCCAAACAGCTTCAAGGAAAGATCTCTGAACTCACTGTCCAACAGATCTTAGGATTATTCAATAGAATAATATGAAATATGTCACCTCCTTCACACTGTGCCAAAACCGCACTCTCTGGTACACAAGATCACAAATCCAGATCTCTGTACTTCGCAAGTCTTCCTTCATCACTGAATTAGCTCTTTTCTTCACTTCATGCATACATTCGCATCCCAACTTTCATAATTTCATATCACAACTATTACAATCCTCTCATAACAAGGAAAACATTCCTTCCTTTATACCACACTCAAAATAATTACAAATGAGTCAGCATGCAAATACAAAATAATAATTTCAACACGTTACATCAAAATTACATAAAACTATCGACTTCCACATACAATAACTTTCCAATCCTATGACCTCGAAGTTTGCACTATGAACCACGTCACCAAAAATGAGTCTCAAACTTCCCTTTAACTGCGCAGAATCAGATTCCATCCCGGTTAGGAGATATCCTCCGATTACCAAAAACCGCTACACAGGAATACTGCCAGAACACTGCTTCCACCAAAATGCTTATAACTTTCATGAATAAATGAATTTCTTTTTGCGCTCTTAACCATAGGCTAATAACACACCAAAGAACATACCATCAATTGCACATAACTCAATCTGCAATATAACATGTGTGCAAAACAAAACTGTGCCTGCTTCTCTGCTAAACTCCAGAATAACACTGTGTTGACATCAATGACAATCATAGTCATGAATGCAACAACTATTGCTACAGAATGACTACCAAAGGCTTCAGCATTCATTCCTAACAATCTCCCCCATTGGCATTGATGGCAACATAGATGAAAAACATCCAATGTTCCAAAAATCCAATCACTGCTGCTCAACTGCACTGCTACTCATCATCAATCAAATCTTGCTTCGTTATCTTATTCAATCTCTCAACAAATGTAGTTTCTCAATGTTTCCTCAATGTTTTTCATGATTCTCTCCCCCATTGACATCAATGACATAAATTGTATCACTATGTCAAACAATAGCTCAATGTCAAAAGACACTATTCAGAAAATACATTGACAAGAGTCCTCAATGACTCAGCTCAGATACACACTCCCCCATAGAGGAAGTACCAACATCCAATCCAGAAAATAGATAGGGCCAGAAACCACTGGACGGATGCAACCAACTGCATCATTACTCAAAAGTAGGTTGGGGCATAACTCCAAGCATACCTCTCAGATACTCAAATGTATCCTTAGGCAAAGGCTTAGTAAATATATCTGCTATCTGCTCTTTTGTGCTTATGTATTCCAGTCTGACTTCTTTATCTGCAACTTTCTCTCTTACAACATGATATTTGATCTCTATATGCTTTGTTTTAGAGTGTAAAACCGGATTCTTAGACATACTAACTGTACTTGTATTGTCACAATATATGACAATAGGCTCATCAAACTTGATTCCAATGTCCATCAACATCTGCTTCATCCATATTATCTAATTACAATTGTTTGCTGCTGCTACATATTCTGCTTTTGCTGTACTCTGTGAGATACAATTCTGCTTTTTGCTCAACCAAGAAACTAATCTTCCTCCAAGAAAAAAGGCTCCACCACTGGTGCTTTTCTTGTCATCAACGTTGCCTCCCCAATCAGCATCAGTATATGCACATAGGGTAAAATCATCAGAATTTTCATACCACAGTCCATAGTCCATTGTGCCTCTAAGTGTCATGTCCCCTTTCTAGAGACATGTTCGTTCATGACGGGTTTGCCTATCATCGATTCTCGTAGGCAAATAGTTTGGAGAGAGAGTCATTGTGTGGATCATTTGATTGCTTATTGCTGACAGAGCCTACATTCGGCAGAGCCTACATCCAGTTTGAGGCCTACATGCAGTTGTAGTGGAGCCTACGTCCAGAAGCGAGCCTACATCCAGTTCGAGCCTACATTCAGTCTAGTTGGGCCTACATTCGGTTATGAGACATCTTGGCCTACATTGTTATATTTTTGAGTTGAGAAATGTACTTTATTATTATAATGTTATTTTATTATAAAGTACATTATAATTAGATGTTTCTAGAAGTTCTAGTAACTTCTCAAGAAAAAGAATAAATAGGGGGCTTGGGCTATCATTTCTACATGCTTGGATTTGGGATTCCTTCTACTTCTTCATTGTAAAGCAATTTGTAGCCTTGTGGTCTGCAAATACTATACGATCTTTGGGAACGAATCACTCCCCTAGATTGGCATAACTGAGGTAGTGAAATATCTACTGAAGGGTTGCAAGTTTGGAAGTGGTATTCAGCCATTCCAAGTTGAGCTTATTTGGAATCCTCAGATTTACCTGAGGGTTTGAGTTTTGGTTGCAAGAGGAAAAAAGCAGTCCGAAAAAGCCGATTCGAAAAAGCAGTACGAAAAAGCAGATCCGAAAAAGCAATTCGAAAAAGCAGATCTGAAAAAGCAAATCCGAAAAATTATTGCAGCCATCTACAATCAGGTTCCTCATTTCTCATTTGGCATTTGGCATATTTTCTGAGAAATGTATGTTTTCAGCTGAGTACAAAATATAGCTTCAGCACTTTACTATTTTACATTGTACTTGTCTTTGTTTGCCATTTGGCATTATTGGTAACAAAGGAAGGCTAGGATTTTGCAAGTGAAAGGGCATTGTAATTTTCAGTCTATCTATATTGCAAACCTAGGGTTTGATGATCATATTATTGACTGAAAAATGTATGGCATTGTTGCAAATTGTTGATAAATGAATGGCATATGGTTTTGAGCAATTTCCTACATCATTGATAGTGTTTTAGATGGTATTTGGTTGCTATCTATTATTCTGAAATTTTGGGACAGAGAACTCATATATTGCAAAATAATTTCCTATATTCAGTATTTTTCTTTCAGTAATGTATTCAGTACATGCTAACTGTTTGACGAATTTTCTCAGTTCAGTATTAGTGGTTTTTAGTGGCCTTTATAGTAAGGGTCATTACACTAAGATATCTCAATATCCTTTTTACTGCTGCATAATGTGACTCTCTAGGTTCAGCTTGAAATCTTGCTACCATCCCAACTGAATGTTGTATATCTAGTCTAGTGTGTGTCAAGTACTACAATCCACCAATCATAAATCTGTATTTCTTTTGCTCAGCTTCTGGTGTCTCATCTTTACTAGATAGTTTATGTCCTGTAACCATAGGTGTTCCAACTGGTTTACAATTCTCCATACCGAATCTTTTCAACAAATCATTCAAGTACTTTGTTTGACTTATAAAGATACTATCTTTGTTTTGTGTTATTTGTAATCCCAAAAAGTATTTCATTTCTCTAATCATACTCATTTCAAATTATGTCTTTATTTCATCAGCAAATTTGTCACTAGCTTCATCTTCTCCTCCAAAAATAATGTCATCAACAAAAATAACCACAACTAACAATCCATTCTCAATTTCTTTTGTGTATAAGTTACTATCAGCTGTTCCTTTTGTAAATCCCAATTTTAACAAATACTTATCTAATCTAGCATACCAAGTTCTAGGTGCTTGCTTTAGTCCATACAATGCTTTCTTTAGTTTACATACCATGTCTCCTTCTTGAGTCAAAGGAAAACCTTCAAGCTACTCAATGTAGACTTCTTTCTCTAATTCACCATTCAAAAATGCTTTACATCCATCTGATACACTTTGAATTTCTTAAATGCTGCATAAGCCAAAAATATTCTTACTGCTTCAAGTCTTGCCACAGGGGCAAAAGTCTCTTCATAGTCAATTCCTTCTTGCTGTGAGTATCCCTTACATACCAATCTTTCTTTGTTTCTAATTACTTCTCCTTGTTCATTCATTTTGTTCCTGAATACCCATTTAGTTCCAATCACATTTTTGTCTTTAGGTCTAGGAACCAATTCCCATGTCTTGTTCTTTTCAATCTGATCCAATTCTTCTTTCATAGCTTTAATCCAATGTTCATCTTCACAAGCTTCATTAGTAGACTTAGGTTCAATTTGAGAAATCAAACATAAATGTACCTTCTTTCTAGTCATAACTCCTCTGTCCAAACTTCCAATAACTTGCTAAATAGGATGATGTCTTGATATATACCTGTTAGGTGTCATAGTCACTGATCTTTCTTCAACCGTAGATTCTTCTCTAGATTCTTCTCTGTTTTCTTCAGCATGACTTTCATTCAACAATTCAATGCCAGTCTCAAAAAATTGTTCAGTAGTTTCAATGTTAGGCTGAGGGTTAGTTCCTTCATCAGATTCATAATCAAGCATTCTTTCCTGAATTTTAAACTTCTCATCAACTTTTACATTTGCACTTTCAACAATAGTTTTAGTTCTCTTATTGTAACATCTATATGCTTTGCTTTTCAAAGAATATCCAAGAAAAATTCCTTCATCGCTTCTAGGATCAAACTTTCCTATATCACCATCTCTCTTAATATAACATTTGCTTCCAAAAATTTTAAAATACTTAACTGAGGGTGCATGTTCAAACCATAATTCATAAGGTGTCTTGTCTGTGTCTACTCTGATTTGTACTCTGCTCATTGTATATACTGTTGTATTCACTGCTTCTCTCCAAAATGTCTTTGTCAAATCACCTTCAAATAACATAGCTCTAGCTGCTTCAGTTACTGATCTGTTCCTTCTTTCTGCAATACCATTTTGTTCAGGTGTTCTAGGGGCTGATAACTGTCTCTTAATACCATTCACTTCACAAAAAGTGTTAAACTCTTTAGATGTAAATTCTCCACCTCTATCGGATCTCAAACATTTAATCCTCATTCCTGATTCATTCTCAACTTTATTCTTCATGACCTTAAACTTATCAAATGCTTCAGATTTTTCTTTCAAAAATGCAATCCACATCATTCTTGTAAAATCATCAACAAGAATCATAAAATACCTTTCTCCATAGAATCCTCTAGTCCTAGTACGACCGCTCAAGTCTGTATGAACAATCTCCAACTTTTCTGTAGATGTGAACTTCTTGCTAGGAAATGAACTCCTTTTCTGTTTAGCCATCACACATTCCTTGCAAATCATGTTAGTAAGCTTCATAATCTTAGGTAAGTCTCTTACTGCAAGTGTAGAACTCACTTTCACAATATTATCAAAGTTTATATGACATAACCTTCTATGCCATAACCAATTGTCATCAATCTTAGTCATCAAGCATGTCATCTCAGTAGGATTCAACTAAAATACATTACCTCTGGTTCTAGATCCAGTTCCAATTAGATTTCCATCTTTATCCTTAATCACACAAGTTTTCTCAATAAACCAAACTTGATATCCTTTATCTACTAACTGTCCAACACTCAAAAGATTATGTTTCAATCCATCAACAAAGTAAACATCATCAGTATTAGTCTTTCCATCAAGAGTAATAAATCCTATACCTTTAATCAAACAAAGTGCATTGTTACCAACTCTAACAACTCCTCCATCATAATTGTTAAACTTTATGAATTTTCCTTTATCACCAGTCATATGATGTGAACAACCACTGTCTATAATCCAATCAGCTTTCTTTTCAACTTGGGAAACTAAAGCTTTTTTTTTTTTATTATCAGATTCAGAATTTTCTTCCTTAATTGCCACAAATCCTATGTCATCAAAGTTATCATTATCACTGTCACTCAAATGTCTTTCAATTCTTGCTTCAATTTCTTCATCATTTGCATAATAACATTCTTTAGATCTTCTAGGCTTAAAATTGTTCCTATACTTCTTAACCCTCTTAGGACACTTAGATGCAAAATGACCATATTCTTGACATGTCCAACATTTAAAGATTTTCTTACCATCTGGTTCTCTTTTCACAAGCAAGGCAATATCTTCTTCAATCTTCTTATCTTCATCAGATTTGGATCTGCTACTACTGGCATAATCTTCATTCACACTTGTACTTCTAGACAAAGTCGGTCTGATGCTAAGAGCACTGAATGCTGTCTCCACTCTAGGTAGTTCTCTTGATAATCTCAAATTCATCTTTGCTGCTTCCAATCTTCCAAGAAGAGTCTCTCTTGAAAAGTTTGGTGTACAAGGTATCACTTGTTCAATCATTTATGTAGTCTGCCTGAATACCGCTGTCAATGTTCTTAAAATCTTCCATATTACTTCATTCTCTGTCTTTTCACCTCCACAAGACTTTATTCTTGCAACAATTTCTAACATCTTACCAATATAGCTTCTAACAGATTCATCTTCCATCATTCTTATGTCTTCAAATGCACAAATCCAATTATGTAACCTAGCTTTCTTTGCATGTTCATCACCTTCAAAAGTAGAATGTAAAGCTTTCCAAATATCATGAGATTTAGTTAAACCTTTTACCTGACTGTATTCATTCTCCGAAAGTGCTGATAAAAGTGCTTCTCTTGCAAGTATATTACACATAAATAGATCTACCTCATCTTTAGAACTTGTTTCAAGATTGTCTTCTTCAATTATAGTCCTTTCATTTTTTGTAATCAACCAATAACCTGGTCCTAAACACAAGAGATGTGTCTTCACCTTTTCTTTCCAGCTGTCAAAATTTACTCCATCAAACTTAGGGCTTTCTTTCCTGAAATTCGCCATAGATCTCCTTAAGTTGTTAAACTTCTCTTTCAAGGACCTGCTGCTCTAATACCAATTGTTAGAAAGTAAAGACCACCAAAATAACTGAGAGGGGGGGGGTGAATCAGTTATCTGATAATTAAACCATTTATCATCATTAACTTTAATATCAACTTCAACAGCTTTAAACCATATAATTAATGCAGTAACCAACCATAGAAGGATAATCATACACAATGACACAATAACACAAGACATGTTAACTAGGGAACCTCTTGATCAAAGAGTAAACCCCGGTGGGAATGATGCCCACAAAATGATGTACTAATATGAAAGTTCCTTGTTAGAGGATGGACCCTGTTAGGAGTCTTATGAAATACATTCAGTACATATGAATCTCTGTTAGGAGATTTTGAATCCCTGTTAAAAGATTCTAACCCTGTTAGGAGTTATGGAAGACAGAAGGGCCCACTGCCCAAACAGCTTCAAGGCAAGATCTCTAAACTCATTGTCCAACAGATCTTAGGATTATTCAACAGAATAATATGAAATATGTTACCTCCTTCACACTGTGCCAAAACCGCACTTTCTGCTACACAAGATCACAAATCCAGATCTCTGTACTTCGCAAGTCTTCCTTCATCATTGAATTAGCTCTTTTCTTCACTTCATGCATACATTCGCATCACAACTTTCATAATTTCATATCACAACTATTACAATCTCTCATAACAAGGAAAACATTCCTTCCTTTATACCACACTCAAAATAATTACAAATGAGTCGGCATGCAAATACAAAATAATAATTTCAACACGCTACATCAGAATTACATAAAACTGTCGGCTTCCAGATACAATAACTTTCCAATCTTGTGACCTCGAAGTTTGCGCTGTGAATCACGTCACCAAAAGTGAGTCTCAAACTTCTCTTTAACTGCACAGAATCAAATTCCATCCCGGTTAGGAGATATCCTCCAATTACCAAAAACCGCTACACAGGAATACTGCCAGAACACTGCTTCCACTAAAATGCTTATAACTTTCATGAATAAATGAATTTCTTTTTGCGCTCTTAACCATAGGCTAATAACACACCAAAGAAGATACCATCAACTGCACATAACTCAATCTGCAATATAACATGTGCGCAAAACAAAACTGTGCCTACTTCTTTGCTAAACTCTAGAATAACACTGTGTTGACATCAATGACAATCATAGTCATGAATGCAACAACTATTGCTATAGAATGACTGCCAAAGGCTTCAGCATTCATTCCTAACATGCCCTGTTAAAGGCTCACCTGATAAGGGTTACAAAAGAACTGTTAAATGCTACCTAGTTAAGGGATTTCCTTGAGACCTACTAAAGTCTTTACCTTGTTAGGAGTAACCTGGTTAGAGGATTTTGAACACTCTTTTGAGAATGTCACCTGGGTAGAGGATTTTACAATAGACCTGTTAGGGCCACCTAATAAGAGATTTTACTGTCACAATTGTTAGAGAGTAACAGATAACAAATGATCTGTAGTTTGCACTATTCTTGCTAATTTAGATCCAATGAAGTTCCTTAACACAATAACATACCATTTCAATTCTTTGTTCTTCTCTGTGTCCTCTACGATCGCAACAAAACTTCTTTGTTCCACTGATTTCCGATCTTTCACCACAATCTTCTTCCTGTCTCCGTCGTGATACCTGGCTCCTTTCTTCTTCCTTGAGTATGAATTCCTGAATCATAAACCTAAATCCAACGATCTGTATCTTTCATATCAAATCTAACCATGCATATTTCTTTTCTTTATATCCTTATCGGCTTGCTAATTGATAAGCCGTTTTACTCTTGTAGAAACTTCCTTAATACATTTTTCCTCGATCTTTGTGTCATCACCTTTCTCCTTAGATTATTCCTAAGTTGTTCCAGTTTCTTATTTCATCATCTATTCTCCTCTTGCCTTCAAGTCTTCACTCTGTTCGATAAGACTTCTTTTGTACTAATAAGACATTACAATGTACCGATAAGACAATAGTTTACCAATAAGTATCTTTATCAAGTTATCTTCACCTTTACTCATATCCGATTAACATCTTTCATAATAGCATCCTTCAGCTTACTCCTTGGCTTTATCTGATAAACAATCAAATCATTCATTTGTCCACCATTGTTTGTCTTAACTATTACCCAATAAGATTCCTATCGACATATCCTTTTCCTTAATTAAATTCTCATTATAACAACAATATTTTCCTTTTGATAGATATGGTAATAAGTCAAAACATTATGCCAAACAGTTTGACATTAATGACAAACGTATAACTGATTATCATGTATATCAATCATGATCAACAATCTCCAACTTGTTATGCCAACAACTATGCAATTATGCCAACAATCTCCCCCTTTGGCATTGATGACAAACACTTCATCTAACTGATCTCTTGATGTGTGCACATCTCTTTCCTTGTCCTGATCTTCAAGCATACTAATCTCTCTTGTTTACAGTACTCTTCAAACAGTTCTTCTCTCCCATCATACATTTCTCCCCCTTTGACAATAACGCCAAAGGCGGTTAACCTTTCAACTCTTGTCTTCTTAATGTATACCTGTTCTATGCTTCTCTTCTTGTCTCACCTAGACTGCTCCCCCATAGAGTAGTCCTCCAATATATCAATTCATGTTCATAATATTTTGTTAAGGTTCTATGACCTGATGCATGTTGCATCTATCCTTAATTTATTGCCGATAGGGGTAGGACCCCTAATCTACCTCTAAGATATTCAAAGCTCTCTTTAGGTAGTGGTTTTGTGAATATATCTGCAACTTGCTCTTTTGTTGGTATATATTCCAATCTTACTTCTTTATCATGTACTTGCTCTCTTAGAAAATGATATTTGATAGCTATGTTCTTGGTCTTTGAGTGCATTATCGGGTTCTTTGATATATTAATTGCACTAGTATTATCAAAGTGTATAACAACAAGTTCATTTACCTTTTATTGTATTCCTTCCAGTATTTTCTTGATCCATAGAACTTGTTGACAATTAATTGCAACAGCCACATATTCTACTTCAGCAATAGATTGTGATATACAGTTTTGTTTCTTACTTGCCCATGACACTAATCTATTTCCAAGATAAAAAGCTCCTCCACTTGTACTTTTTTTGTCATCAATGTTTCCTGCCTAGTCTGCGTCTGTATAGACTTTAAGATCAAAGTCTCTTTTTTTTCATACCATAATCCATAATCTTCAGTTCCTTTTAAATATCTGAATATCTTTTTAACTGCAATCATGTGTGAATCTTTAGGATTTGATGAAAATCTAGCAATTATGCCAACATGTGCAATATCAAGTCTGCTATGAACAACATATTGTAGTTTTTCTATCATTGATCTATATAATCTTTCATTGACTTCCTTAGAGTCATCTTTTGACAATTTACAGTCGATAAACATAGGTGTACCGACAGGTTTTGAATCTTCCATTCCAAATGTTTTCACAATCTCCTTGATGTATTTAGAATGAGTTATGTATATTCTTTTCTTCATTTGATGTACTTGTAATCCAATAAAGAATTTTATTTCTCCTATCATAGACATCTCAAATTCTTTCCTCATTCCTTCAGCAAAAGATTTACTCATTAATTCATTTCCTCTAAAGATTATATCATCAACAGAGATTTCAGCAATTAATACTTTATCCTTACTTTCAGCTTTCAAATAGACATTACTGTTATCATTTGTTCTTTCAAATCCAATCTTAATAAGATAAGAGTGTAGTCTTTCATACCATGCTCTTGGTGCTTTCTTTAGACCATACAATGCTTTGTGCAACTTGCAAACCAAATCTTTACCTTTTTCTCCAACAAATCCTTTAGGTTGGTCAATGTAGACTTCCTCTTCTAGTATTCCATTTAGAAAATTAGATTTCACATCCATTTGATAAACTTTAAATCCTTTGTAGGCAGCATAAGACATCAATATTCTGACTCCTTCCAATCTAGCAACAGGTGCAAACGTCTCTCCATAGTCTAATCCTTCTTATTGTACATAACCTTTACATACCAGTCTTGCTTTATTTCTAATCACCTCACCATTCTCATTTAGCTTATTTTTGAAAACCCATTTAGTACCTATAACATTTTTGTCTTCCGGCCTAGGTACTAATGACCATGTTTTGTTCTTCTCAATCTGTTAAATTTCCTCCTTCATTTCTTGCATCCGATCATCTTTTAGTGCATCCTTTATCATTCTCAGTTCCATCTCTGATAGTAAACATGTATTGTCTCTAGCTCTTAATTGATTTCTTGTTAATACTCCATCATTCCTATCTCCAATTATATATGTCAAGCTATGATTTACTCTTATGATTCTTGGTGTTAGAGGCTCCGCATTCTGAATTTATTCATTTCTTTCACTAGTTTCACCTTGTTGTACCATTATTGATTGTTCTGTTATCAGTTGACCGTCATCGGTTCCTGTACTCACTTGCTCTGTTTTTGTTTTAGATTTGAAATAGATCAATTCACTATATCCTTCTAGTTTCTTTCCACTGCCTTTCTCATTCTATTATGAGAATTCATCAATCTTTACATTTGCACTTTCTTTCATTTTGTTTGTCCTTTTGTTCAGACACTTGTAAGCTTTGCTTTTGGTAGAATATCCTAAAAATATTCCTTCATCACTTTTGGTGTCTAATTTTCCTTCTATTTCACCTTTCTTGATATAACATTTACTTCGAAATATCTTGAGATAGATTACAGTAGGTTTTCGTCCATACCAGATTTTATACAGTGTCTTGTTTGTTCCTTTCTTGAGTTGTATTTGATTCAATTTATATACTGCGGTGCTAACAACTTCTCTCCAGAATTTTTGTGCGACTCCTTTCTAATTTAACAAAGTTCTAGTGTATTCCATAATGGATCTGTTTCTTCTTTCTGCAATACCATTCTGTTGAGGCATTCTCGGTGCAGTTAGTTGTCTCTTGATTCCATGTTCATCACAATACTCATTAAATTCACTTGAAGTAAATTCACCTCCTCTATCTGATCTGAGACATTTCAAAGTTTTTGTAGTTTCTTTCTCGACTATTGCTTTGTAGATTTTAAACATATGAAAAGCTTCTGACTTAGCCTTTAAGAACATCACAGACATCATTGTTGAGAAGTCATCAACAAATAATATAAAGTACTTATCACCATGATAACTCTTTGTACTAATAGGACCACATAAATCTGTGTGTACAAAGTCTAGAATATGTTCTGTAGAGTAGACCTTACTTGAGAAACTTGAACTAGTCATTTTCCCTAATTAACATTCCTTACAGATAGCATTCTCTGGTTTGTTCAATATCGGTATTCCTCTAACACTTTTCTTCTTGCTAACTTTTACCAGACTATCAAAGTTCACACGACAAAGTCTTTTATGCCATAACCAGCTTTCTTCTACTTTAGCAATTAAACAATGTCCAAATGTAGTATTCAGCTTGAAAAGATTACCTCTTGTCTACTCACCGATAGCAATCAATTCACGAGTCTTTTCTGATATCTTACATTTTCCATTACTAAACTCAAATTTGAATCCTTTGTTATTCAATTGAGATACACTTAGCAAATTGTACTTTAATCCATCAGCCCAATAGACATCATCACAAGTAATTTCATCAATTAAAGCAATAGAACCTTTACCTCTGATTACACAGGGAGAGTCATTTCCAAATCTGCTTGAACCTCCATCACAACGTTCCATGGTTATGAATTTTTCCTTGTCACCAGTCATATGATGTGTCCAACCACTGTCAATGATCCAATCGCTATTACAATTCATGCTTAAGATCAAAGCTGTTTCTTCACCAATTTGTGTGTCGTCAGTAGAGGAATCTTCCTTTATAGCAACGAATACTATTTCCTCATCATCATCATCTTCATCTTCAGCAATATAACACATCTTCTTTCTCTAATTGAAGTCTTTGTATTTCTTGTGTTTATCCTTCTTTTCATTATCGTATTCCTTTTTCGGTTTGTTGGGGCATCTGTGTGCAAAGTGACCAATTTGTTTGCAATTCTAGCATGCAATAGGGCTTTTCCCTTTATATCTTCCTTTACCTTTGGGAAATCTCTTGGCTATTAAAGCTTCGAGTTCTTCCAGCTCTTTCTCTTCACAAGCTAAACCTTCAGTCATCTGAATCATAAAAAACTTTTCCTTTTCTAGACGAACCAATATTTGTTGAGGCTTGAAATGCAACTTCAGTAGTAGGTTGACTATTATCAAAATTGCTCAACTCAAATGCAGTCAACTTGCCTATTAATGAATCCAATGTAACTTTATCTGGATCAATAGATCTTAACTCTTGAATAACAAAAACTCTAATTGCATACCTTGGGGTAAGTGTTCTGAGAACTTTACTTACTACATCATCGTCTTCAAGGTTTCCTCCATCTCCTCTGATGGCAGCAACAATCACTTTTATCCTTATACTATATTGTGTAATGTTTTCTCCATCCTGCATCTTTATCTCATCATATTTGCCTTTTATACTATCAACCTTATCCTTTAGTACATGTGCATCACCTCCATAGACATTTCTCAGCTTATCCCAAATATCCTTTGCATTGTCCATATGTTGAATATCAACATATTCAACATCCGATAAAGCACTTGCAATCTCTATCATTACTGAGTTGTATACCAACATTTCTCTTTTCTCATTTGTAGATGGTATTCCGGTTGGTGGTCTGTATTGATTGGTAAGATAGCCAACTATTGTATCTAACAATCCTAACAAGTGTAGCTTCATTCTTCTCGCCCATGTATTGAAATTGTCCTTGATAAACTTAGGTGCTTCCTTCCTATACATCTTTGGATCTTTTCCCTAAGCAGTTAAGCTTTTTGAATTAAGGAACTTAGCTCTGATACCAATTGTAGGTATAGGATTGATTACTGAGAGGGGGGGGTGAATCAGTAATAACCAACACTTGTTATTTTCACAATTCCAAAACATCTTTGACAGATTTACCAAATAAGATATAGTTTAACGGTAACCTATTACATCATTATCGGTTAACTGAACATTAAGCATCCATGCAACATATAAAATCATCCATACAACAATAACACAAGTATTTATCTCATGGAAACCCAACTAGGGTGAAAACCACGGTTTGAGAACAATGCCCACAAATAATTTGTACTCTTCTAAAATACGCCCGATTAAGAGCCCGCCCTGTTAAAGACTCACCCAATAAGGGTTACAAAAGCACTGTTAAATGCGACCCGGTTAAGGGATTTCCCTGAGACTTGTTGAAGTCTTTACCCTGTTAAGAGTAACCCGGTTAGAGGATTTTACCATAGACCTATTAGGGCCACCCGATAAGAGATTGTAGTGTCACAATTGTTAGAGGATTTTACCATAGACCTGTCAGGGCCACCCGATAAGAGATTTTAGTGTCACAATTGTTAGAGTAACAGATAACAAATGATTTGTAGTTCGCACTATTCTTGCTAATTTAGATCCAATGAAGTTCCTTAACACAATAACATACCATTTTAATTCTTTTTTCTTCTCTATATCTTTCTCTGTGTCCTCTGCGATCGCAACAACACTTCTCTGTACCCCCGATATCCTGTCTTTCACCACAATCTTCTTCCTGTCTCCATCGCAATACCTGACTCCTTTCTTCTTCCTTAAGTATGAATTCCTCAATCATAAACCTAAATCCAACGATTTGTATCTTTCATATCAAATCTAACCATGCATATTTCTTTCCTTTATATCCTTATTGGCTTGCTAATTGATAAACCGTTTTACTCTTGTAGAAACTTCCTTAATACATTTTGCCTCGATCTTTGTGTCATCACCTTTCTCCTCAGATTATTCCTAAGTCGTCCTACTTTCTTATTTCATCATCAATTCTCCTCTCGCCTTTAAGTCTTCACTCTCTCCGATAAGACTTCCTTTGTACCGATAAGACAATAGTTTACCAGTAAGTATCTTTATCAAGTTATCTTCACCTTTACTCATTTCCAATTAACATCTTTAATAATAGCATCCTTCAGCTTACTCCTTAGCATATTCTGATAAACAATCAAATCATTCTTTTTGTCCACCATTGTTTGTCTTAATTGTTACCCGATAAGATTCCTATCGACATATCCTTTTCCTTAGCTTCTCATTATAACAACAATATTTTGCTTTTGATAAATATGGTAACAAGTCAAAACATTATGCCAAACAGTTTGACATCAATGACAAACATATAACTGATTATCATGTATATCAATCATGATCAACAATCTCCAACTTGTTATGCCAACAGCCATGTAGTTATGCCAACAGTGACAACGAATAACAATTAGGAAATTTGACCAAGGGACATCTTTTAGGAATTATCTCATATTAGTTATAATTGATGGGTAAAATGAGGCCTAAATGTACAATGTTGCTGAGACTCTAGCAAAATTTTGCTGTGTCATATTGAGTATCAACACCTTACATAACCACACCTCACACAAATGCAAACCGGAACTTCCAATACACACCTTAAAAATAGTGTGTACCTCTCTATGGCATTTAGATTTTGATTTAGCACCTTTGGATTTGTCAAAGACAAGTGCACTAATGAGCACACTTGTATTGAGAGGAGAGAGGTGAATCAATATAAGATATATAATATCCACAATAGGATATTATCCTAAATTCTGATTTGCTGCAAAGCTCTGCCCTTTCTCTTCTACTTAATTGCTCAGGAATTATGTCAAACAATTGGCGTGTTCTTGTATGATGTTTGAATGTTAGGACACAAGGTTTTCATATGAAATGCACATATACATTTGCATTTATAACAAGTAAAGAAAGAACATCAAAATCAATTGAATTAAAGTTTGAATCTATAACAAAAATATAATTCTGACCTCATCAATCTGCATCAAGTTTACTAAGGATTATTAGTAGATGTTTGTAAGCTTGAGCCACGTTCTTGAATACATACACTTCTTATATATATTGCCCGCAATTACAAATAGTTGAATCTTCTGAAATGTATGATAGGAGAACCACCTTCGTGTACCTCCTCAACCATCCACACCTTAATCTAGATGCTGAAATAAATTGAATATCTGAAGGAATAGCGCCAAAAAAGAAACAACAGTAATAAAGACTTTCCTAAGAACTCTTTGTTATTGGTAGCCAACAAAATTATTGCGTGCAACATTCATGATTCCAGAACTGATAAACCATTGCTAAAGTTGGTCCATGAGCAGTGGAATGCTCTATGCCAATATATATGTGCTGAAAAACCACTCAAAATGTCCCAGACAACACTACCACAAAACAGGACACAACATTCTCGACAAGTGAGAGTTCAGAATAATGATGCTCGAAGCTCACGACAGGAATGATATACAGACTTCAAATAATGTTGCAACTAAGGACTCTTCACAAAAAATCACAGAAAGCCACTCCTTCCCAGCGACTAGAAATATATTCACGGGAGTATTAGAAATTAAAGATTTCCATTGCCGACTTTAGAAGGCCAAGATAAGAGTTGGCAATTAAACAATACCCACGATGTAGACAAAATAAATTCCAGTAACTATATACATTCACCTGGCGACATTAGGCTTGGAAATTATTAACGACAAACCTTACCACAGACTCTCGATAAAATAACTTTCCATATTATTAATCAATATAAATGATATCCTTATTTCTTTTCCAATTTTAACATATTCAGGACAATATGAGGTTTGGTGCTGGCTAGAATGACTAATTATATACGGGCTTTTTTAGCACCAAAACATTAATAAGAAATATTTAATATTTGCCTGATAATTTCCTTCAAGTTGCGACTCTGTGAAATTATTTGCCGAATCATTTCTCCTCCCGATTATAGGGACTTAATTCATTTTGCAGATGCCAAATTAATAATTCCAAAATAAGCTCACGCCAAATACCAATGAGATTTAACCTCAGAATAATCAACCTCTATTTTCTCAGCCATGGAACTTCAGACACCAATCAATTTTAAATCCTTTAAATATTTATTTATGAAGCAATAACAATAAATATTACAAATATAGCTCAAGTGTGAAATCCATCATGAATCCACTCCTAGGAAGAGCCAGGTTTCTGTCCAGCTCTTCCATCAAATTCCTGAATGTTTTCGTCTCCAGAAATATCAACTAATGTAAACAAATCAAACAAATTCTTCAAATCAAAATAATATTTGAACATGTTTGAATAATCCTCTCCTTGAACTTTTATAACATTCTGCCAAAAACTCCTAGCATTCCATCAACTTGTCTTTTGGCATTCCATTTCTTTGTCTTATTAATTTAAAATAAAATGGATTTTATTTTATAATTCTGGTTGACATAAAAAGTCACATTAATTTCTCTATTAAATAACTAGCAATCGCACCTAGGTGTGCAATGGGTACGCCGTATTAATGTTGGAGGAACCAAAAATGCATTCAAATATCTGGTGGCAATATTGTATCTAAAAGTAACCAATTTGAATAGAAACATTGTATATTTGTATTGTAATTTGTTTATTTTTGAACTAAATATAAGTTTAATGCAAAGTAAATTTCTGGATTCAATTGTGTGTGTTTTTAGCATCAACGTTTCGGATCACACTCTGTGATCCATCATCGGGATGAGAAAGTGCAAGGATGAAAAGTAAATATGCAGACTCAGCCTCTCACAAGAGAAATATAAAGGGAAGGGGAAGAGCCCACATGCTAACCAATGAAGAAAAGAAAAGTAAAAAAGAGGCACAAATAGTTTATTTCTCTTATATGCGCTAGTGAATATAAGAGAAAGCACACCACAAAACTAAGAACAAAAAAATAAGAAAATATAAAATGAAAGTAAACCAAAGGAACAAGCCAAAAAAATGAAATAATATATATATTATTTGTACCTCTTTTTTACTTTTTTTTTCTTCATTGGTTAGCGTGTGGGCTCTTCCCCTTCCCTTTATATTTCTCTTGTGAGAGGCTGAGTCTACATTTTACTTTTCATCCTTGCACTTTCTCATCGTGATGATGGATCACAGAGTGTGATCCGAAAGGATGATGCTAAAAACACATACACAATCGAATCCAGAAATTCACTTTGCATTATTAATGAATTGTGAAAATCTGATACTGTTAAATGTAAGTTTATTGTTAATTATAATTAATTTTTTTAAAACAAAAAATGTAGTGTTGTACATTATTTTACAATAGGAATCTATTGTATTTACTATCAATCAAAAAAAGGTGTTTTTTTTAAAAAAGAATCTTAAATCACATTACGTTGCATCATTTAATCTATAACTAAATATTAAAAATAGCTCATAGATTGAATTTGTAAGAATAATACAAGTATTGTTTCCACAATCTTTGAATTTCCACATTATTTTGTAGTAATAAATATTGTTTCACCTTTTTGGTAGTGTACAATTTCAAATCGTTAATGAGATAGAGTGAGATGGCTAAAGAATTTGGTCTATTTTTTTATTAACAAGATAAGTCTTTTTAATGATTGTAAATTGGTAAGCAAAATTGACCCACACACCAATTCACCCAAAGCAAACAAATGAAAATAATGTTGTACCAAAGTGTAGAGACTATCATCATAATATCTTCCTGCAATTTGAACATTTGGGCGGTTCACAGTAAGAGAGAGTTTGATCTCATAGCCATTGGTGACCTACTTCATTCCATAGTAAAAAGCCAAATCTACAGAGGGCACAAACAAGTCTATAACATTCCCTATGACTCTCCCTACTACCAGAGAATCTACTGAATCAGCCATTTGCCACAGAAATTCCTTCTTTCCTTCCTTAAAAGAAAAAAAGGAACCCAAAAAACTCTTAGATTGTAAGATTTGGGCAGAAGGAAAAGGGTTTCGATTTACTAGGCAACAGATTTGTGGGCTTAATTGGATTGAGTAAATAGCGGATTTGTGACCATCCTTGGGATCCAGGTGGTCTGTGATGTTGCTTGTTTTTCCTGATTGCTTGAGGACAAGCAATCTTGCGAAGGGAGGACTGTAATGTCCCCGTTTTTCAAGCTCTTGGGATTAGCCTATCATGTGACCCTCGTAGGCTAATGAGGATGGACAAATGGTCTCTTTCAATGGGCATCTACTTCAAGATTCAATATGCTTTGGTTTGGCTTTCGTTTGGCATTATTCTGACTTCATTTGCTATAGTTTTGCCCCGTTTACTATTTATAGTAAGCCTGATGTTGTTCGAGAAGGACCCTTTCTATTTTTGGAAAGTGCATTTGGTCACATGGGGAAATAATAGGTGTGACTCTTGTTTCAGATGGCATATTAAAAGGATCAATATTTTGGGAGTTATTATTATTTTGGTGGCCAAATTATTATTAAATCATTAAATGGTTTATTATAAAGTTATAATTTAACTTTATAATTTCACTTAAGTTGAGGGTTGAGTCATCATGAGAAAGGGCCATTAATTTAATTAATTCATGGAAGCCTAAGCCAAGGTATTATTTTAAAGTATTGGGGTAAATGAATTATTGAAAGGAAAAGTATATTTATTTATCCCACATTGGTAAGAATTGTGTTTGAGCTCTCACAAGAAAGAATAAAAAGGGACTTGAGAGTTCATTCTAAGATATCCATTGTTCATTTGATGAAAATTTATTAAGTTTCTTGGCTATGAGAAATGGCTAGGGTTTGACGACCGATTCCTCTCTTGGCAATTTGAATCATCACCGATTGATGATGAATTTTGCAAACTGAATTCTGAAAATTATTCTGAATTTGTAGATGTCGATCTTGGTGCTGAGGTATACCAAGTTATGGAGAAAATATCAGGCATTTATTTGCAGAGATTTGTGAAGAGCTGGCTCGAAATTGTTTGGAGTTATATCTGAAACTTTATTGAAAGTAATACATGGCTGCCATACTGATATAGGGAAGAGCTGTGTCATTATTTAGTAGCCGCGTTTTCGATTTTGGAGGCTATGTTATCTTCTAGTGGCTGTGTGAGTCTTAAATAGGCTGCGTGACTTCACTTGTGGCTGCGTGGATCTTTTCAAATTTGTGTGTGAATTGTTTCTAAGACTGCGTGAAACATTCTTAAAGTTGCGTTTGGAAGTCTGGATTAGTTGCAAAATTGTGTTTGCTGATGAAACGAGCTGGATACATTCTATCTTCTTTCCCTGTTATGTGCCAACCATTTAGTGGTTGTGTGTTCATTTGGGGGCTGTTTATAATGATCTTGAAGGCTGTGTCACTTGCTGGAAGTTGTGAGTGATTTTTCTTTGACAGCAAATTACCTTCAACAGTCACATGGATTAAGGTGCACTATTTATGGTACTATTATTAATGTAATGATTCTTATTTATGAAATATAGTATTAATTATTGATTTGGTGAACATTCAAAAAATGAAATAAATTTGCTGTTGTTTTAATTTAAATGTTGAAAACTATTTCAATAAAATATCTTATATGTTTGAAACACAAGAAATTGCAAATTAATTTGAAGAAAAAACTAGTTTGTTAATGAGAGCCAACCAGGCTCATTACAGTGGTATCAGCATTTTTCCTGCCATCCTGTGGGGTCTGGACTCTTTATATTCTGATGTTATTTTAAAAGTGATCAGCACTTCCACTTTTCTTAGCTATGGACAAATATAGGAGGCCTAGTTCTAGAAGTCACCGTAACAGTATGGGAAAAAGAGAGGAATTAAATGCCTTAGTGGAAAGTATGGAAAGACTTAGACTTCATCAACAGAGATTGGCAGAGAGTTTGTCAGATCCAGTGACAGTAGACAGGGCAGCGAAGTATATGGTCTCCTCTTTTAGAAGGCCGACATCGAGATTGCAGGGAAGAAAACTTGAGTTTTTCCCGACAGGTGCCCATGATGCAGGTGTACCTATATTTAGTACGACACCTGCTAGTCCTATCCGCAATGCTGATGATGGATTTATTTCACAGGGACATGTCGATGTGTCAGTACCATTGGTTGACAACAGCGTTAAGTATCAACAGGTTGAGGCTCCCAGAGTAGTCGCTACGGATTGCACAAAGGCAGCTGATACTGTAGTTATCACTGAGTGTTCAGACTATTCTGTGGAGGGAGTTGTTATTGGGGATTTTTACGTCAGCTATAGTAGTGTTCCTCCAGTGTAGGAGGCAGCTACTTCCTCATATGGGACCAATGCATGTATGGAGTCCCCTAGTGGTGATGTTGGTGACCTGGGCATTACAGCGGAGTCAATTGATGATGGTTCATGCTCCAGTATTATTGGTGCATAGCTTGACATTGAGTCATGTGTGCAGATTCAGGTGTCAATAGTTGGGATTTTAGTAGGAGATGTGGGTGCTAATAGTATAGACACATCTGATGACACCTCTATGAGTTGCATTGGGGATGGCACCTCTTGTGTGATGTTGGGTGATGACTGCGAGGAGTGTATGAGCTCTGACAGCTCTGAGGTTTATGATAGCAGTCGCAGTGTGGAATCAGTGCAAAGACGGTGGTCTTTTCTTGTATTGAGAATGTGAGCATGGAGCTATCTAGTGATGACACTCATGATGGGAGTATTGCAGTTGATTCGGATGACATTGATTCATGCCACAGTGTAGTTGATTTACATGATGACATTGAGTCATGTATGCAGCTAGAGTTAGTTGAGCAATCACGAATAGACAATGTGGACACTAGCATCATAGATATCTCTGATGTTGAGAGTGAGGATGATGGGTGTTGCAGTGCTTCTGGCTTTTTATATCTGACTTTGGGTGTGGACTCAGCATTCTCATATGGTGGTGGTGGGTTCCAGGATTCTTTGTTATAGGGACTCACGGATGAGGATGGGGAAGCATATAAGTGGCAAGAGTTTGTTACAGCCAAGGCTTACACTTATAGAGAGGGGGTTACTTCTTCGGTGACTCATGAGGATCATTCGTCCTGCAGTGAGTCATGCTTTATCAAACCTTGGGAGAGGACACTGAGTTGTTAGTGAATGAGGACGGATCCCAGGATCTGGATTGTCAGGTGGTTGCAGAGGAGGTAGTTGAAGATTGTGTTGAGTCGGATTCAGCAGCAGCTTCCTCTGGGATAGATGAGGACGAGTCCGATGTCTATACTCAATTTGTAGAAGTGTACTCAGATGAAAGTACACGGAGTTTCGGTGATCTTGAGAGGAGTTTGTTGGATGCAGCTTCCTTCCATAGTGTGGACAGTGCAGTTGAGATTGTACATAGGAGGCCCTTTGTATAGAGTCATCATGTGACCAGCAAGTTGAGAGTTGGTGAGAGAGATATTACTTCTACTCGAGCATTTTGATGCCACTCGTCAGCTGTTGGTTGTTTATGATTGGGGTGCTCCTATGATAGATGAGCACAGGGACGGTTACCTTTCCTTGACAGAGATCCATTCTTTGCGTGAGGCTGTTAGGATTTTGAGACAGGATTATTTACAGATGGTAGCCGACCGAGATCACCTAGTTGAGCGGGGGAGTACAGCATATGAGGCACTAATGGACAGAGAGGCGGTGAGTGAACTTACTCAGGAGCTCACAGCAACTTCTGATGCTTTAGAGGGTACTCAGCAGGCTCTTCGGGAGTCGCAGTCTCAGTTAGGGGTGACCGTGGAGTTGGAGCATTTTCAGTCCACACTAGCCCCAGACCTAGTTCGGTTGCACATTGAGGTGGTTGGTGGTGAGTTGGCTTCTATGGTTGGGGATGTGCTACATGATGATGTGGCAGACATATCTGTTCAAGATATGGGTGCACTAGGTACGAATGAGGCCGGAGTACTAGTGGAATCAAGCTCTCATGTTGATTTGCATCCTTTTGTTAGAAGTGAATCTATTTCTTCGTCTCCTATAGCTGATAGCCTGGGACAGTTTGTAGTGCCACATTTTCAGATGGATCAGTTGTGGGTTGCAAGGGAGCAGGTTGACGATTCCACGTATAATTTCTACTGCACCGAGTCATTCATGGAGTATTTACTTGAGAGTGTAGATGTGCGAGAAGATTCATACAAAGTGTCTAAGGGTACTCTCATCCAAGGCTCTTGTGCTATTTGGAGGTTGGTAGGGAAGATTGTGGAGACTCTATCTACTATGCTTCCCCACTGGGATTTCGAGGTTGGGTTTGCTGAGAGGGTTACTCAGGATCCTAACCAGCCTGCGGTTATGTGGAGTTAGAGATTGGAGCCATCTCATGATTCCCAGTTGGGTAATGATGAGCTATTGACGGAGCTTAGGGCTTTCTACCGACATTATATGATGGAGTATGCTCATCATTTTTCTTTTGACCCACAGGTAGAAAATGTGATCTCACGCAGGCGTAGACCGGCTCTAGTTTCTTATCATCCATTATGGGATGGATTAGCACCATCTTTTGCAGATGGAATTGGCAGTTGCAAGTTAGACTACTTGCAATATCCACACACCCAGGACAATTTATCAGAGGTTAGAGTTGGTAACAGTGATTCAGACACATTTGGTCATTGTCTTCTTCTCAGTGCAGTTGGGTGTGAGTGTCGATTAGACAGGGACTCGAGTTTTGACAGATTTGATGTTTCAGTTGGGTTGAGTTCCGATGGGTTGTTTTTTGCATCGACATCTACAGTTGGCCATTAGATGATGTTTTCAGTGATGTCAGCTATTTGCGTGTTGAGGGCGGCTTTTCAGTTGCAGGTGTTTATACTGTTGATGTTGGGATTTTCTTTACAAGAGTATGGTGAGGATCGGGACATTACTTATGACCATCCTTGGGATCCAAGTGGTTTGTGATGTTGCTTGTTTTTCCTGATTGCTTGAGGACAAGCAATCTTGGGAAGGGAGGACTGTAAAGTCCCCATTTTTCAGGCTCTTGGGATTAGCCTATCATGTGACCCTCGTATGCTAATAAGGATGGACAGAGCGTCTCTTTCAGTGGGCATCTACTTCAGGATTCAGTATGCTTTGGTTTGGCTTTTGTTTGGCGTCATTCTGACTTCACTCATTATAGTTTTGCCACGTTTACTATTTATAGTAAGCCTGATATTGTTCGAGAAGGACCCTTTCTATTTTTGGGAAGTGCATTTGGGCACATGGGGAAATAATAGGTGTGACTCCTGTTTCAGACGACATATTAAAAGGATCAGTATATTGGGAGTTCTTATTATTTTGGTGGCCAAATTATTATTAAATCATTAAATGGCTTATCATAAAGTTATAATTTAACTTTATATTTTCACTTAAGTTGAGGGTTGACTCATCATGGGAAGGGGCCATTTATTTAATTAATTCATGGAAGCCTAAACCAAATTATTATTTTAAAGTATTGGAGTAAATGAATTATTAAAAGGAAAAGTATATTTATTTATCCCACATTGGTAAGAATTGTGTTTGAGCTCTCACAAGAAAGAAAAAAAAGGGACTTGAGAGTTCATTCTAAGATATCCATTGCTCATTTGATGAAAATTTATTAAGTTTCTTGGCTATGAGAAATGGCTAGGGATTGAGGACTAATTCCTCTCTTGGCAATTTGAATCATCACTGATTGATGATGAATTTTGCAAACTGAATTTTGAAAATTATTCTGAATCTGTAGATGTTGATCTTGGTGCTGAGGTATACCAGGTTATGGAGAAAATATCAGGCATTTATTTGCAGAGATTTGTGAAGAGCTGGCTTGAAATTGTTTGGAGTTGTATCTGAAACTTTATTGAAAGTAATACATGGCTGCCATACTGATATAGGGAAGAGCTGTGTCATTATTTAGTGGCTGCGTTTTCAATTTTGGAGGCTGCGTTATCTTCTAGTGGCTGTGTGAGTCTTAAATAGAATGCGTGACTTCACTTGTGGCTGCGTGGATCTTTCAGATTTGTGTGTAGATTGTTTCTAAGGCTGCGTGAAACATTCTTAGAGTTGCATTTGGAAGTCTGGATTAGTTGCAGCATTGTGTTTGCTGATGAAACGAGCTGGATACATTCTATCTTCTTTCCCTGTTATGTGCTAACCATTTAGTGGTTGTGTGTTCATTTGGGGGCTGTTTATAATGATCTTGAAGGCTGTGTCACTTGCTGGAAGTTGTGAGTGATTTTTCTTTGACAACAAATTACCTTCAATAGTCACAGGGATTAAGGTGCACTATTTATGATACTATTATTAATGTAATGATTCTTATTTATGAGATATAGTATTAATTACTAATTTGGTGAACATTCAAAAAATGAAATAAATTTGTTGTTGTTCTGATTTGAATATTGGAAAATTTTTCAATAAAATATCTTATATGTTTGAAACACAAGAAATTGCAAATTAATTTGAAGAAAAAACTAGTTTGTTAATGAGAGCCAACCAGGCTCATTACAAGTTGTAAATTGGGAGGTATTTGTGTATGTAAATGCTCTGTCAATGTGAAAATAGGGAATGAACTTGTTTGACACGTTGTGATGAGCTTTTGTGGACAGCAAGGCTCATTGAAGAAACTGCCACGTACGTGAGATGTCCACAATATCTCCTTTTAATACGTGCCTACCCATTAATAAAAAGATTCACCCTCTCTCTGACTCCTCGCTACCATCTCCGCCTCTGGCCATTGATGCAAACTACCAGTGGGCTATGGTTGGACAACCAACTTGGAAGTTTCTATGGGTGTGTATTTGAATAATACCTTCAATTTGTGTTAAATAGGGCTTTTGTTGTTCACTGATTTCATGAAATACTGTGCTCTTTCGCCATTGCAGTAATAGGGTTTTGATTTTTTAGTGATGGTGTGTCTTTGAATGTGCAAATATTGAGCAGGCAGCCTAAGATGGATGAAGAGATTTATAACCGGCTGCTGGAGAAGGCTCGAGAGCAAGGATACAATGTGGATCTTCTGCACAAGATGACTCACACGCAGATTCCTAAAGAAGAAACACCAAAGGATAAGGGTGTTTGGTGGTTCAAAGCTCTCTTTGGGAAGTAGTAGCTTTACAGTCACTGGTTAAATCGTTGATTTTCTGAAGTTTTTAACAACGATTTGCCTGTTATTGTGCTAGCTATCTTCTAATGATAAACACTTCTCTTCTACATATTTATCCACTACTGGCTCTATGTACGTGTTGTTGCCACATATTCACTCGATCAGCGTTAACTCCTTCCCGCTTTCCTTTTCCATGAGCATATCGTCTGGCTTTATTCGAGTTATCAATTCAATCACAACTACTCCAAAGTTGTACATGTCCCCTTTGAGTGTGGCCGAAGACGGAATTTTCCTCCACGGTTTTGGCGCATCGTATTGGAATTCCGGTTCCTGCAAATTCTGTTGGAGGGAAATACTAATGCAAATCTCACCATCATCGCCAATGAATCTCGCTATTCCGAATCCACTGATGCAGGGCTCATAGTCTTCATCCACATAAATAACTCCTGAACTTATATTGCGGAGTGGATGACATGAGAGTTGCAATTGTGATGAAGCCACGCCAGTCTTCTTGAAATTCCCACACAAATCTTGAGTTTGGTGGGCCAGTCCAACTCATTCTGGTCTTGTGAAGGCCGTGAAAGCAATTGAGGAGAGTTCCTCTGGCCATGTATTTGTAGACCAACAACCTCTCTTGGTCATCCGTAGTGCAGTAACCCAAAAGTGGGAGCAGATTGCAGCGCCTGAGATGGCCCAACATATTCATCTCCCACTTGAACTCCTTTTCACTTTGCTCGCATGTCCTCAACCTCTTTACACTCAATAGAGAGACGTTGGGTAGCCATTTGTAGAGATCCTTTGGGATTGTGCCAGACAGACTATTACCAGAGAGATCCAAGTATGTCATACTCCCACAGTACTTCAAGCCACAAGGGAAATGCCCCGAGAGATTTATTGAAGGGAGCTTAACACTAAGCACTAAGCCATCATCGTTATGCTAGCACTGAATTCCCACAAAGTTGCAGAGAAAGCCTCGGCTAGTGTTCCCAAACCACCACGTGAAAAGAGACTGATTTGGATCAATTAAATCTGCTTTAGTCTCCTTGAGGCATCGAATGTGGTCTTCTGGAAACTGTGGGCTTATGATGATGACGTTGTGGGAGGCAGGCAACTCAAAGAAGAGGAAATAGAGTAGGATACAATATCTCAATATTGTTATGGCGTCCGCAGCGGAGCTCATCTGGCACTAACATACAATAAAGCAATAGAGATAATATTATAACTGCATTGCATAACTATATTTCATTCCCAAATTCCAATAGATATATCCCTGCAAATGATACGGTTTTCCTCAGGAAATATAAAATGTGATCTTATCAGGCAGCATCCTTAATCAACACGGCATGTGACGTTAAAAGTGACGACAATGTCACCGCTCCGAAGCTTGAAAAAGCAACAAGAAAACATCGATGACGTGTAAAGGTGGAAAAAAATGAACGGATCAGATCCTTTCAATGGCAGTCATTGCCTTCTCCACAATGTGCAGTCGTCGGATCAATAAAATCAGGTGGAACACTTTCATAGTGAAATGCCTACGGCGTAATTAAATTAAGTTGTCAATATATTTTGACAAATTAAATTTTTAATTAATTAATTAATTTCTAATGTCTTAAAAAGGGGACATTACAAGATAATCCTTTACTTTTTCAAACTAACCACAATAATATTAATAGCACAATATCATTCTCATAAGATCTAACAATTATACAACTCAAGAACACATGATTTGCATAAAAACCCTTGCGAGAGAAAACCATAGAAAAGTATTTATTATATGTCTCGTACAAGTTTTGTAGGCACTAACTCCCACAACTAAGAACCATGTAATGACCACTCCTAATTTTGTTTGAAATATATGCAACAATATAGAAACTAAAGTAGAATGACTACTGATTGTTAGCTTCTGATATATGCAAATACATAAACTAACAATCCAATGCTCACAACAATGAATTATATGGAGTGGGGGGTTTGAAATCATCACCACTTAGTCATTACAAGTCGTAGAAGGAAGAAAGAGCATTGTTGATAACAAAAGAGAGCGAGTTGAGTCTTCACCTCTTTGTCAATACAAAACATAAATTGCAGCTACTAAGTTAAGTAGGGGTTTAACACAATTGCCATTGAATTCGAAAACTAGTATAAGAAAAATTGAAACCCTTCAAATATGGAGTTAACTTCAATCACAATATCAAAGATAAGACATCGAAATCAAAATTTCTAATCATTAAACTCAGACCAAAAAGCATGCAACATTCTCACTTGAACCTAACAAGAAAGGGCACATGAAAGTGCCAAAAACCCCAATAATCAATATTCTAACTTAATCAGCAAATACCTCACATGAAGTCGTTACAATGAGAAGATTTCAGACCATGAGAAAGTCTGACTTTAACTTAGAAGATCACAACACACTGCTGAAAACCACACAACACACCAAATACTAGAAACCCACACTAAAAAACTGCAAATACTTTGTCACTCCAAAACAAAACCCTCCTAAAAGCTTCACAAATATTGAAAAATTTGCAACTATGAGAATCAACAAGCTATGGTGGATCTTTCACCACTAGAACCAGTAATCCAAAAGAGGGGTGTCATCCCCAATTAGTCAAAACACAAACCCCGAAGTCATTCCAGCTACATAACATTAGATATCAACTTTAGCATGCCAAATGAGAGCCCCAATCTCTCTTTTACAGCCTTTGGGAGCTATTTTAGGAAAAAAGCGTTTTGCATTTTGCCGCTTTTTTTGGAAAAGCACTTTTTTATGTTTTTGATATTTTTCTGGAGAAGCATTTTTTTCTTTTTCGTTGCTTTTTTTATAAGTATATTTTTTTTGTTTCGCTATTTTTCCGGAAGTGTTTTTTTGCTTTTTCGTTACTTTTTCGTATCAAAGGTTTGGTTGAAATCTAACAATTATTATGAAAATAATGCCCCTTTTTGGAGCAATTTTTGGGTGAGTTCTCCCATACTATATTTAGTAAGTCAGTTGTCAGCATCAACAATGTTTACTCCTATAGGGAACGTACTAATTACTATGCAGAGTATATAGAGATCATTTGCAAAAACATGGAATAACAAATGTAATAATGCCAAACACAATATGGTTGTAGAAAGATATGCCTTTTATTACCATATGCAATATATACAAAATGCAAAACTAGTTCCCAATACACAAAATGGGCACCATAGCTACTACTTGGTAGTTGGTTAAGTTTGCCAACAACCAACAACTGCTAGGAACTACCCATCGGGAACAAATGACAACATCACAAAAGCCGACTTACATACTTTGGACTTCGGCTAATATGTTTACTTATAAACACTCCACATAACTATCGTCTACATCAACCCCTCCAAAAAAGAGGTCATCTTCTAGACGATAGAACAAAATGGAGCGAATACAACAATACTAAAGCAAACTACTGAGAAGGAAGTGGAGGAAGTGGAGGAAGAGAGGACATCCATGGATGAGTAGAGGATGCTAGGATGGAGGTAGCTTTGGAAGTCAAGAGTAGTCAAAGACGTTGCACCTGCTTTGTGAGGATATTCAAGTCTCGTTCTACTACAAGCTCACGTTCCCTTGACCCTTTCACCATGAGTACTGCCTCCATGAGATCACCCTTGGCTTGCTCCAACTCCTAAGCCATAGCTTGATGCTCCTATTGCTTCTCTTCCAACTGAGCCTCCATAACCATCAATGCCACCTTTTGTTGCTCAAGTATGCACTCACGCTCACTCATCAAGGCCTCTCACTTAGCCATGGTGGCCTCTACTACCATTTGACGCTCTTGCTTAGTGGTGGTGATCGGAGTCTACTAAGGGACTTGCTCCTAGGATTTTGTGATCTCCCCGAGTCCCCTCTCCCTATTGTAGTGCACGGTCTCTATTTGTACTTGCCTCATACAAAGAAACTTGCACCCTCTTCAATTAGTAGAAAATGTCTCGGAAACAGGCTCCCATGCCATAGAGTGAAATGAGTACTGTTGCCCAAAATTTCCCTGTCATTCATTTTTGGCCACGGTTCCTATTTTCCAAAAGAAATGCTCGTGTCGAAGCTCTCTGTGTTTTCTGCCTTTTAGTGTCGAGAGTCCAGTGTGTTTTTTGCTCAAGTGTCGAAAACCCAGTGTGTTTTCGACCTCCTCTCTGCAGGCTCGGGATGTTTCTGCCTTTTGGTCCAAAAGTTCGGTGTGTTTTCGACCTCTCTGCTCTGAAAATTCGGTGTGTTTTCGACACCTTCTGTGTTTTCAACCCTAAGCGCGCAACTCCGATCAGGCGGGTCCCAGTGCCTAAGGCCGTGCCAGCGCAGAGAAGATCTGACAACTGTCGCATGATCGCATGGGATCTTCCGATCCCATGAGATCATACGACAACCGTTGATGCGGTGTCAGCAAGGATCGGCAGTTAAGAAAGAAACAGGCGGTCATTAGTTAGCATCACGCAGTTGGTCGCATGATCGCATGGGCCTTCCTGGCCGCATGCGATCATGCGACAAACGGTAAACAATCAAGCAAACAAACCGTCAGTGGTTGGTGACTAACACCTTACGGTTGGTCACATGATCGCATGGGCCTTCCTGGCCCCATGCGACCATGCGACAAGCCGTCAGCGGTTTCGGTGGTGGCGGTTTGCAGTCATCGATTAACATCATGCGACAGGATGTTTGTGGGGTCCCGTTTGAGATGATCAACGACTACCGTGATTTTGCAAAGGATCTGTCAGAGCCTTGCGAAATCGCGACAACCGTTGATCTTTCCTTCTCTGCAGCACTTCAAAGCTTTGGTGGGTTCAGTGCCACGTATTTTGATGTGGAAGTTTCTCATTGGCCAGACGTAATGACTTGTTCCAATCTGTCAGAGCAGGCCTAGCAGACTTCCCAGAATGAGATCTAACGGTTGTCGCATGATTGCAAGGAATATTCCCTGCCTTTGCGATCATGCGCCCGCCATTGATTTTATTCCGCTGTCACACCTTTTTCGGGTGGGTCCTCATTCGCTGACATGCTCGTTTCTCATTGGTCGATGTGCTGGGTTGGATTATCTTTTAGTGGGACCAGATTTCTTAGACGTGTTAGTGGGGTACCAAAGGAAAAGAGATCTACGGTGGTCGCGTGTTCGCAAGGAATATTCCTTGCCTTTGCGATCATGCGACCACCGTTGGATCGGAATCTAAGTTGCAGTGGGGCCGTGTCAGAGCCCGCCAAGGTGTATGCTTACAGAGCAGTCAAGAATGAATAAGAGAATGACAGGTGGCAAGGTACTCGGTTTTGTGGCTTCAGTCGTGTAATCGCCAGGAAGAGCCGGGGTTAGTTAAAAAGTTAAGCGATTCAGCAACAAGGGGAAAATTGAAACCTGGGGTAAATACCAAGTTAGTTTTGCAGTCAAGTGCCGAGCTCGGGTAAAGAGGAAGGATCTGACGGTCATGTTTTAAAGAAAGATCGATTTTTGAATACTGACCGTCGATGGGAAATTTATGCACCACCTCTGACCGTTATATCAATTTTTTAAATTCAAATATCTCACAGTATCAGATTTTTGCAGTTATGGCGAGCCCGAGTTGCAGGAAGGTAGATGGATCATGGCGGCCAGATTTTTGCAGGAATAAATATGAAGTGAACACACAAACAAAGTATATCTGATCTGCTGGGATATTTTCATGTACATTTATGGCCAGATTGGATTGAATTAGGGTTGGATATTTTATTGTAAACCTTTGTAGCCCTAATTGAGATATTTTTGTTTTCCTGCCTGCGTGCAGGGTTGTATATATTGTTTTTTTTGGAGCTTTTGAGCTTAGAATTCACATTCTGTAAAAAGAGAAAGTCTTTTCTTGGAGAACTATCTGTAGCATTTTTGCTCTCTGGTTTTTTACATCTTGTAAGTTTTCATTGATAATACAAATGTTGCAAAGTATTCTGTGACATGTTTTTCCTGTCCTTATGCTTTCCTGTTTGGCTTATCTCTTATTTGATTGAAGTTTATGAATGCTTTTTAGTGATACTTAGTTTTCCTGATCCCTTTTACTTTCAGCCTATATGTGCACTACTATGTCTGATCTGATCTGAGTGAGTTTGTGGGTATTCTTCAGCCCCTGTCATTCTGTCTCATTCCTGTGTTCTTTTGCTAAAGAGAATGTCTGCTTGCAGGTCATAATTTGTGTCTAATTTTTTAGGCCCTCTAATGAAATACTCATGCAAGCCTATTCAGTAAGTTGTGATCTCCCAGACCTAAGTCTTTCACTGGTTTCATTCCTCTATACTAAGATCCGAACCCTAGTTTCGGTGCATCACCTAGTAGGTAGATTTGCTTCATGTCATTTCCCTTTCATGCATTCCTTCTAACCCTTTCCCCTCAAAGTTTACTTTCCTGTTAAGAGCAAATCAGGGTGATTATCCAAGAGGAACCAGCCTAGAATCTGGAAGTCTCATCTCGGTTAGCAAAAGGTCCCACAACCTTGAGATGATTCCCATGTTATACTGGATTATCAAGACTACAAGAGCTTGAGATCAGAGGTGCAAATTCAGTGTATTAACAAGTACACGATCATGTTGTCCTATAGTGGAGGGTCTTGGTGGGCCAGCTCTGCGATAAAAAGTACTATAGGAAATCCCCCTCACACTCCACTTTCATACATGCAAGGACCTCTAATTTTGGAACCACTAGTGGGCAAGGCCAATGTCTAATTGTCATGACAACTCCACCACTTCATTTGTGAAGAACCATTGTTACAGGACTTTGCGACTCCTGAGCCGAGCTCGGCTTCCAGAGTTTTTTTGGCTCTAGACCCGGACTTGGCCGAGTCTGCAAGAGTCCTGACCGGACTCTCCGGACTCGCACAGTCTCGACAGCCAAACTCTGTCGTGGCCAGCAACATAAAAGTGCAAAAAAGACAATTTTTTAATTACTTTAACTTGCTTTTTAGGGTTTATATGTTTTGTCTAAGACCTAAAATGGTCATTCCATCACTTGCAAACACAAACAAGAGAGAAAAAAGTCTTGAGAGAAGAATATTGAGGTTTTAGAAATATATAAGCAAATCTGTTGGCTGTCATATATCAATTGTTGATTGTTTGTGCAAGTTTGTAGCTTGCAGTCACACATTGAGAGGAGCTAAAAGAAGCATTTGGAGGAGGATTCTACAAATTTGAGTTGCATTTCCATTTTTGAGCAATTTAGAAGAGGTAAGTTACATTATTGTTTTTTGAATTTTTTACATTTATGAATTATATTTTGGTTTCCATTTTGTTTACATTTGTTTTAGTCTTTAGATTTGTTCCATTTTATGTTGATGAAAAACTTGAAAAGTAAGAAGCCCTAGTGTTTGGTTTTCTTTATTGTAGATGCTTATTATGATATATTGCAGCAGCAACATAATGTCTCAGGTTGAGGGTAGTTCATCTAGGCCTCCATTTAACCCAGATGCAAACCTTGTTAGTGTAGCAAGGGATAAGGCTTGGAAGAATGCCATCCCCGACCCAAAAAAAGGAGTAGTTATATGTTGGCATTGTGGTGTTAAATATAGTGGGGGAGGTATTAACAGATTGAAATATCACCTTGCACATATATTAGGGCATGATGCTAAACCATGCCAAAAAGCAACCTAGGAGGTTATACATGAAACACAAGCTCATTTAGAGGCCTATGAAGATAAAAGAGAATTAAGAAAGAAGCAACAGGAAGAAATAGCAAACTTAGGTGAAGAGAGCTCTTTAAGTCTTCGTTCTCTATTACCTCCATCTAGTAGTGGTGCTGTGAGTGTGACCATTGGGCCTCAGATTCGTAACAAGAAATTCACACTAGATACCATTTTTGTTCCACAGATGACTCCGAGTGCCCAACCATCGCTTGAGAGCATGGGTTGGAATAAGGAGAAGCACGAGGCTGCGAAAATGGCACTTGGAGATTTTTGTTTCTACAACCACCTTCCATTTAATGCAGCAAGGTACTTGTTATTAATATATTATTTTAATTTCTATGTCTTATTTTTCTTGCTTTCGTGACTCAAGAATATGCCACATTGATTATATTAATTTTTAAAGTTGAAAATAAAACTTAATAGTATACTAATAAGGTTTATTTAATTTGTTTTACGTCTCCTTATTGGAAAATTGCGATAGATGCTATTACTGTTTGTGGTCTGGGGTTCAAAGCCCCTAATGATGAGAAGCTAAAAGGTCCTATTTTGACCCAAAAGGTGGCTGATGTTAGGCTCTCATGGATGTGTTGACTCTATGAGTAATCCAATTTGTAGTCACTGATCTCATCTATAGCAGATGGAAAACACCCATCCCACAAAGGATGGTACAACCTCAGAACCAATCCACACTAATGCATCATCAAATCCTCTGCGTGTGGATCAGAAAAGTATTGATGAGTACTCCTCCCTATGCAATCACAATAAAGAGCTCTCGCCTCAGTCAAGCGCTGACTATCATAACTCTGAATATAACCTCTGTTATCTAAGTCACCACCAACAACACCTGCAGTGGATGTAACCAAAGGAGAACCTAATGCACCTAGTGATTCTCCGCTACTCTGTACAGATGCACTCATCCCAACTATATCATATGCACCTGTAACTATGATAAGTGCGGCGACATCCTCAACCTACTCATAACTATAACCCATGGATATAAGGTCATCACCAACTACCTTTGTAGAAGATTGTATTGTAACTATAGTTGGTTAAGACTATGCCAAACTCAACTCCACGGTAAGCTCCTCAATCCGTGACTGAGACCACGAAGGGCCAATTGGCCACTCTTTAGTGAATCCATAGTCACCTCCATCTCATGGGTGAGCTCATCTACATCCTCCTTTCCCTTCAAGGTATCATAGCAAGTGCAATCCCACTCCAAAAGATAGTCTCTGTCAGCCAATAACTATAAGTAGTTATGTTTCATTATTCCAATGGCTTCTCAAAGTGCATAGAACTCTGGTAAGGAAAGGCCACTATCAACGTGCTCATCTGCCATAGAAGTACTCCAACCAAAGGTAGCCAACATCTAACGAGAAACATCAAAATGCTCTATGGTTGTGGCAATCATGTTGTCATTAACCTTAAGTTGCCCAACCAAATGATGAGGACCCTGCAACTTATAACTCCCATGCAAGTGTTCTGACCCAAAATATGCACTGTGAAATGGGTTTGTCACTACATCACTCACCTCGCGATAAGCAGCATCATATGTGCTATTATCAGTGCACACATCAACTACGAAGGTACTGCTGCTGTGTACATCATAGGATGGCTTAGAAGACGCTGTAGAAAGTACTGATTTGACAATGTCTTTGCACACTTCTTCCAAGGTAGCTGCATGTCCATCCAAAACCCGATCCTGGGATTCATTGCCTACCAATGAATTTTTTGATTTATTTTCAAAGGTCTGATTTGCAAAATCAGACTTGTGGCATGAATCTGCATCATATAATTCATTTCTAACACCCAAATCTTTAAGTGTCAAAACTAAGGAACTCCATACATCCAGCTTTCACACATGGAATGGTTGTTACCTCATGATAGTGCAAAGAATTCTGACTGCTGCTGCAAAAATCAGAACTGTTAAAGTTTGTATCCTCTACACATTCCTCATCTTTGACGATTCCAACTTGTGTGCCAATGTTGGTAGATCCTTCCACAACATTTTTGTCATTTACTAACACATCTACATCAGGATTAAGCTCTATAGTTTGGCTGCAATGTCAATTAGCACGCATATAAGTCTCCTTAAGCTCAATTGCTTCATCACGAGATCCTCTTTGTCCTTCCAAATGATGTGACTCATGAATCCCATCATCTTCATGCAACATGTGCATCTCCAAATCTGCCTCCTTCATGGCTTCCTCTTCAATGAATCCAAGGTCTTCCTAAAGCTCCCTTACTTCACTATTTGTGCATTAGTGGTTAGGCTCCCAAAAACCTTTGCAAGTGAAGCATTGACCTTGTCTTCTCATTTCATTCATGTTCATTATGGGAGTTCTTGTAATTTGATCATTGAGTTTGGAAGTAGAACCACTTTCATAATCTGATTTAGTAGTTCTAATATACTTGCTCACACTATGCCCATGACTGAAGTGTGTCACTTTAAATGAAATTTTATCCTTATACACACTCCGAATACACTTTACCAATCCAATCTCTTCAGGTCTCCAAGTGACAAACAAGTTCAGATAATCATGAAGAGAGTATTGTCCTTTAAATTTATTTGCCAAACTCCAATAGCCCTCAAAGAGTCAAAGAGCTTCCTGTTCACATCTTTCCCTTATCTTGATGGCATCTTGGTCAATCTCTTTTCTGGATTTTCCTAAGATACTGTAGTAACCCGTAACTGAAAATTTATAAGTGCTAGTCATTCAAATGATGCAATATGAACTCTTTGAATATTTAATTCAAACCCCAATAGGATGGCAGGAAACCGCTCTAATACCACTATAAGAACCCCTTCCCATTAAGCCCTTAAATCATCAATATGTTTTGGAGAAATTTCGTCAAATAGTTGGTAAGTAAAGTCTGTTTTGATTTTATGACTTCTTTGTCACAAAAAATATAGTTCTAATTGCAAGAGATTATGCATGGAAAACTATCAATCATTTGTAGATATTTCAGAACATATGTTTGCAATATGAAAACATAAAATTCTAGAGTGCCTTACTAAAAATAGTAAAGGTCCATCTCTATCAACCCTCGATTTACTATAATTAGTGAATCCCTAAATCTCTGATCAAAACAAAGGGGGCAAAGGTCATCACTGCAACTGAGGCTGGTCTAGATGCCTTGCCAAATATAGAAATGTTGGATAAATGACTTACTATAAATAGTAAGTGTACCAAACTGAACTAAACGAAGAGCAATCTTGAACGCTTTTGTACTCCAGATGGGAAAGAGTCCTATTCTGCTAACTAGGAACCCTTTAACCATCTGACTTAGCCTACGAGGGTCAATGATAGGCTAATCCAAACCACCAACCATGGTGAGATAAAAAGGGGACATTACAATTTGTGACCATTGCAATATCCTCCAACTCTGACAAATACCTTTGGATGGTGTCAAATGCATCATTATGATCCAGCCAAGAGATCTGTACAGTTATACCTTGAGTCTCATCACCCCTCATTTTCTAAATATTCATATACTTTGAGAACCAAGAGCCTTCATAATAGGGAGCTGTGATCCATCACATAACAACTCCATGATGAGAAAGCTCAAAAACAATGTTTTGGTGAACCCAACTTTGAATAGTCTTCGATATTCAAGTTCCTCTCAAGATTTTATGCACTTTCAAAACCAATGGCACCTTGTTTCAAGATTGTATGGAAAAATGATTGTTGAGGTAGAAATTGCAATTCCACCATAGGGGCAATCATGAAATCACTAAGGTAAATACATAACTACTTCTCTGTTGAAAGTGGTAGTTTTGTCACATGTCCAAAACCACTCTATGGTGTTTTTAATTATGCACTTTTCAACTTCCTCACATCTTGTAGTTCCAATTTCAGCATCAGCTAGAGGATTCAAAAGTGGATTCCAAGATATTCAAATACTCCATTAGGTGGATAAAAGTAAGAGAAGGTTAAAGAGCTGTTACAAGTGATCTTAGGGCTTTAACTTTGTTGGTTCAGTCTAGTTGTGTGCTCAACAGGTCTAAGATTGTAATACTCATTATCATTGTAGATAGCGAGTAAGTTGGTCATTTACCTCACTTTTTCTAGGGGTTTCTCTCAAAATTTGATTTCTCCAAGGTAAACTCTTTGTGTCTTCAATTATTCTATTCTATGCTCTCAATTTCATTTCAAGTTCAGGTTTAATTGCTTGCCTAATGATCATGGTACATGTAATGTCCCCTTTTTAGTGTGACCATGACTATGGATGGATTAGGCTATCATGTGACCCTTGTAGGCTAATGACGATGGACAGAGGGTCTCTTTCAGTGGGCATCTACTTCAGGATTCAGTATGCTTTGGTTTGGACTTCATTTTCTATACTTTTGCCATGTTTACTATTTATAGTAAGCCTGATGTAGTTTGAGAAGGACCCTTTCTATTTTTGGAAAGTGCATTTAGTCACATGGGGAAATAATAGATGTGACTCATGTTTCAAACGGCATATTTAAGGATAAGTATTTTGGGAGTTATTATTATTTAAGTGGCCAAATTATTATTAAATCATTAAATGGCTTATTATTAAGTTACAATTTAACTTAAGTTGAGGGTTGAGTCATCATTGGAAGGGGCCATTTATTCAATTAATTCATGGAAGCTTAAGCCAAGGTATTAATTAAAGTATCAAAGTAAATGAATTATTAAAAGGAAAAATATATTTATACCACATTGGCTGGAAAAGTGTGTGAGTTCTCCTACAAAAGTTATAAAAGACTCACATGAGTTCTTTTTCATTATGTTGATTATGCTTTTTGAAATTGGTGAAGTTTATGAGAAGAAGAAATCAAGGTTTCGACTTCAGCCATTGGAGAAAGGATTTTTTCAAGGTTTGTTTGCAATTAGAGGTGGTGGAAGATCCACCGATTCTTGCTGCTAGCTATGGCTTCATACAAAGGCCATGATTGTGTTTAATGGTATCAAAATTTGAGGGGTTGGAGTATGTTTTTTATCATATTAAGTTGCAGAGATTGAATTGGTCGACAACAATAATAAAATGCTTCCTCTAGAAGAGAAATCAGGGGTTCTAAAAGGCAGTCGCTTCAGCATATGCAGACCACATGAGCCTTCCAGCAATTGACGTCAAGCCTACAACAGTAATTGCATGACAATTAGGAGTTGTTCATTCATTCCAGATTTGATGCCAACGGGGACATTTGCTTTGTATGAAAGTTGTGATTTATTTGGGATCGAATTACAAGAGTTGTGATCACATTCCAAGAGGTAGATCCAGCCAGGTTCTTACAATGCATATTTCCTTCATTTATCTCTATATGTTGATGACTATTATAGGATAGTCATCTTAATTTATGTATCACAACTCAACTAAGCTAAGACATCAAAAGTAACATCCTATCTTGATTTCCTAGGTGTCAAATACAGCCAAATTGTCTGCCATTAAACTTTGCATCTTTCCCAAAGAATACAAGTTTCCCCAAAAAGATATCTTCATTAAGGGAGTGCACAATATAACTAGATTGAGCTTGAAACTAACCCTAAAAGGCATGGAGAACAAGACATCCCCAAATGACATTCTCAAAAATCTTTAACACCATATTTGTTAAAGTCTTTCCTTACCCACTAAATCTTGGTGGAGCATTAACCATCTCAAAAATTTGTACTTATTTTATATCATGATTTCCAAATCAACTAACACCTACATTGCCTCCCAATTTCAAGATTCTTCACAACTTGTCTCTTGTTCAATCGAGAAGAAAGTTCAGAATCATGACTCACTACATCCTATACATTCATTGTCTCACTGTTGTAGAATGCTTTCCTAATAGTCCATTTCCAGTCTCTCATATGAGTACCCAGCTCTTGGAGCTACCTTCTAAAGCGGCAATCTTAAGGGATCATTCAAAACTGGACTTAGATGCCATCTTTTGTGAAGTGATAAGTTAAAAAAATCTTTGATTTATCCTTCAAATTCAAAAAAACAAGTTTATAACAAACTTTCTCCTTCAAACACTTGTCCACCCCTAAATCGATATCCTTACATAAGAATGGTGAAGAAAAGATCAAAAATAAAATTTTATTAATTATTGATGAAGTTTAACGAATACACATTCTAAATAAACAAAGAAAAGAAAGGGAACCTCAACAACAACAAAATAGGAAAATTGCTTACAAATGGAACTCTTAGATTAATTAGCAACCTGCAAATTAAATTGCAGTAAATAAAGCTGATGCCACTTTGAAATCTGAGATAGGGAGTAACTCTTCATTTTCCTATTCTCGGAGCTTGTTTATCCTCTAAAATTTATTTCAAAATGAATAGTGAATTATAGCAACTATTGACTCACCCCACAAACCAAAAGATGAAAGTAAGAGAAGTAATTCTACAGTTTTGAACAGAAATACCTGATTTTATTCCCTTTGCCTTCATTTCATTGAATACCTTCTGTGCCTCCCCTATTTTACCTGCCTTGGCAAGTCCATGCATTACTGTGCAATATGGCCTCTGCACTTTAACATAGCCATACAAATTTCCAAGAGATTATTCAAGACAACTCAGCAATTACAATTTACAATAGGAGAACTTATCTAGAATACTAATCTCTTTCAGCAATGTTGTACCAAGAGCTTGTTTTTAATCACAATGTTGTTAAACATCTCAATTCTTCCCTTAAACTCAGAAGTATACAACCAGCCCCTACTTATATCCTTTCAAATAAATCTGAATGTATGCATTCCTAATATAATGTGATAATAGTTTTGAAAAGTGGTAGCAAAGGATAAGAGGATTCTCTGAAGACAATCAAAGATATTTGATATTTGCAATTTATTATTGCAAAGGATGGTAGAAACATTAGTGGTGAAAAGCATCTTTATTGTGAAATCCATGTTTCATATGATGAAATTAATGTTCTCCCTTCTTGCAGATAATTGAATATAAATGGCTATGCAATTTGCAATCCCTTTTCATTTCTTTATTTCAAAATTGTGAGAGAAAGGCACATCTTATGGCATGCTAGATCTTAGATATGTGAAGAGCCAGATAACATATGGCAAGAAAAGAACAAAAAAAGGTCATGCTGGAAGAATGGACGCACAGGGTTTGAGAGAATCAGATGGTGCACACTTCAATGACTGTATATTCTATTCATTATTGAAGCGGAAGTTAGAAGGTGGCTGTGTCTTAGTAAAAATTTATATTTTACATATAACTAATCTGGTACAGTGTAATACATATTATAGTCCTTAAATTAAAAATTTTTACATAAAGACTATTACTTACCTATGTACACCATTGCATTTATGCACACAAAACAATAAAAAATGCAGGAACAGCAAAGTAATCACACAAGTGGAAAAATTGTAAATGCAGATCTATCATGGGTAAAACAAGTAGGTCTTTAAAAAGAAAATTCGAATAGATCTTTACAAACTTGAATCTTAGCAAATAAAATTATAAGTCTTTACAAGGTAAATTATATGTTTTAGTTTTCAAACTATAAAACTTAGGGTCTAAATGCAAGGAGCCTACAATGTTTTCCATGTTGAAATGCTCTGCTGCTTGTTGTGAAACAAATTTATTTTTGCTGCATGAAATCACTCCTGTTGCTACTCAAAATCACTCTGCCACTGGCTGCTCGACCACCAATTTTTCTCAAACTTACAAAAACAATTTAACCACTAGCTGGCATATGAAATGCCCCTGGAATATCTTCTTTGCAACACATATGCATCCCTTTTTTCGTCAATATTAAGCCCTATGTGTAGAGTTTGTAATGTTCATGGAAACATCTCAATGTTTTAACTCATATTTGTTTGTTATAGAATGATGCATCAAAAATCTTATATAAGAGTCTTCCAAGCCTTGGTTTTTAGGGTTTTACATTTTAGTATCAAGGCAAGTTCTTAAATATGCAAAAAAAGGATCCATCTTCTTCCCTTTGATGCAGTGTCTATAGACTATCAAAGCCTCAGAAAGAACAAACTCCAAATGCATGACCAAAGAAGGTTTGTATGGTGCTTCGAAGTTTTTCATTCAGATATTTGTGGGTTGTCAAGCTAGTTGCTTGTAAGAAGTCCAAATGTCCACATAAGAAGGTTGATCATAGAATAGGTAATCAAGCATATGCTGAATTGATTAAGTAGGTGATGTGTGCAAGTCTAAATGCTTAAACGAAAGAGTTCTATAGTGATGATTTGAATCTATTCCATGAATCAGAAAATCAGGGTTGTTCATTCTTTGGTTCAATGAACAAGATGGATATATGTTATTTGTAATGTCCCCAATTTGGCGCCTTCCTTAGTGCCAGTGTTTCTAGCAGGGTTGGCCTACTGTCTGATTCCTGTAGGCTAACAGATTGCGTAGGGGACCCATTCAGGAGCTTATGGAGACATATCAGGGCTTTGTGAGCCAGTATGACCAAGTTTGAGAAATCTCCTAGATTTTAGGAGGAATATCTATTTTTTAGGGATGGACTGGAAGTTGGTTGGGACACACCAAGAGACCTCTGACATCAACTTGGAAACTTTTGGCATAATTCCCATTTTTTAGGAAAGCACCTAAATTTTAGGAAGAGATTGTCCATTAGGTCATAGTGGTCAAACAATGTCAGTGGACAAGCATCAACAGGAAGAGCTCAGATTGAGGTCCAGATGAGCGAGCAATGAATAATTTGGAAATAATTTAATTATTTTCTAAGTTAGCCTTAATAAATTAATAATAAAAGTCAGTATTATCACTATATGATAATAATTGATTATAATAATTGGCCCAAGTCCCTAAGTAATACATTAAGTTGTAACTTAATAAAGGGGCCAAATTACATAATGAATAATAGCCCCCAAAAGAGGATTGATCCCTAGATGAGGGATTTTATTAATTTAAAATCAATTCAATGTTTATTTAAAATAATAAGTGAAACCCTTAAGGGGTTTGATCCATGAAAAGGAGGGAAAATAAAGTTTAAAGAGGGATTGGGTTTGAAGATGCATTTATTCTAAGTCGTTTTGAAAAACAAAGTTTTGGAGAAGGACCTTGAAAGAGGAGCTTCAGCCATATTTAGCCTCTGAGAACGAAAACTCTCAAAAGTTTGAAGACCTAAAGGTGTAAAATAGCATCCAAGGGTTTTCCAATTGCATAGATTAGACAGATTTCATTGGGAAGGCACTGATTTGTATGAGATTTTCAATAGATTCATATTTGTCTCAGAAGAAGAAATCATCAGATTGCAGATCAGAGTTCAAATTGTGTTTTTCATCATTTATTGGGCTTCTTGAAGACAGACGTACAGCTTCAGATTTCCATCAAGCACCTCCAGCATAGTCATTTGGCAAGGAAATCAGATTTGTGCATTAATACAAGTGTTTTGAGCAAAAGACAACATCTTTTACCAGTAAAAAGGAAGGCCAGTGATAAAAACCCAGCCGCACACCCTCAGGCAGCCCCTTTCCTTCCAAATCTGGGCATCACAAATCTGTAGAAGCAAATTTTATTATAATTGTAATCTGAAAAGAGGCAGTGCCTGGTATGCTCTATAACAGAGATTTTTATAGAAAAAAATACTAATTACCAGTCTCGGGTGTTAGGATTTGGTGGGCAAACATTTTCAGAATTTTATAAACAAAAACTCAAAAGTATTTTCATTATTGAGTGTGAATTTAGAAGTAATTTGGCAGCATTAGTTTATGTTACTTCCGGTATATCCAAACCATTGTCAAAAAGTTAAAACACAAAAAAATCAGAAAGCATTAAACTCAAAATCAGAAAATTCTTCATATGCTGGTCAAAGCCTAATTTGAAAACATAGAAATCAGAACTAGAAAAAAAAACAATCTGGAGGTTGGTCATTACAGTGGTATCTGAGTAGAGATTCCTGTCATCCTGTGCTTTTAGTGGGAATTCGGAATTTAAATAATGGGTTCATATGCGTAAAAAGGGAAGAAAATCTTAGCATGTTTGAGGAATATGACACACTTCCCCAAACAATTAAGGAAAAATTACCTTTCAATAGTTTCATGAATCAACATCCAAGATTGTGCTATAAGACTAAGTTTGCGAAGAGAGAGTATTATATGATAGTTTTTGATCTATTGGCTCGACAAGTGGATAGAAAAACTATGAGTGAGGAGTTTGATAATGTTGATGCTGATTCCAATGACATACATGCACCCACCATTGATGAGGTCTTTAATGTTTCTTATGGAGCTATTGACAGTGTTGAGTTCCCTCATGAGCATGTCACAGGCACACGGGTTAGCACAGATGGAGTTCCCTCATGAGCCATATGACAACCCATTGTATGAGATAGGAGGTGAAATATCACCTAGTTCTAGCATTGCACATGGAAATGATAATATGATATTGGCTTTGAGAGATGACATAGGCCATGGGTTGGAACGTGATTCCCAACTTGAGGGTGATCCTACTTCACATCATGAGATGATTGGTTACTCACCAAGGAGACCACCGGATGTGATATATGTAGATGAAGAGATAGACCCAGAATGCATAGGGCATATTATGGTACGCGGGAATGCGGTTTCTTTATGTGATGCAGTCGTCCTTGGGAATCAATCTTGGTTTGATGTCCATGTTGGAGATTCTCAACCAGAAGCAAGGGAGGTAGTTGGGAGTCATGGGGGTGACCCTTGGAGATATGAGGATGAAATTTTCAGACTTGCAAGCGCTGCTCACCTTCTTACCAGCCACTATGTGTTTCATTGGTTTCATCTACAGGTGGTTTTGGGCGAATTCTTTAATAAGGATTGGAGCATTGATCAGATTGGTATATCTGAGAGTGTTCTACGGCAAGAGAAGGCCCGTATGTTTGGTTTTGAGCTCATTGATTGGTTGCAGATCAGTTATATCATTTAGTGGTTTTCCCTAATACCAGAGAGTTGGCAAGTTCTTCTTGGTCCAGGTAGTGAGAGTTCACAATTTTAGATTTCATGGACATTTTTTCCAGCCACTTCCGAGGCAACTTTGAGCATACAATGCACAACATTCATGATAAGTCTTCAAGATTCCATTGGAGCAGCTATTATGCTTATATTACATCTTGGAGTTGGATGGGTGTGAAAAACACATCAGCTTCTGAGGATCACCAAGGAAATAGAAGAAAGGGTACAATCAGTCCTAAATTTTTGGTTAAGTACAACAATATCAAACCTTTCCATTTACATGAAAAAATAGTACCGATGCTACCCTTTGGAGCTGCACTTGCAAGGGCACATGTGGAAGAGGGTGTTCTTTAGGATAGCATGATGAAACATAACAGTAAATCTTTTATTCTGATTTATGACAGCAGTTCCCTTCCTTCATTTAGAGCAGCCATATCAAAGGAGGATGATAGTAGTATGAGATTTTACCATGTTAGCACTCATGAGTTGATGGCTAAGCTAGTAATGCAATCGGGGTCGAGGGTTGCTTCAACATTCTTTGTGGGTTCATATGACTTGCTTTATGAGGATTTGGTGTCACCGCTAGCGGAGAGATACTTGGAGGTTCATTACATGGAACCAGAGGGCGTTATAGAGCATACACTTGGTGGATCAGCCCCTAGTGTTGTGACTACACATGTAGATGGTGATGGGAGTAATACAAGTTTACCTTGGTCCTTGAACATTCATGGAGCATTTGTTAAGTCTGTTGATGACAAGTCTCACCTGGTTGATGACCTTCATAGAATATGTAGCTTCTCTATGCCATAGATTATGTAAACATACCATGGAGACTCCTGCATTTGGCTAGCATACTTTGGAGACTCAGTTGATTCATGAGTCTAGGTATGGGGATGTTGCTACAATTGATGATTGGGGGACATTGATGTGTACATTGCAGACAGATTGTGATTTCCGGTTTGGTATTGGGGAATATGTTTTTTCTGGTCACCTAGAGACTCCTTGGTGCATGGGTGTTTTGGGTCATGGAGGCTACTGGCCGCAGGGATTCGGGAGTCAGTTGACGCGTACTCTTATGAGAACACTCCCATCGTCAGGCATGATGTTTATTCTCTGGCAAAATGCGCAGAGGATTTTGTTTGTCTGTCCATGAGCAGCACTATGTCTCCTAGAGCAGCAGGTGATTTTATCTCTTCTCCCCCTGGAAACAAGATTCCCTTAGTTCAACTCTGATTACATACTCTTTTCTCCATCAATTACCCCCCCTTTGGATATGCACTCTTCTTCATAGCTGAAGCTCTTTCTTGTGTGCAAGTATATAACTTGTCTTTCTCTCTCTCTCTCCCTTGTTTTTCACATGTTCTTCTCTCCCCTTGTCATACCCACCCATAGTTTGTTTTTCAGTTTATATTGCCAAACTCTCTTTTAGGCCACTTTCATGTGTGCGTTGGTTATTTGAGTGATATTTGAGGATATTGATGTATGACATTACATTGTGATTTTATATATTATGAGCCATTGGATAGTTGTGTGATATCATGTGTTTACTGCCCATCGTTTCTTCAAACCCCAAGGTGATATTGGCAGTTGTTTGGTTTGAGTTAGAGGCCAGGCTTAGACTCTACAACATGAATTGCAGTTTATTGGGTGCCAGTACCTATCATAGTAGTAACACAGAGGATCATATGGTGCAGTTTAGGATTGGGCGGAGTCATGTTGATGGCATTAGCAAGTTGATGTGGCGAAGGCTTGTTTTGCATCCAATATCAATTTTGGATAGAATATGGGTTAGAGTATTGAAGCTAAATGGGTACGAGATGGATTTATGTGGTTTGCACTAATATGACGACACCTTTGGTACTTTCCATTAAGCTGGCCAAGGTCATAACAGCAGTATGAGGTAGACATATATGATTGATTATATACCTATGATGATCCTTCTTTGCATCCATGAGAGTTTATTCCCATTTGGGTGGACATTTGGCTTTGGCACACTAGTGGACAATGTTTGGTTGAGCACAGTGAGTAGGGTTAATAACTGTTCTCGAGGTGTTGCCTTTGTCACTTGGAAATTAAGTGCACGTATAATCCTTGCAGTCGGTGACTATAGAGATATTCCTTGGTTGGTTGATTACAAAGTCATGCTAGTGATAGATCATCACTTTGATGATAGTTGGTTGGGTGATGATCGAGATTGTGCTTTATGGCAGGGTAGAGTATTTTCCCGAGTGCCCAGGATTGTGATAAGAAGTGAGGTTGTTGGAGTGATCTCTTCTGGAATGCTTTGGTAGGAGATGTTTCATGGCATTGATTTCAGTCCTCTCAGGTATCTCAGTCTAGGATTTGATGATGATCACTTTGGGGAATTCCAGGAAGGGAGAGTGCGATTTTGGCACAATGGTTCTTCAATTATGATCAGAGTGGTGTAGCATCAGCATGGTGGATTTCTTTTGAGATTGTCGTGGGACCCTGTTATCATTCTTGATTTCAGTTTGGATCGGTTGGTTGATTGGAGATTGTACTGACATTGCTTGATGACAAGCAAGCTTAGGGGAGGGTGAATTGTAATGTCCCCATTTTTACACCTTCCTTAGTGTCAAGTCTCTAGTAGAATTGACCTATTATCCAGTTCCTGTGGGCTAGCAGATTGCATAGGGCACCCATTCAAGAGCTTATGGAGACACATCAAAGCTTTGTGAGCCAGTTTGACCAGGTTTGGGTAATCTCCTAGATTTGAGGAGAAATCCCTATTTTTTAGGGATGGCTTGGGAGTTGGTCGAGAGTCAAGAGACACACAACTAAACCTCTGATCAACTTGGAGACTTTTAGTGTAATTCCTATTTTTAGGAGAGTTCCTAAATTTTAGGAAAGGACTATAAGTTAGCTCGCAGTGGTTAGACAACGTCAGTGGACAAACATCAACAGGCAGAACTCAGATCGGGGTCTAGATGAGCGAACTATGAATAATTTGTCCTAAGTCTTAATAAATTAATAATAAAAGTGATTATGTTAATCACTATATGATATAATAATTGATTATAATAATTAGCCCAAGTCCCTACGTAATATATTAAGCTATAACTTAATAAAGGGGCCAACTTACATAATGAATAATAGCCCCCATAAGAGGACCGATTCCTAGGTGAGGGATTTGATTAAATTAAAATCATTTCAATGTTTATTTAAAATACAAATTGAAACCTTAAAGGGGTTCGATCCATGAAAAGAATGGAAAATAAAATTTAAAGAGGAATTGGGTTTGAAGATTCATTCATTTCAAGTCATTTTGAAAAATAGAGTTTTGGAGAAGGAGCTTGAAAGAGGAGCTTCAACCATATTCAGCCTCTGAGAACGAAAACTCTCAGAAGTTTGAAGACCTACATGTGTGAAATAGCATCCAAGGGTTTTCTAGTTGCATAGATCAGACAGATTTCAATGGGAAGGCACCGATTTGTATGAGATTTTCAGTAGTTTCAGATTTGGATCAGAAGAATAAATCATCAGATTGCAGATCTGAGTTTAAATTGTGTTTTTCATCATTTATTGGGATTCTTGAAGACAGACGTACAGCTTCAAATTTCTATCAAGCACCTCCAGCATAGTCGTTTGGCAAGGAAATCAGATTTTTGTGTCAATACAGGTGTTTTGAGCAGAAGACAGCATCTTTCACGAGCAAAAACGAAGGTCAGTGAAAAAAACCCAGCCGTACACCATCAGGCAGCCCCTTTCCTTCCAATCTGGGCATTACAAATCTGTAGTAGCAAATTTAATTCAAATTGTAATATGAAAAGAAGCAGAGTACCTGGTATGTTCTGTAACAGCAATTTTTTATAGGAAAAAAACTAAATACCAGTCTTGGGCGTTAGGGTTTGCTGGACAAACATTTTCCGAATTTTATAAATAAAAATGCATGAGTATTTTCATTATTGAGTGAATTTAGTAGTAATTTGGCAGCATTAGTTTGTTGAAGCTTACATTGCCAAGAAATAGCTCCTATGGCCAAGGAGAAAACACAGCCAATATATGATCTGTAAGAGTATGACATATAGCTACACTCCTTGATAAAATAAACATAGAGTCCTTCACATCCATATTGGAGAAAAGATAAACATTAGCCTTTCATTTATTTGAATTTCACTTAAAAAGTAAGATCGGCAAGATATATTCCAGCCAAGGAGTACATACTTTGCATAAAAGGGAAAGGATTCTATGTCTGTACCTCAATAGAAATATGGCCAGAAGCATCCAGTTCAGCAAGCACCTTCTTTGCTTTTCCAAAATGCCCACTTTTAACATATACCTTTATCAATGAATTCAATACCACCTACAGAAGCATAGAAATATTAAACCTCATAAATATAATAGACAATACTGCGAAAAGCCATGACAAAATCTTCAATTATAAGAGGTATAAGCTAAAGTTAAATTTAATACTTATTTACCATCACAAACAAAACTCAGAAATGGACCCCTACAGGCACACATCTCATATATAATATAGTTTCCCCTTCTTTCTCAAATAGGGTCCAAAAATAACAAAGAAAATGTACTGAGAAAATAAGGAGTAGAGCACAGTCCGCATATATATATATATATAAAATAACTCAACTATCAATTTCATTCAGTCTATTGGAGTTACATAATTGATATTTTTACAGCCAGCCAATCCTATGGCTCAACAACTTTACAAGTATTGTGATACTTTACTTTTGCTAGTAAATTAAGAGTTTTATTTAAGAATTAGGAAAGTGGCCCTGACAACGTCTCAAACCAGGCCAAACTCATGCTAAAGATAACATATAATGTTCAGAAGTAAAGAAGAGAAGCATTTTTTAATTTAGTAATCAGTGCTCAGATATTCTTAAGCATTTTTCTTGTGCACAAGTTAAAACTGCAATCAACGTCAGGCTTAAAAAAAAAGGTTGTTGAAAGTTGAAAGAGTCCATTGCTCCTATGCATGAGTAACAGTTATCTGATAAGGAAGCTGAAATATGTCAATGCAACTATCATAATGAATAGTACATTATAGTGAGGAAAAAACATGTTTCTAAACCCCTTATTATTTTAACCATATGATCAATATGATGTAATGCCCCCTTTTTTAGCATTACCATGATAGTAGATGGATTTAACCTATTACTGAGTCCTTGTAAGCTAATACTGGTGATTAGAGGACCCTGTTGAGGGTTATGGCTCCGTTTGGTGGGACTTACTATTTATAGTAAGTCAATGGATGGTTCCGATGAGCTCAAATGAGTTAGAGGAGTTGAATAATGCTCTCAGTTATTATTTTTGGCTTCCAGTTTGGGCTCTGAGAATCTTGGAGGGAGCGTCTATTTTTAGTAAGTCACCCTGTCAGGTTCATTCATCAACTTTCTTCATCACGATCACTCATGTGCTGTCAGATTTCGATTCTAATGCTTCTTCAGTCATTTTCGCAAAACGGGTGAATTATGATTATTATTTAATTAAATACACTAAGGTAGTTATTTTTGTTGGTATTGTATATTGGTCACCTTAGTGTAATGGCTCGTTGGAACCTGGTTGAAAAGCTTTAAATCTTGGGCACAGGAAACAATGACCTTGTGTGTTACAATATCATCATATTGATGAAAAGGTCATTTTTGGAGCCAAAGGGAGTTCATAAATTATATTATTCAAATGTGTCTAAGTATAAAGCAAAGGGCATTTAAGTGAAAAGTGTCTTCATGAAGCTAACTGTTGGAGTGATAAGAAAGATTTGTTTTATTATTATAAAAGTAAAGGCTTGTTGCAAATGAAATCATTCTTAGATATTGATATTTTCTTTTGATGAGAGAAAATGTGAGGGTTTGTAATTTCTTCAAGCTGAGAAGTAATGTCTCTGATTTTGTTCGCACTTTGAGACTGTTAAATGCCAAGGTGAATTGTGTTGGTGATGGTCTTATCCAGAGACCATTAATGTGCTTAACCTGTGATCGATTTGAGAGGAGGCTTCAATGTTTTATTTCTGATTTAGCTGCATAGATTGGAGAATGCTTCATAATTGCAAATCGCATGTCCAATAGGAGCTGCGTTGAGTATTCAAGGGACTGCCGTAGTATATAGGGAGCAGCAAGTGTTATATAAGAGGCTACGATATCAGTTAGTGAGACAGCGTTGCAAGGAGAGGGCTTGATTTTTGTTAGTAAGTGCCAACATTGCAAGTTTCAGCACCAACATCAAAGAATCTTGCATTACCAAGTAGCTGCGATCTCTTCTTGGGAAAATTCGATGATCCATATTCAATTTTCAGAGTTCCAAGTTCTCCATAGTTAGTTTCAAATACATATAATTTGCATTGCATACATATTTGTAAACATTTATGTAAAGAGCCCTACCAGCTCTGGCTGAAGAATTTATAATTTTTTTGTTTTTTTGGAAGTTATGTAGGTTTTTTTTGTTTCCGACATATAAGTATGCAACTAAATTCTAAATTTTAAAAGCACAATTCCAATTCTTTAATATTATTTGCAAACAATTCAATTTTACGAATATAAATATATAAAGTTGTTTGATTATTACTAATTCCGATTTGTGCACCTTAGCATATATCCAAATCACTCCCACCAAGAAATTACAAAATGCAGCCTTCCTGAAGAAAAACATAGTCTCTATTGGTGTTGACGCAGGCTCTAGAAGACAACGCAGCTTCCAATGTAAAAATCGCAGCCCATTAAAAGACTAACGCTACTCAATTCTGGAGATGGCAGCCTCCACAAATCTGATTGCACCTCCTTATAAACCAGACGTAGGCCCTCAGCATGTAAAACGTAGCAAATAGTGAACAATTTTGATATACAGCAGCACCAAAATTGTAACCAGCATAATCAGAATTAATTCTCTAATATTTAGAGCACAATTCACCACATCTTTCAGTGATTCAGAGTGCAAACAAAGAGGAATTAGTCCTCACAAAACCCTTGTCGAAACCCTTCAGCAAATTCTTCATGAAATTAAAACAATAGGCAAGAAGAATGGTACGATTTTCTCCATAGAGTCTTTTTTAAACACAAACTAAAGTGTGGCTTCTCCAATACACTTTTCACTTAAAAGCAATTTGTTTTATGGTTGAACATTTGAAATATAATAAACTATTATATTTCTCTCCACTTCAATGAAGAAAAAGATCCTTTCATTAAAATAATGTTATTCTAACACAAAGGGTCCCTGTTTTATGTGCTCAAGATTTAAAACTTCTCAACCTTGTTCCAATGAGCTATAACACCAAGGTACCCAATAAAAATAGCAACCTTAGCCAATTTAATTAAATAATAATCATAATTCACCCGTCTTGCAAAAATGGCTGAAGAAACGTTAGAATCAAAATTTGACAGCACAAGCATGACCCTAATGATGAAAGACGATGAATAAACCTGACAGAGTGACTTTCTAAAAATAGACGCTCCTTCCAAGAATCTTGGAGCCCAAACCGGAAGCTAAAAATAAAAATTGAGAGCATCATTTAATTCCTCTAATTCATCTGATCATTGGACCAACTGTTGACTTACTATCAATAGTAAGTCCCTCAAAACGGGCCAAAACCCACATCAAGGCCCTCTAATAACCAGTATTAGGCTACAAGGACCCAGTGATAGGCTAAATCTATTAACTCAGATGCTCGCTCAAAATGGGGACATTACAGTCCTCCCTCCCCAAGCAATCACCAGAAACCAATGCAACACCCGGATCCCAGGGATAGACATGTGTAATGTCCCTATCATCGTCAAACTCTTGTAAAGACAAGACCATCACCATTTGTAAAAACAAAAAAGTCTACCAAACTGAGCTCAACACTCGAACTGAAGATGCAAAACCAGGAACATCACATGGAAGTAACTCAACTGGCAAACTGGACTTGCCCCTTGTCTTTGTGCCAACCAAGCATCAAATAAATGTACCAACTCATGTACTAATAAGCTCTAGCTACAATGAATATCCTGTACGTGAGGATCAAAGATGAAGTTGTATGCACTCCTCACTGTATATACCTTTGTAAACTCCTCAACAAGACTTGTTTGGCATCCTATAAGAACTAACTGACATCCTGGTGTACAGGTAGGATCTCAGACATCATCAGCAACACTCATCACCTAAGGGGGTGTTGACATATTTAAGTTTTCATTGGTAAAGTCAAAGGTAAACATCAATCCCACCGGAGCACCAGTAGACTAATCAAGCACCGGTACTCTTTATTATGCACCAGTAGACCAAACAGAGTGTTTTCAATCGGCCTTATGAGACATTTAGGGAAGGTATGACCAACTGGGTACAAGTTTATTACCAATTGAGTGCATGATAATCCGAACCGGATTATGCGGAGCGGTCTCAGTTAAAACTGGATTATATGGAGCATTTATAGTTGAAACTGAAGTTAGTTTTTTAATTGGAGTTAGCTTTATTTCATCTACGGGTGTTTCAAGATAAACTCAAGATCATTTTGCAAGCTTTTTGCATGCATGATTTATGGGAGAGTTTACAGTTTGTGTAATGAGCCCAACTGGCTCTCAACTGCAAACTGGCTACTAACTCTAATTTAATTGCAATTTCTTTTATATTTTCAAACATATAATTTTATGAAAATTTTCCAGACTTTTAAATAATAACATCAACAACAATTTAATTCAATACTCATAAAACTAATTTATCATTTGCAATGAAATACAAGGCAAGAGTTTATTATTATCAGCACCTTGAACATTATACGATTGCCATTCACCACAAGATAAACTTCTTGGCTGGTAACGTCAGCCTTAACAAGTACACAGCCACTATGCGAAATATTAACAGCCTTCAAAGGTATTGAGTCTTGACACAGCCACCTTCCTTGAAAACACAACACCTTAGACTGAAAACGCAGCCCACAAGAGTATATACGCAGCCCTTCAAACATTCAATGCAGCCTTTATAAGATACTGGTTATCACTCTTAAGGAAACGCAGCCCTCTTGCACACCAGCAATTTCCTCAAGACTGTACGGCAATGCTAAGGAATCCAGTACAACAGCTAATTAATGCAGTACGGAAGCCTTCTTCTCAGCTAAACAATTTTGTAGACTTCACCAATTAATAGCATATTGGTTATCAAGCATAAATCTGCAACCCTGAAAGAAGCTTATTGTTTTCTCAAATAACTGAAGACCAAATCCTAGCTCTTCCTCATACAATTTCGAAATTCTCCTCAAGACATTACTTTCAATTTTTTATAAAATGATCAATGGATGCTTGCTTTTGCCCAAAGCATTGTTTTTATAATAAAAGATATCTTCTCTCACACACTTTTCACTTACAAAAGACTTTGCTTTATGTGCACATTTGAAATATAATAAACTATTATATTTATTTCCTCTTTAATGATGAAAAAAAGACCCCTTCATTAAAATAACCATATTCTAACACAAAGGGTCCTTGTTTTATGAGCTCAAAATTTAAAACTTCTCAATCCGGTTCCAACGAGCTATAACACATGCCCACAATACATTCCCAATAAAAATGGCAACCTTAGCCGATTTAATTAAATATTAATCATAATTCACCCATCTTGCGAAAAAAACTGAGGAAGCATCAGAATCAAAATCTAACAACACGAGTGATCCTGATGATGAAAGATGATGAATGAACCTGACGGAGTGACTTACTAAAAATAGACGCTCTCTCCAAGAATCTTGGAGTCCAAACCAGAAGCCGGAAATAAAAAATGAAAGCATCATATAACTCCTCTAAATCATTTGAGCTCAATAGAACCATATGATGACTTACTATAAATAGTAAGTCTCTCAAAATGGGGCCAAAACCCACAACAGGGTCCTCTAATCACCAGAATTAGCCTACAAGTACCCAATGATAGGCTAAATCCACTAACTCCAATGCTCACTCCAAATGGGGACATTACAGTTTGGTGGAACTGTGAGAAGTATTTTAATAAGATTAATCTCTTATAAATACAGGTCAGAGAATACACAAGAAGTGTTGTTGAATGTTGAGAGCGTACAAAGCACGAGAAAGAGAATCTTCTGAGAGGTGAAAGGCAGAGAAAGGTTCAACAGCCAAGCAGAGGAAAGGGTAACAGGTATGATCTAATCAGACAGAAAGTGTCATAATAGATCATTGCTTTAGATTGTAAAGCATATTAAAATCTCTTCATCAGGGTGAACCCTAATAGGTTTTTTGTATAAATCCTTTTACCGGGTAACATCTTTATTGATGATTTAAAGTCCTCTCATCAGGCGACTCCTAACAGGTCAAGATCCTAATAGGTCTTCTACCAAATCCCTTTATCGGGTAGCACTCTCACAAGTGCTTTGTAAGCCTTTAACAAGGCACCTTTATTATTGCAGTAGTGAAGTGAGTTTTGTCCCACCATGGTTTTTTCTTTCTAACCAAGGGTTTCCACGTACATATGTTGTGTTGACTTGTGCATTTCAATTTCTGTTTATAGGTATTGTTTTATTCTTTTAAATCTGCAACATTTTGTTTAGAAGAATAAAATAAAGAATAGAAATTGTATTTACTGATTCACTCCCCCCTATCAGTAACTGGTAAAGACTAATAATTAGTATCAGAGCCTTATGTTCTCAAAGATATAAAGCTTAACCGCTTGAGTAAAAGATCATGGAGGGATATACGTATCAAAAACAACTTGAGGAAGCAAATGGTATAATTGCCTCTCTTGAGAATAGACTGAGGAAGTCCCTTACAAAAAGAAAGGAGTTGGCTCTGCAACTGAGTGAGAGCAATGAAACAATTGAGGAACTCTCTGAGCAAAGTGGATCTGATGAAGCAGAGGAGGCATTCTCTGAGCTTATGGAGAAAAATCAGAGTCTAACCGATTAGATCTCAAATCTGAAAAGGGAGCAAGAAAATAATACTCTAAGAATGACTGAAATCATTGAGGAAAAGAGGAAAGTTGAAGATGAAAGGAACAATGGCGTGAAATCACTGGCAGCCTCTGAAAGAGAAATAACTTTGGCAGAAGATGCGGTAAGAGAAAGTGATCTTGTTGTTTTACAACTTCAAGAAGACATGCAGATTGTAACTCAAGAAAATGTTATTATGCAAAAGAACCTGCATGATAAAGATGATACATGCAAAAGGCTGGCTATTGAATTATATCAACTGAAGGAACAGCTGAAAAATATTGAAGAGAGAAACGATATGCTCAAAAGGTACAATGAAATCTCAACAAAGCTTGATGAGAAATTGAAGAAAGCACAAGGATCCCACAGGACTTGGGTACACTGCTCAAAGCATCAATGAAACCGGTGAATCCTCTACAGTCAGCAAGGGCAAGAAGGAAAAGACGAAACTAGTAGAAGATAAAGGTAAGCAGACCTTCAAAACCTCTTGCAATCATTGTAGTAAACCGGGTCATAAAACAAATGACTGCAGAAATGCACCAGTGAAACTATTTACTTCTAATAGTTACTGCAGCATTTGTTACAAGTATGGCCACAGGACCTTTCAGTACAGCTCACGTTCCACCAGTGTGTCCAGTGGAAGTAGGGGAAGCTTCAAAGGTTACTGCTATGCATATAACAAGTTTGGACACAAAACAGATGAATGCAGATCCAAAACCATAGCATTTAAATCTCCACCGAGACCGGTATTCCATAAAAGGAACACAAACCAGAGCACAACCAACTGTGCTAACTATGGAACATCTGACCATAGCAACTCTCGATGTCACTCATCCATGAACAAGGAGAGAAAGGTAAATCCATGGAGAGCAATCAGGATGACTTGTTACAATTGTAACAAGATTGGGGATCTGGCCAAGGAATGCAGGAACCGGCCAATGAACAAAAGAAAAGGACCTCCCAAACCAGTGAAGAAGACCTTGTCTCCCAACCAAAAGGGGAACAAGGGGAAAGAGACTGAGAAAGAAGTCAAGAAGATTTGGTTCAAAAAGGAATCAAAGAGCTCCGATGAGGAGAAAACAGAGGTAAGGTCATAATCTGTTGATGGTGATGTCTCTTCAGCAAACTAAGCCTAAGGGCTTAAAAAGAATAGGTAATCTTTCTACTGTTCCCGGTATGACTGGTGAGATGTGACCTCACTCAGTCAAGGAGAGTAACCGGAAAGATGTCACCGGTCTATCATGTGAACCGAATAGGTAAGTGTTGACATTTCAACTGAGGTTTGATCAACAGGTAAATACATGAAAACCAATTGTCAAAGAAAAGATTAGGTAAGGTAATTAAAGCTATAGCCGTTAACAAATGTTACCGTTTGGTAATTACCGTTAGACCCTAAGTTTATTTAAGGGAAGGAAGATTAATCTTTTCACTTTACATTGCGATTTGTGATTTTTGTTTTCTTACGCTTGAGTAATCTCTTCTTGCTTTGATTTACGGTCTTTGCTAAGTGAATTTTGTGAATCCGATCAAGAACTCTCTGTGTAAACCGGTCATATACGATGGCATCATCATCATCTGTTGTCAACCTAGTTAAAGGAAATCAATTCAACAGACCAGTTTATGACATCATGCCAGTACAAAACTGAGAGAATGATATGACAGGAGTGCTATCATCGGTGCCTAATGGAGTTCTACTGATTGAAGACATTACAACATTCATCCACGCCAAGCAAGAAGAATTGGGTGAAACCTACATCCAAAGTGGGTATCTCTCACTCTGCTAGGATGGAAAGCTTCAAGATAAGTATGCGAAGCTTGTGACTTCAGGATTGATCAATGGGGTTAGGTATCCAACTGTGTTTCGACCAGATTGGATAAGATTGGTTCTGAGTCGAGTGCACGAACCAAGGATGTGGCTAGCGAAAGGCGCAGTCACACCAATCACTAAGGAGGATCTACGAAGGGTTACTGGTTATTGCAAATGTTGTAGTCGCAAGGTTAACAAAGTCGAAGTCCGACAGTCGGTTGATGACTATTAACAACATAGAGGATGAAGGCGTTCGGTTTGCATCTACGGTGATAGGGCCAAATCTATCAGTCGAGCAACCTTAACAGTGTACCAGGAGGAGCTATACGTGCTGCACACCGGATCATACATGATAACGCACAATATGATATTTGCTCAATGCTAAGAGGGGAAATTTTTTAAAATCTAAAGAAGCTCCGTCTTGTGAAGAAGTTTCTAAAATATGGAACTCTACTGGTATGTTTGTTCTTTTACTAACAAAACTTATTTCCAGGCATAGGAAAAGTAACTTGGCAAGCAGATAAACCGGTCATGATTCAAATAGGAAATATGGCTAACAAACTAGGAAATCAGTTTAATAATGTAATGACCGATTACTTTGAGGCCTTCCAACTCAAAATGCATGCCAGGGAAAGTATTCCCTTGGCTATTGTTGATCAATACAAGGATGAGTTGTGTTTTCTGCTTCGCACCGATCACTGTATAATCCAGGCGGTGGAGCCTAGACCAGAATATGCACCGGAACTTGGGTACGAGATTACTACTAAAACAGCCAAGGCATATGTAGATGTATTGCAAGAGAGTAATTTAGATCTCTCTGCATACCGATTTGGTATCTTTGAAGAAATTTAGGAGAATTTGAAGAAAAAGTCTTCATTTAAGGAACCAAAGAAGGTATATGTGAAAAGGACTCCCACACCGAGGAAAAAGAAAACAGTAACAGAGGAACCCAAGGTTCAAAAGAAAAGAACACAACAGGCGTCCAGTGCTCAGGAGGAAGAGAAGGAAGAAATTGAAACAGAAAACAACTACTCTACAAAAAAAGAAAAATACTGGAAAACCGGTGAAAGAAGATGCACCGAGAGGAAGGAAACATACAATTGATGAATTTGTGAAAGGATTAAAAGAAACGGGAGGAATGGGATTAGTCGGAAGAAGGTATGAATTGGCTAACGAAGAAGATAGGAGAAAAATAGAAGCTCTAGTCCACTATATTCATAAGTTCAACCTTTCTCCTACTGAACTTCATAAGACCATACCTGACGATCTACAGGAGATTCTAGAAGGAAGATGGAAAGCTTCGATTGATAAAGAAAGCGAGCTGAGAATTAGGGCTTTGCTTGAAGTACAAAATCATCTTACTCTGGAGGAAGCAACCAAACAAGCTAATCTTCATAAACAGAGTTTCAAGATCAAAAGAAGAATTAGTCAAGTGCTGATTGGAGAAGTTGACAAAGTGCATGATGGAGTTTCTACATGGGCAACACTTCTTCAACAACAACATCAAGCAGAAGAAGAAGAATGCCAGAAAACATCAATACCACCGGTGACTGACACTAGAAAAGGAAAAGGGGTACTAGGAGTTGAAGCACCGGTTAAGGAAAAGACTCCAACCGAACCAGTCATTGTTGACATCACTAAAGGCATATCAGGTGACCTTACTCCACCAACAATACTAGCGTCTCCAATAAAAGGAAAGGCTCGAACACTGACTATAGATAACATTGTTGATGAAGTCATGGATTTTGGTGAAGTGTCAAACGCAGCCAAATGGTTTAGTGTATTAGGAGACGATAAGCAATAAATAGAAGTTTCTCTATTGGAAACCTTCTTGGATTTCAACAAAAGTCCTAGATACTATAGGTCTCGGTTTCCTCCAGTATTGAATTAAAGAATAATGGCCAAATGGAGAACAGGATTAGCAACCAACAACAAAATTGCAAAAGAGACGTTGGCAGAGGTAAGACTAGGCCTCAGTGAAGAGACAATAAAAGGTCTGATGGAAGTTGTGTTAATGAACTTGGACACAAAGAACAAAGTTGCCAAGATTATCAATGGTTATGAAAAAGATGTGTACAATGATACACTAGAGTTCTGGCAACAATACGATTTCAGTACTCTTAGTACTACAGGTCCTCAGGAAATCTCTCAAGAGGAACCTGAGAAAGTATTGATACCACTGGTACAATTCATTGCTTATCAACAACCTTCAACCGGTGAGCAAGAAGTTCCCACAGAACAGTTCACATCCAGTGAACAAGTAAATCTAGGAGAAAAAATTTTACCAAAAGAACAAGTACTAGGAGAGTCATCAGAAAAGATGACTACTGAAAAAGGGACAAATGAAGAAGAAATTGTTGTGGATAAGCAACATGCAACTGAGGAGCAGCACACAGAACCTCCACCAGAAGAAGTAAATCCTGAAGAGGAAGTTCCACCGGAAGAGCAAGTACATCCTGAAGAGGAAGTCCATCCAGAGGAAGAAGTATAACCGGGAGGGGAAGTACATCAAGAACAACAGGTATCACAAGATGAATACTCAGGAACAGGAGATACCTGTAAATACTGAACAGGAAAAGCTTGCAAAAGAACAACCGGAACAGGAGAAGAAACAGATGGAACCGGTAGATGTTCCCAGCTCATCTTCATCAAAGAGGAAACTAACTTTTGCAACTGAATCTGAAGCTAAGAAAAGAAAAGTTAGTGAAACTATGGTTGACATAAGCAAGATGTCAACTAGACAACTCAAAAAGCTCACTAAGAGGAAACAAGATATGGTCCTCACTAGTGTAAGAAACATCTTGTACAACTTTGTACCAAATACAAATATTGATGAGGACGAAACGGTCATAGATCAATTGGAGTTACTAGCACAAGCTATTAGAGAAGATATCACCGACCCGGAGACACTAGCAATTGATCATTATGAGAAGAAGCGAATTGAAATTCTTCACGAACAAGTTGAAGAATTAAAGGTCACTATATCTGCAAGAACCGGGGAGATGATGCAGCTGGTACAGGAAGCAAGAAGACTGATCACAAGTACTTCAGATTTTGAAGACTTTGTTCAAGATATTATGGAGAAAACTTCCAAGACTTTAGAAGAGATTAAAGTTCTTTCATCCAAGTTTGATGCAAAGAAATCCTCTGCAACAAAATACAGCAGAGAAATGACCAGTCTTCCTCTCGTTATCAGAAAAGCTTCAAAAAAGAAGACAGAGAATTCAAGATCTCATTGGATTCCAATTATTTCTTGCCCCTACATTTGATCTAATGCAGACGACTACAACAGAGGTAGAAAACCTGATCAAGGAACCAACCTACAAATCAGTTGAAGACATGGAGAACATAATTGTCTCCCTGCAAGCAGCGAGAAAGAATTAGGAACATGTCACAAGCATATGGAAGCCATTCCTTGATTCAAAAAAGAAAATATATAAGGTTATTTTCAACAAGTTACCGGTATGAAAGGCCACATTCCCAAACGAAACAACCCTTTGACTTATGGAGGCAAAAAGGAGAAGAAGATTAGATGGTGAATTGGAAAGAAGAAGATTAGCAGAGAGCAAATAAGCAGAGATCAAAGAACACCTATAGGGAAAGTCTATAGGACAAGTGATATGATGATACAGGAGTATCAGTAGATGTTTTGCCACCAATGCTAAAGGGGAAGATTGTTGACATATTTAAGTTGTCATTAGTAAAGTCAAACGCAAACATCAATCCCACCAGAGCACCAGTAGACTAATCAAGTACCGATACTCTTTAGTATGCACCAATAGACCAAACAGAGTGTTTTCAACCGGCCTTATGAGACATACAGGGAAGGTATGACCAACCGGGTACAAGTTTATTACCGGTTGAGTGCATGATAATCCGAACCAAATTATGCAGAGCGGTCTCTGTTAAAACCGGATAATACAGAGCATTCACAATTGAAACTAAAGTTATCTTTTTAACTGGAGTTAGTTTTATTTCATCTACGTGTGTTTCAAGGTAAACTCAAGATCATTTTGCAAGCTTTTTGCATGCATGATTTATTGGTGAGTTTACAGTTTGGCGAAACCGTGAGAAGTATTTTAATAAGATTAATCTCTTATAAATACAGGCCAGAGAATACACAAGAAGTGTTGTTGAATGTTGAGAGCGTACAGAACAGAAGAAAGAGAATCTTCTAAGAGGTGAAAGTAAGAGAAAGGTTCAACAGCCAAGCAGAGGTAAGGGTAACAGGTATGATCTAATCAGACAGAAAGTGTCATAATAGATCATTGCTTTAGATTGTAAACCATATTGAAATCCCCTAATCAGGGTGAACTCTAATAGGTTCTTTGTATAAATCCCTTTACTGAGTAACATCTTTATTGATGTTTTAAAGTCCTCTCATCAGGCGACTCCTTACAAGGTCAAGATCCTAACAAGTCTTCTACCAAATCCCTTTACCAGGTAGCACTCTCACAAGTGCTTTGTAAGCCTTTAACAAGGCACCTTTATTACTGCACTAGTGAAGTTGTGGGTTCTGTCCACCATGGTTTTTTCCTTCTGACCAAGGGTTTCCACATACATATGTTGTGTTAACCTGTGCATTTCAATTTTTTTTATAAGTATTGTTTTATTCTTTTAAATCTACAAGTTTATGTTTAGAAGAATAATTTAAAGAATAGAAATTGTATTTACTGATTCACCCCCCCTCTCAGTAACCAGTCAGGACTAACAGGGGGATCATCATCAAGCTCAAACAACGAATTGTCATAAGACAAAGTGACATCCATATCAAACAAGAGATTGTTCACAAAGTGAACTACACCCCACTGCTGATCCGAGCTAGGTAACGGTGAACTATGGGAGACATGACGGGTAACCTTCTTTATCTGCACTAAATCATACCTCTCCAAATCCCTCCTATCTACTGTACAAAAGGACATAGTGCGTCGACTCCCCTCAGTGAGACCCTATAACACATACTCCCTGCCTCAATACTCAAACCTCATCTCCATCAAGCGCAGGCTAAGTTAAAACTCCTCAATCTCTTGAAATCACTACATCCCTAACACCGCATCCATCTCTCCCAAATTGATCACATAAAAATCAGACTCCATCTCATAATCACCAAGGAATAAAGAAAAATGACAAATGTGCCTGGTACATGTAAGGGTGTACCCATTTGCCACCCTGACTCGAAACCCAGCAAACTCCTCTATCTGGAGACCACAATGGATGACAAAACTCTCGTGTATGAAATTTTGTGTAGCCCCAGTATCCAACATAGCAATACAGTTTTGTCCTTCCACTAATCCCCTCATCCTAAAAGCAGTGGGAAGTGGTACACTAGTTGACAACACTATAGGAGATAGTTTGGCATCAGGACCAAACTCTGCAGAGACTCTCTGAGCCTCATCCAAATCTGAACCAGCTAGCTGACGTGAAGATTTAGCCTCACTCTCACTAGAGTACACCCACATGGAACAATTAGCCCTTCCCTTAGGCCTCATAGGGCAAGAATGCTCTCTGTCATAAGGCTCTTTGCACCAGTAGCAAAGTTGTCTCCTCCTCAAATCCTCTCGAGTAGCCTCATCATGCTTTATTGTTGATTTCCTTTTGTCATCAACTGGTGGGTGTACCTCATCTGCAGGAGTAGTAATAGGTTTAGGCAGTGATTGCCTCTTAAGAGCTGAAAGCTCCATACTCCTCGCCTTCTTGATGGCTCCCTGGAGGAAAGGCAGATCAAATGCCTTAAGCCACCCTCGGAGTGGCTCCTATAACCCTTCTGTAAACAACAAACCAGGCGCTTCTCTATCACATTAGGAACCATGAAAAAGAGTCTGAGAAACTCATTGATGAAAGACTCTAGACTACCTGTCTGCCTGAACTGAGAAAGATCCCGGAAGAAAGTTTCTGGATCCTTTTGATCAAATCTCTCCACCAACCTATTCACAAACACCTAATATGAAGTAATCTGGTCATGGTGTAGAGTAACCAAACCATGGTACCACCAATCATGAGCTACTCCATCAAGTGCAACATAGCAAAGCGGATGGCGTCCTCCTCAATCAAGGGACGCAATGCTAAGTATCGAGTTTATGAACCCAAGCTTGTGCTGTAACCTTGCCACTACCATCAAAGTGGGCCAAGGTCATCTTGTTGGCTGCCTCTAGCAAATTTGTCTGTCTAGGCCTCTATCTCTCAGGTGCAGGCCTATTTCTAGTGTGCTCGCACTTCTGTGTAAGGAATCTGTCAAAGTTTAGATTTTGCTTGATGGCCTGTGGTAGAGCATCCCACTCTGCGTAGTGAGCAACAACATCATCTACAAATGGCGCGACCTCAACCTCAGTACTAACTGCATCAACCTTAGGCCTCAGAAAAGTAGGCTGCTACAACCTATCATAAACACTTGTATATCCAATCTTGTTAATCCTATCATCAACTCTGATTCGGTCCTCAGCTCTAATCCTGTCAACAGCTCTAGACCTGTCATCTTCTCTAGACCTATGTGAACTGACATAATCACTCCTAGTACCTCTCTCCCTACTCCGGCCTCTGGGAAGTGCAATGCACTGCAATGTTTCAGATAGTTGTTGCATCACATTAGCAACATGGTGCTGACCCTCTGCAAGGTCTCTAAAAGTGTCCCTAACCTCTCTGTCAATATTAGAACCAGTGCCACCATCTCTATAACCTGTACCACCTGAACTTCCTGAATCGTCACCACCCCTGTCACCAATACTACCAAACTATATCTTAGGCTCTTCATCACCGGGTGGAGAATTACGACCTCTATGGTGTAGTGTATACCAGGTCTGAATCTTTGTGCCATGTTGAACCCCAATTCCCTCCAGGTTGACAAAAACCACTCTGATACCACTGTAAAGAGCCCTATTGGCTCTAGCTAAAGAAGTTATATTTTTTTTTGTCTTTTTGGAAATTTTGCAAAAAAAATTTTGTTTCTAACATATAAGTATGCAACTAAATTCTAAATTTTAAAAGCAGAATTCCAATTACATAATATTATTTGCAAATATACGTATATAAAGTTCTTTTATTATTAATAATTCCTATGTCAAATGTGCACCTTAGCATATATGCAAATCATTGCCACTAGGAAATTACAAAACGCAGCCTTCTTGAAGAAAAATACAGCCTCCATTGGTGTTGACGCAGGCTCTAGAAGACAACGCAACTTCCAATGTAAAAAACGCAGCCCATTAAAAGACTAACACTGCTCAATTTTGGAGATGGCAGCCTCCACAAATCTGATCGCACCTTCTTATAAACCAGACGAGGGCCCTCATCATGTAAAACGCAACAAATAGTGAACAATTTTGATATACAACAACACCAAAAATGTAACCAGCATAATCAAAATTAATTCTCTAATATTTAGAGCACAATTCATCACATCTTTTAGTGATTCAGAGTGCAGACAAAGAAGAATCAGTCCTCACAAAACCCTTGTTGAAACCCTTTAGCAAATTCTTCATGAAATTAAAACAATAGGTAAGAAAAATTGTACGATTTTCTCCATAGAGTCTCTTTTAAACACAAAATGAAGTGTGGCTTCTCCAATACACTTTTCACTTGAAAGAAAATTGCTTTATGGTTACACATTTGGAATATAATAAACTATTATATTTCCCTCCACTTTAATGAAGAAAAAGACCCTTTCATTAAAATAATGTTATTCTGACACAAAGGGTCCCTATTATATGTGCTCAAGATTTAAAACTTCTCAACCCAGTTCCAACAAGCTACAACACCAAGGTGCCCAATTATTAATCCCAATAAAAATAGCAACCTTAGCCAATTTAATTAAATAATAATTATAATTCACCTGTTTTGCAAAAATGACTAAAGAAGCATCAAAATCGAAATATGACAACACAGGCATGACTCTAATGATGAAAGACGATGAATGAACCTGATGGAGTGACTTCCTAAAAACAGATGCTCCCTCCAAGAATTTTAGAGCCCAAACCGGAAGCCGAAAATAAAAATTGAGAGCATCATTTAATTCATCTAATTCATCTGAGCTTATCGGAACCAACTGTTGACTAACTATAATAATTCCCTCAAAACAAGCCAAAACACACATCAGGGCCCTCTAATCACCAGCATTAGCCTACAAGGACCCAGTGATAGGCTGAATCTATTAACTCAGATGCTCGCTCAAAATGGGTGTTATTCCTAACCGGTTACTGAGAGGGGGGGGGGGGGTGAATCAATAAATACTATTTCTCTTACAATTCAACACTTGTTTAATTGTTCTTCTAAGATAAGCAGAATATAAACAATCATTCACAAGCATAAATAGAAATACACAAATCAACACATGATGTATACGTTGAAACCCTCAATTAGAAGGAAAAAACCACAGTGAGACAGAACTCACAACTTCACTTCTGCAGAAATAAAGATGCCATAATAGGAGCTTACAAACCACTTGTGAAGGTGCTACCCGGTTAAGGGATTTGATAGAAGATCGGTTAAGATCTTAACTCTGTTAGGAGTTGCCTGGTTAGAGGACTTTCAACATCAACAAAGATGTTACCCGGTTAAAAGATTTTTACAAAGAACCGATTAGGGTTCACCTTGATTGAGGGATTTCAATATGCTTTCACACCTTATAAAAGCAATGATCTTAATTGACACTGATTGTCTGATTAGATCATACCTGTTGATCTCTTCCCCGGTTTGCCTTGCTGTTAAATCTTTTCTACCTCTTTGCCTTTCACCTCTAGTGACTGTAATCTCTCTCTTCTCTTCTCTCTATTCAACAACTCTCAACAACTTTTTTTTTCTCGTGTCCTATGACCTGTATTTATACAAAAGTTCATCTCAATGAAACCTTTAACTCATAGAACTGCCAGGGTGTAAACTCAACATTAAATCATGCAACTAGCAATAAAGCTTTGTGTTCTAATCTGGAGTTTACCTTGAAAACATCCGCGTAGAAATAAAGCTAACTCCTGTTAAAAAGCTAACATCAATTCTAATCGGTGGATGCTTCGCATATTCTAGTTTTAACTCAAACTGCTCCGTTGAATCCAGTGCGAATCTTTATGCAGTTTTGACCGATATACTCTTATACCCGGTCTATCCCTGTATGCAATATAAGACCGGTACAATGTACTTAGTTCGGTCTACCAATGTATCCCCTTTGTTTAGTCTACTCGTGCATACACTATGTTTCTAGTCTACCGGTGCCTTTAAAGTAACGTGAGTGAACTACCGGTGAACCTTTACCGATGGGAATGGTGTTTGCAATAATCTACACTAATGACAACTTAAATTGCTAACAATCTTCCCCTTTGTCATTGGTGGCAAAACCATACTCACTTATCACATTTTATACCTTGTCCTTTAGACTTCTCTTTCCTTTCTTTTTCCTTTCTCTTTTCTGTTTTGGTGGCACACCTCCTCTGTTCCAGACTTCCCTTGTGCAAATGCTTTAGCTCTTCTGTTCTATAGCTATTCTGTCCTATTATTTTTCTGAGCTTCTTGTTTTCTAACCTTTCTGCCCTTCTTCCCTTTTCATCTAATCTCTTCCTACTTCCCATTTCTTTTTGTTTTGCTTCCTCTTTTTGCCTCCATAGGACAAAGGGTTTAGCTTCACTTGTAATTTTACATTTCTAGCTGTGTGAAGATCTTTTTATAAATATTCCTTGCTGAATGAAGAAATGGTGCCCATTGACCAGTTACATGTTCAATGTTCTTCTGTGCAGCTTTTATAGAAACAATAATGTTCTCCATGTCCTCCACAGTTTTGTAGTCCGGTTCTTTGATCAGATTCTCTGCCCATGATGCAGTTTGTTGCATTGCATCAAATGTGGGGGCCAGAAGCAATTGAAATCCAATGATGTCTTGGATTCTCTTAGTTTTCTCTTCAACAGTCTTTCTTAGAATAAGAGCAAGACTCCATGGTCTTCCTAAGACCATAGTGAGTGATAGGGACAGCAAGTTCATGAGTTCTTTTTGGCAAGAACTTTTCAGGCTCGCGAGCACAAAATTGACACCTAGTACTAGCTACCACCCTCAGACGAATGGTCAGACCAAGATAGTTAATAAGTCGATTAAGGGATATCTGCACAACTATGTGTTAAGGCAGCAGAAGGCATGGGAGCGCTGGTTGTATTTAGGCGAGTATTGTTATAATACTATGCACCACATGTCTATAGATATGACTCCTTTCAGGGCCTTTTATGGCTACGATGCATTATCTTTTGTTGATTTGGCCTTTGGTGCAAGATTGGCTATAGGAGAACCAAGATATCATGAGAAATCTCAGGGAGAACTTATAGCATGCTCAGAATCAGCAAAAGATGTAAGCTGATCGACATAGGACTGAGAGGACATTTGAGGTGGGTGACATGGTTTTCCTTCTCTTAGAGCCATACAGGCAGAGTACCCTCAAAAGGGGGGGACCTGAAAAGCTCAAGCCTCGCTTTTATAGTCCATACAGAGTACTCAGGCGGGTTGAAGAGGTTTCCTATGAGATTGAGTTACCACCTGACAATAGGATTCATAATGTGTTCCACATCTCATGCTTGAAAAAGGCACTAGGACAGCATATTTCAACATCACCCGATTTACCCCCTTTTAATGAGTAAGGCAGGTTGACTTTGGTTCCAGATGAGATTCTTGAGGTAAGGGAACAATGGCTGAGGAGCAGGGTGATTCAAGAGTATTTGGTACGCTGGAGAGATCTTCCCATAGAGGATGCCACTTGGGAGGGTGAATCCATTTTACAGCACCCTGCATTGCAGTTGCTTGAGGGCAAGCATTTCCGAGAGGGGAGGACTGTCATGTCCCCTCCTTAGTTCGACTTTCAAAGTCATGAGAGTTAGCCTATCATGGGAGTCTCGTAGGCTAGCAGTGTTGGATAGAGACTCGCACAAGATTTTCAGTGGTCGGGCATTGCATCTCAGGCAGTTTTGGGTCAGTTTGGAGCAGTTCCTTGATTTTAGGAGGTTTCCCTAAAATTTAGGGGGATGTGGCAGTTTCTAGATATGAGGTTCCTCGGGACTAGTCCATGGTTTCAATTTCAGGACGACAGGATGAGTTCCCTAGTTTTTAGGAGCATCCCTAGATTTTAGGGAAGGGACTGTCAGTTGACCCATCTTGGCCGGTATCAATCACAGACAAGTGACATGGCTAGTTTTATGATTATCTAGTTGATTTGGGCTTTTGGAAGCATAAAAGGAAATATTTTAATATTTCCTAAGTTGGTTATTAAATAAATTAGAATAAGGCTATATTTATAGTCATTTTGGAGTAATAAGGGAATAATTAAATAATCTGGGCGTGTATACCTATGTGTGGTAGCTCGTTGGAAAGGTCTTGAATTATCATAACCTATTTTCACTACCAGGGTGTTACTTGATGCATTGAGTTACGACAATTTAATAAAATAATATTTCTTCCTAAGTTTGGATGCCATTTACAAGGGAAATGTTATTTTATTATATTTCAATTAAAATGCAAAATAGGAATTACTCTTTAGGGTTCGATTTTCTATGGAGAGGGGATATAAGGTGAAGCAACCCTATTTTCCCATCATCTTTGGAAAATTACACTTGTGAAATTGGCAATTGCTCTGGTGGAGCGATTTGGAGGTCTGGGACACAAACCCTAGGTTTGGAATTGTTGGGACGTAGCCCTCAGCAAGGATTGATTGTTGCATTTGTTCGATTGTGCATTCAGATAGTCAGAGGTAGAGATCGATTTCATCATTGCCTGCAGATTTAGTTTGATAGAGTGGGTTTCAGCTGGGCGGCCAGTTCATATCAGCTTGCACGTGCCTCTGTAGCAACTCGCATGAGGGTTCTTGGAGGTGTCAATCACCTTGCAGCTGACACCATTATTTGAGCATTGCTGAGAGAGGGTTGTAGATAGAAATTTGTATCATCTTGTTTAAGACTGATAATCTTCCTCAAGTTGGCATTAATTCAGATTGTGGACAGCCTCAAACTATTGCAAGAATCCATTGTTGAATAAAAGAAAAATCAGATTGATTGCTTGTATGGGTATGTATTGTTTCAGAATTAAAGTACTGTTAAATTCTTAGCATTTTGCTTATTGTTCTAGCTGGAAATTGTTTACTGTTTTCTATGCAATTATTTATAATTTCAAAATCCCAAAAAAAACAAAGTGAATATTAGAGAAAAGCATAAACAAATCAGAACTTGGCATTTATCCAGGCAAGTTTGTAAACGCTGGTCAGAGACAAATTCTTCAATTAAAACAGTCATTCGCCTAGAGTCCGGTTTGGGATCTTTCAGAATCCAATGTCCTTTTTCCAAAAATTGTTAAGAATAATAAGGATCGGAGAGAAAAACAAAACAATTCAAGTGAAGTGGAAGACAAATGATTTAGGGATAACATTTTATTGACTCTTTAGACCATATTCTGGAGATGGATTTATTTTTGCAACAAACTTCAAGAAAGAAAACTTAGCACCACAGAGATTCGAGGATTTGAACAGAAGAAAGATCAAATTGATAAAACATACAGAGAAGCAAGGGTCTTATACCCTAATGAACTTAGTATTTCAGAGATTGTGGGTGCTCAAGAAAACAGATGGATAACCTCACAAAAAAGGGGAACATTTTGTAGGGTGAATGTGATTAGATTTAGACAGAAGTTTGGGGAGCTTGGGAGACTTGGTTTTGATAAGGACTCTTTTCAGGGTCCAAATTGGGGCTAGTGAAAAAGAACAATTTTCAGAGAATGGGAAATTATGATCATAGACATATTATATATTTTGGAAGCATCATAGGAAATGAAGAGCTCTCAATAATGAAAGATGGAAAGATGTCTCTCCCAAACGATAATAACCATACTAGTGGGAAGGAACAAAAGAGCCACAAAGAAATTTCTAATACAAGTACACAAGAAATGGCAAGTTTCATTCAAGATTGTTTGCAAGAACTCCAAATTAATATTATAGAAGAGATAGTTGCTGATGTGCTGGCAGAGAACTCGGACCTTGAAGACCTTACCAACTCTAAGGAAGTAGCCTCAATGGAAGAAGTATGGAAGAAAGATGAGACAGAAAGGGATAAGGAGGTAGATGAGTCCCTAGAAGAAAGACAAATAGAAGGAGCTCACAAGAATGTTGAGACAGAAAAGGTTAAGGAGATAGATGAGATTTTAGAAGAAAGACTAATCGACATAATGAATAAAGCAAGAGTTCATGCCAAAATAGGATAACATATTCCAAAGGGTATTCAGCCTAGTAAAGAGAAAGATGAATTGCATTAAGAAAGATTAACAGACTTAATCAATCAAAATAATTTTTTCTAAAGAAGAGGGTATTATAGAGAAAAATAGTGAGAATACTCCTAAGAAACATGGTAGAAACAGGGTCATAGGAACCACTACCAAAATGGAAGAGAAAAAGGTTTGGGAGTCAAAATATAATTTGACCAAACCTTACAGCCTCAATATAGGTTGCAGGATATTTGTAAGATTGATGGAAAAGGCAAACTTGTAAAGGTCAAAATCCATTCCTCTCAAAAACAAACATAAGGATGAGAGTTTTGAAATGTCAGGAGGCTCGACAAAGAAGAAAAGATATAAGGAGTTGGCATAGTTGTCAATCAGGATTGCGCCTATAGCTTGATGTGAGATTTAGCTATCCTGTTGAAACATGGAAACTCTCTCGGGTGGTGGGTTGTCTTAAAACGAGAGAAGAATCTCCAAAAGATAGGCCGGTTCCTAAATAGTGCTCACCTAAAACTAAATGTTTATGCGGGGAAAGGGATGAGAGAAATATGAATATTTAAAACTTAAATGGGATGATACACCAATTATTTGTATGTAACTTCAATTAAATCAACACAAATTATAGGAGACACTAATGATTCTCAATACTCAGACAAACATGCAATCACAAAAATGATTATATGCAAGGACCTGGACTCATTTGCCTTGAAAGGGAAACTAGGCTTCACCAATTTTCTATAAAAGAATAAGGACACAAACAAAGACCCACAATAACAAGTATCGAGATTCGACTATGCAACAAGAAATATAGCTTCAATGAAGAATAAACAGAACATAAAAGCAAAAAATCCACAATATTGCACCGAAATTGATGAGAAGGAACCATTGTATCAATATAATCAGTGCTAAAAAAGAATCTCTGTAACAAAGTGGTCATACAATTCCATCCAAAAATTTGCAATGTGCGAAACTCAAAGCAAAAAGAAGATCCCCTCAAAAAGAGGTCAAAATACAATAAATAGGACCCAAAAACAGAAAGGGTTAGATGCATGAGAAAACTGCTCAAAAACATGAGCTAAACTGTCAGAAACTCTAGTCCTATTGATCCACAAGTTCCACCAAGCCATGCCCAACTAAAAAATCACTCAAAACTATCCCAAAACTGCTCAAGATCTTCTAAAAAACTGTAGAATTTGTGAGGGTTGGATGTAAAAATAAATCCCACTGAAATAAGGATATAACTGTAAGAAATTGTGACCAAACAGCTAGAAATGACTCCCCAACTGATGACAACTGACAAATAGCTCCAAAACACCTCCAAAGTGCTAAAAATAGGCCTGAACTACCCCACAACTGATCATGAACAAAAAAACTCTCCTCTGAGTGAGCATAGAACGAGAAGCCAACTGAAGATCCATCCCTAGAAAAGCATGACATAACTTAAGGCCAACTCCTACAGAAGACTTCCTAGCTGCATTTGAATAATTAATAATATTTGTCTTATAACAGTGACAAACATTAATATTATTCACAAATAATGCAACAAGGAAAACCCCTCTAAGACTCATTTTATTTATTTATTAACTATTACTAAATATATCTCAATATATTTAATTTTAGAAACAAACAATTAACTCATTTGTTCAAAAACTAGATATATTAAACTGTAGTTAAGTAATAGTTAATAAATAAATAAAAAGACTTCAATTTACTTATCTATTATTTAAATACGTATCCTAATATACTTTTTATTTAAAACAAATAGTTAATACCATCTATTTTAAATTAAGTATATTAGGATTCGTATTTAAATATTAAATAAATAAATCGAGTGAACTCACAAAAGAAATAAAACGAAACAAAAATTATATTTATATTAAAAAATAATAAGTATAAATAAAAGCAATGAAATACTTAATTTAACAAATATCATTAAAAAATGATATTGTTTAAATTATATATTTCATGTTTTAATAATACTTATTATTATTTAAAATATAATATAACTCTGTTTCTTGCTAAACTCTAACTAAAGAATACTATTAACATTAAAATTTAAAATTATAAATTAATGAATATATTAACAATATTCATTAATTTATAAGTTTAAATTAATGTTAATAGTATTCACCTTTGACATAAGTCATCTAACCTAAGGCAAACGATACTAATCTAAGGGATGCAAGACCGAAAATAACCTAAGGCAAAGCTTGAGCACAGGATACATAGGGAAAAACCCTAAAATCATTTCATTTGACTCACTTGCTGATGCCGCTCTCTTCCTCCTTATCCGTCGACCTTGCTAGGGATTGGAGCTGCTTTGGAAGATTTTCTGCTGCATACCGCCATGATGTTACCATGCCACCAGGGTGTTTGATAAGGATTTTTCTGTTGGTATTTCTTCCAGCCGCCATCGTGAGGGTTTGAAGCTCTGCTGTATGCAACCATGAATAAGTTCGTTTGCAGCCATCTTCCTCTATCACCAGTAGGTTGCTCTCCATTTTAATCATTAATTTTTAAAGAAATGACTGTTTCTCTCTTTACTTGGTAGAACTGGTTACTTTGCACTAACAAACACCATGAGGGTTTGAACTGGAAAACTTCATATAAATTGTTTTTTGAAACTTCTATCATGAAAAAGATTGTTGTGCCTCCGTTTTCGTAAATGGCTATAATGAAGACCCGTAGCCTCTTTGCTATTTTTGTGTTTTGGGTTTGAAATCACTTGATGATTTGTTGTTGTGAAATACTGCTTCCATACTGTGGTTCTGAGGGTTTTTCTTTTTTAAGTTTCAATTTACCTCCATTTCCACTTTACTTTGCATAACAAATTGCTTGAACAGTTGCTGGTCTGAGAATTGAACGTCTAAGAGGATAGTGCGAATCAAGTTAAAAAGATCGTTGACACGATCAGCCATGGCCTTTCCTCGAACAATAATGTGGTTTGCTGGATCTACTTTTCCTCTGATTGATGAAGTGGATGGATAAACTGAAATCCCTCTTGTCTTTCTTCCTATCAACTGATTTAACTGCACAATATCCATGTCTTTTGTACCCATCTCCAACAGTGACTGACAAAACAAAAGCACTAATAGAAGAAAACTGAATTTTAATGGATGCATATCAAACACAGTGTCTGTATAAAGCGCATCATTTGTGAACAAATCATGTTGCAGGACCTTGATTCCATTAATTTGGGTAATAATAGTAGGAACATGTGTAGGCTTCTTTGGAATATCATCTAAAGAGAGACAGTGCACACATTTCAGAGCTTCTGGAGGATCAGGTGTCTCCTGCATAGCCTTTGATTTGTCACAATTAAAAGAGGCCTCAAAAGTCTTCCCAATTACCATTGATGAAAAAATTTTGTTGTACCTTCAGAATTTGATGAAGAAACATGATTGGTCACTATGAAACACTCGAGTGTTTTTACCTTCAGTCTCAGCATTCTTAAAGCTGCTTCTTTCATGTACATGAAATTTGGTCTTCATGCTGTCAACTATTCTAAAATATTGTAATTGCCTATGACATTACATTACTTGGATATGCCTGAATTTCATTATTCTAGTTGTTTGCTTTCATGCTTTATTTCTGATGGCTTGACATGAATATTAAAAAAAAATGCATTATCTTGATAATCTGCCCTGTGAATTCAATAATTAAAACATGCTTCTGCATACATGAAGCCTTTGATATATCTAATTGCTCTCATATCCTCAACATTTGTTGCAATCTGATGTAGATTAATTGGAAACTTGCATGATAATCTGAATATCTGAAGCATTAAGTGCTAAGTGCACTTGTAGTTCCTTAGAACCTATTTATTATTTGTTGCTTCCCTTTTGTTTAATGCAAAGAAAAATGAACTTTGTCTCTGATATGTACATATTTCTGTCTTCTTTTAATATGCTTGAAACCTTGCACTTGAAGGTGTATTTCATTTAATCAAAATCTGAATCTTGATTTTCATAGATGCCACTTTTATGTATCTCACAATAGCATGCTTTTGCTCTTTTTGGTCTTGGGCTGCATGAAAGATATATTACTGCTGCTTTTATGTACCTGCTCCAACATGTAAGGAAATATTTGCTTTTCCCTATTTATTCCGTAACATATGCTGGAAGTGTACCAATGATAAATACCTCCTTTACGTAGCATGACAACAGATGATTTATGTTTAATCATTGGCTTGTTCATGTGCATAAATATGCACTCCTATGGTAAAAACACTTGTTTCTCATGCACATATGCACCCAATGCATTATTTGATTTCATGGACACCCTTATTTGTAATGGAAGCTGAAGATTGAAAAGCTTGTAATCCCTATTGTTGAACTATGCCTTTACTTTGACATGACATGCATCCTTGAATATGATCTATATATGACATAAAACTTGTTGTAGCAACATGTTAAAATGATTACTTCCTGTAGCAATCTGAGATAAATGTAGAATGTGATAAGTTCCTATAGAAATTAATGATTGATTTTATAGGGCTGAAAGGTTTGATGACAAAATGTCATGTCCATTTAACAGTCAGTCTTCAACAGCTCCATGATTTGATTGAAAGGTTTCATACTTGTAGTTAATGTATGTCCCTTTAACAATCTCCTCAAATCTTCAACCCGCTACTTTGATTCAACTAGAAGGTCCCATACCTAAAACTTATGTATGCCCTCTCAATAGTCTCCCCACAATCGTCGCCTCTACATGACTCAGTTGAAAGGCTTCATGCGTATAATTTATGCATGATCCTTCAACAACCTCAAATCTTCATACCTGTATCTACACATAACGCAAACATGTTAACAAATAAAATAGTTCCAGTGTTGTAACCATTCCTTCCAGCAACTCCTCTTTATTACATTCTGATTTTACATTTTTGTAAATGTATGGAAGTAGATGACATAGATTGGTAGGCTTAGCTCTTCCATTGCTCAGTTCACATGAACTGACTCCATCTCTTTCTCTTTTCTTTTTGCAGGAAAATTTTAGATGCGGGACCCAGATTGAAGCAAATATCGACCTTCAACGAAAATACTAGGCAATGGGGGGTCTAACCCTATCCTCCTATTTCCTTTCTTCCATTTACAAAAATGTAATATAGCTTTAATTTCTGCATTTAATATTCATATGCATGTTTGCATTAGCCTAAGCCACGGGTTGTGTGGTTGCATAATAAATGCATTTTCATAATTGTATATTTCTGTAATGTCCCCGTTTTTCAGGCTCTTGGGATTAGCCTATCATGTCACCCTCGTAGGCTAATGAGGATGGACAGAGGGTCTCTTTCGGTTGGAATCTACTTTAGGATTCAGTATACTTTGGTTTGGCTTTTGTTTGGCGTCATTCAGACTTCATTTGCTATAGTTTTGCTACGTTTACTATTTATAGTAAGTCTGATGTTGTTCGAGGACCCTTTCTATTTTTGGAAAGTGCATTTGGTCACATGGGGAAATAGTAGGTGTGACTCCTATTTCAGACGGCATATTAAAAGGATCAGTATTTTGGGAGTTATTATTATTTTGGTGGCCAAATTATTATTAAACCATTAAATGGCTTATTATAAAGTTATAATTTAACTTTATAATTTCACTTAAGTTGAGGGTTGAGTCATCATGGGAAGGGGCCATTTATTTAATTAATTCATGGAAGCCTAAGCCAAGGTATTATTTTAAAGTATTGGAGTAAATGAATTATTAAAAGGAAAAGTATATTTATTTATCCCACATTGGTAAGATTTGTGTTTGAGCTCTCACAAGAAAGAATAAAAAGGACTTGAGAGCTCATTCTAAGATATCCATTATTCATTTAATGAAAAATTTTATGAAGTTTCTTGGCTGTGAGAAATGGCTAGGGTTTGAGGACTTATTCTTCTCTGAGGCAATTTGAATCATCACTGATTGATGATGAATTTTGCAAATTGAATTCTGAAAATTCTTATTGAATCTTTGGATATTGATCTTGATGCTGAAGTAAATCAAGAGTGAGAAGATTTGAGCAATTACATTTAAGCTGGAATTCATTACATTGTTAATTTCGATATTCTTCAATTATTGAAATTCTGGAGGCTGGATTATCTCCAAGTGGTGGCTGAAATTGATACTAGGAGGGCTGCGGTTGAATTACAGGGAATTGTGAATGTTTGTAAGAAGCTGTGTTAATCATTTGTGAAGCTGCGAAACTACTATGGATGCTGCGTTTCAATTTAATGGTAGACTATCATTGTTTTAATGGCTGTGGATATTCTGTTTGGTTATTAGTTTAGTGTTTGGTGTTCAAATTCCATTAGCACAAAGCTGCGTGAGGTACCAAAAGGGCTGTCATTGCCTTTTCCATCAGCTATTTGTGACGTTAAGGATGGGATGCTATCCTTGTTGCTAATGTCAACATTCAACCTGCAGTGAATCATTCTAAGAGGCTGCGATACAATATCAGCCATGCTACAATTTGTGAAAGGTGCAAATCTGAATTAAATTCATCTTGTATTGCCTATTAAATATTGGTAATTCACATTTGATTGTTTTAGCTAGCATACGGATTGCATAGGAAATTGAAATTCGGTTCTATATAATTTGGGAGAATTTGTTATAAAAGATTTATATGTTTAAAAATTCAAAATAATTGCAATTAAATTTGGGAAAGAGCCAATATGCAATAGAGAGTCAGTTGGGCTCTTCACAGTGGTATCAGAGAATTTTTCCTGCCATCCTATGGGGTCTGGATTCATTTATATTCTGAAGTTAATTTAAAAGTGATCAGCACTTCCACTTTCCCTAGCTATGTATAAATACAGGAGGCCCAGTTCTGGAAGTTGTTGTAACAGTATGGGAAAGAGAGGAATTAAATGCCTTAGTGGAAAGTATGGAAAGACTTAAGCTTCATCAACAGAGATTGGTGGAGAGTTTGTCGGATCCCGTGATAGTAGACAGGGCAGCGAGGTATACGGTTTCTGCTTTTAGAAGGCCGACATCGAGATTGCAGGGAAGAAGGCTTGAGTTTTCCCCGACAGGTGCCCATGATGCAGATGTTCCTATATCTAGAACAGTACCTACTGAACCTATCCACAGTGCTAATGATGGATTTATTTCACAGGAACATGTGAATGTTTCAGTGCCATTGGTTGACAGTAGCACTGAGCATCAACAGGTTGAGCCTCCAAGAGTAGTCGCTGCGGATTGTACAGAGGCAGTTGATGCTGTAGTTATCACTGAGTGTTCAGACTCTTCCATGGAGGGAGTTGTTATTGGAGATTTTTATGTTAGCTATAGTAGGGTTGCTCTAGTGCAGGAGGAAGTTGCTTCCTCATATGGGATCGATGCATGTATGGAGTCTCCTAGTGGAGATGTTGGTGATCTGGGTACTACAGTGGAGTCAATTGATGGCGGTTCATGCTCCAGCATTATTGGTGCACAGCCTGACGTTGGGTCATGTGTGCAGAGTCAGGTGTCAGTAGTTGAGATTTCAGCAGGAGATGTGGATGCTATAGTATAGACACATCTGATGACACTTTTGAGGATGCTGTGAGTTGCATTGGGGATGACACTCATTGTGAGATGTTGGTTGATGACTGCGAGGAGTGTATGAGCTCTGACAGCTCTGAGGTTCATGATAGCAGTCGCAGTGTGGAATCAGTACAGGAGACAGTAGTCTTTTCCTGTATTGAGGATGTCAACATGGAGCTATCTAGTGATGACACTCATGATGGGAGTGTTGCAGTTGAGTTGGGTGCTATAGATTCATGCCACGGTATAGTTGATTAACATGACGACATTGAGCCATGTATGCAGTCAGAGTTAGTAGAGGAGTCGCGGATAGACAGTGTGGACACTAGCATCACAGATATTTCCGATGTTGAGAGCGAGGATGATGAGTGTTGTAGTGTTTCTGGCTTTCTATATTTGACTTTGGGTGTAGATTCAGTGTTGTCCTACGACGGTGGTGGGTTCCAGGATTCTTTGTTACAGGAACTCACAGATGAGTATAAGGAAGCGTATGTGTGGCAAGAGTTTGATATAGCCAGGGCTTCCATTTCTAGAGACGAGGTTACTTCTTCGGTGACTCATGAGTATGATTCTTCCTGCAGCGAGACATGTTTGATTTATCAGACCCTAGGGGCGAACTCTGAGTTGTTAGTGAGGATGGATCTCAGGAACTGGATTGTCAGGTGGTTGCAGAGGACGAGGTAGTTGGAGATTGTGTTGAGTCGAATTCAGCAGCAGCTTCCTCGAGGATAGATGAGGACGAGTCCGATGCCTGTGCTCAGTTTGTAGATATGTACTCGGATGAAAGTACATAGAGATACGGTGATCTTGAGGGGAGTTTGTTGGATGCAGCTTTCTCTCATAGTGTGGACAGTGCATTTGAGGTTGTACATAGGAGGCCCGTTGTGCAGAGTCATCATGTGACTAGCCAGTTGCAAGTTGGTGAGAGAGATATTACTTCTACTCTTGAGCATTTTGATGCCACTCGTCAACTCTTGGTTGTTTATGATTGGGGTGCTCCTATGATAGATGAGCACAGTGGTGGTTACCTTTCCTTGACAGAGATCCATTCCTTGCGTGAGGTTGTCAGGATTTTGAGACAGGATTAGTTACAAATGGTAGCCAACCGTGATCACCTTGTTGAGTGGGGGAGTACAGCATATGAGGCACTAATGGACAGAGAGGAGGTCAGTGAACTTACTCAGGAGCTCACAACGACTTTTGAGGCTTTAGAGGGCACTCAGTGGGCTCTTCAGGAGTGACAGTTTTAGTTAGAGGACGTGACCGTGGAGTTGGAGTATATTCGGTACACACCAGCCCCAAACCCAGTTCAATTGCACATTGAGGTGGTTGATGGTGAGTTAGCTTCTACGGTTGGGGACACGCGACATGATGATGTGGTAGACACATCTGTTCAGGATGTGGGTGCACTAGGTATGGATGAGGTAGGAGTACCAGTTGAATCAAGCTCTCATGTTGATTTGCTTCCTTTTGCTGGTAGTGAATCTATTTCTTCATCTCATATATCTGATAGCATGGGACAGTTGGCATTGCCACATTTTTAGAGGGATCAGCTATGGATTGTGGGGGAGCAAGTTGACGCTACCACGTATAATTTCTACTGCACCGAGTCATTCATGGAGTATTTACTTGAGAGTGCAGATGTGCGAGAGGATTCATACAGATTGTCTGAGGGTACTCTCATCCGAGGCTCTTGTGCTATTCGGAGATTGGTAGGGAAGATTGTGGACTCTTTCTACGATGCTTCCCCACAAGGATTTCGAGGTTGGGTTTGTTGAGAGGGTTGCTCGGGATCCTAACCAGTCTGCGGTTATGACGAGTCAGAGATTGGAGCCATCTCATGATTCCTAGTTGGGTAATGATGAGCCATTGACGGAGATTGGGGCTTTCTACCAGCATTATATGGTGGGGTATGCTCATCATTTTTCTTTTGACCTAGAGGTAGAAGATTTGATTTCACACAGGTGTAGACCGGTTCCAGTTTCTTACCATCTATTATGGGATGGATTAGCACCATCTTTTGCAGATGGAATTGGTAGTTGCAAGTTGGACTACTTGTAGTATCCACACACCCAAGACAGTTTATCAAAGGTTAGAGTTGGTAACAGTGATTCAGACACATTTGGTCATTGTCTTATTCTCAGTGCAGTTGGGTGTGAGTGTCAGTTAGACAGGGACTCGAGTTTTGACAGATTTGATGTTTCAGTTGGGTTGAGTTTTGCTGGATTTTTTTCTGCATTGGCATCTACAGTCGGCCTTCAAATGATGTTTTCAGTGATGTCAGTTATTTGGGTGTTGAGGGCGGTTTTTCAATTGTAGGTGTTTATACTGTTGATGTTGGGATTTTCTTCACATGAGTATGGTGAGGATCGGGACATTATTTATGACCATCCTTGGGATCCAGGTGGTCTGTGATGTTGCTTGTTTTTCCTAATTGCTTGAGGACAAGCAATCTTGGGAAGGGAGGACTGTAATGTCCCCGTTTTTCAAGCTCTTGGGATTACCCTATCATGTGACCCTCGTAGGCTAGTGAAGATGGACAGAGGGTCTCTTTCAGTGGGCATCTACTTCAGGATTCAATACGCTTTTGTTTGGTTTTCGTTTGGCGTCATTCAGACTTTATTTGCTATAGTTTTGCCACGTTTACTATTTATATTAAGCTTGATGTTGTTCGAGAAGGACCCTTTCTATTTTTGGGAAGTGCGTTTGGTCACATGGGGAAATAGTAGGTGACTCCTATTTTAGATGGCATATTAAAAGGATCAGTATTTTGGGAGTTATTATTATTTTGGTGGCCAAATTATTATTAAATCATTAAATGGCTTATCATAAAGTTATAATTTAACTCTATAATTTCACTTAAGTTGAGGGTTGAGTCATCATGGGAAGGGGCCATTTATTTAATTAATTCATGGAAGCCTAAGTCAGGGTATTATTTTAAAGTATTGGAGTAAATGAATTATTAAAAGGAAAAGTATATTTATTTATCCCACATTGGTAAGATTTGTGTTTGAGCTCTCACAAGAAAGAATAAAAAGGACTTGAGAGCTCATTCTAAGATATCCATTATTCATTTGATGAAAATTTTTATGAAGTTTCTTGGCTGTGAGAAATGGCTAGGGTTTGAGAACTGATTCCTCTCTGAGGCAATTTGAATCATCACTAATTGATGATGAATTTTGCAAATTGAATTCTGAAAATTCTTATTGAATCTCTGGATATTGATCTTGATGCTGAGGTAAATCAAGAGTGAGAAGATTTGAGCAAAATTACATTTAAGTTGGAATTCATTACATTGTTAATTTCGATATTCTTCAATTATCAAAATTCTGGAGGCTGGATTATCTCCAAGTGGTGGCCGAAATTGATACTAGGAGGGCTGCGGTTGAATTACAGGGAATTGTGAATGTTTGTAAGAAGCTGCATTAATCATTTGTGAAGCTGCAAAACTACTATGGATGCTGCATTTCAATTTAATGGTAGACTGTCATTGTTTTGATGGTTGTGGATATTATGTTTGGTTATTACTTTAGTGTTTGGTGTTTGAATTCCATTAGCATGAAGCTGCGTGAGGTACCAGAAGGGCTATCATTGCCTTTTCCATCAGCTATTTGTGACGTTAAGGATGGGATGCTATCCTTGTTGCTAACATCAACATTCAGCCTGCTGTGAATCATTCTAAGAGGCTGCGATACAATATCAGGCATGCTACAATTTGTGAAAGGTGAAAATCTGAATTAAATTCATCTTGTATTGTCTATTAAATATTGGTAATTCTCATTTGATTGTTTTAGCCAGCATACGGCGTGCATAGCAAATTGAAATTCAGTTCTATATAATTTGGGAGAATTTGTTATAAAAGGTTTATATGTTTAAAAATTCAAAGTAATTGCAATTAAATTTGGGAAAGAGACAATTTGCAACAGAGAGCCAGTTGGGCTCTTCACAATTTCTTTATTGATAAAAGAGCCTTTGTGTATCTTTAAAATGCATGTTCAATTTGTAGTTTTCAAAGCAACCACTGCTTGTGTGGATCATTTTATTGTTGTACTTCTGTTATCTGAAATGAACAAATATTTCTCTTTCTGTTTGAACTCAAGCATTTATATTTTGCAAAAATCTAATTATTTTGATAGTTAGGAAAGCAAAAATCAAACTTTTGAAACTTTTTCAATGAAACCAGAAATGAACCAGCAACTAAGAAACAATCTGATAACTGAATGTAATCAACTATAACAGGTAATTTAATCAATCAAAAATGAACTTTCACCAGAAAATAAGGGCTGATAACAGCCCTGCCAATTAGAACAAACATGGTGAATATTGGTAGCAAGTATTGGATCACAACTCTCTTCAAGAGAATAGTAATAGACAAAGAAACCGGGACATGTTAATCCTAAGGGATAAAGGCCAGCTCAACAATCTAGAGAACAATTCAATTATGATTGAAGAAAGAACCCATAATGAAAGCAATCGATCATTGGAAAAGGATAACAGGTCACTTGTTAAGGGTGGATTATTACCATTTTCAAACAAAAATAACAAATAGACCAAGGGATGGAAAGGAAAAGAAAATTTGATGAAGATTCATTCAAAGGGTAGTGCTTAAAGTTTAGATCTCTCTCCAAGACTTCTAGTGATATATGAACTTTTTGGAATTGCAAAGCAAAGAACGCTAATCAATAAAGATGAAATGGTAGAAAAGAGCGAATTTGAATTTATAGATAGGCTTTTGGATTCGGATTATGTTGTCTTCAATTTTGTATTCGCAAAATTGGACAACCCTACGCAATTTTCTCATGAATTCATAGTCAAAATTTTCTAAGTTAGTTGTTCCTAAAGATGTTTTACGAAGGCAATCAATTATCCCTTGAATTGTCCTAAGTCTTACATCCCACTAATGCCATTTTTTAAGGTTTCCCTTGAGTGTTTCTTTATCTTTCTTGCAAAGACAAGTTTTTCTTCCCTAACTGCAAGTACGCGATTTTTGGTATCCTTCAAGTCCTTGATTGATTTTTCTTGGTTGACTTGTTTGTTTTCGGGTTTTTTTTCATCCTGGTTTGTTGCTTTTTGAATTCCACTCGTTTCGAGCTATCGTAGGCCTGATTCAGAGCTATATTCTAAGAGATAGTAAGGAATTAAGCTACTTGCAAGTGGGGTTTTTAAGCCTAACTGCAGATCCTTGTTCTTTGTTTAAAAGCCTACGATGTGGAATCAAAAGTCCACCAAGGCCTCTTAAGTCATGAAATACGGGCATTTTGTGAGTCATTGCAACTTGTCTTGGGTGTCATTCACTTGCATTAAGGGAAATAAATCCCACTATTACATTTTTGAAAGGAAAAATATAAATTTAGTGGAATTTTTAAACATATAAGTGGGCTTTTTAAGCCTGGCCGCACGTCTTCTCTTTAACTCAAAATGCTTGTAAAAGACAATGTAAAACCCACATTTTGCTTGAAGTCGTTATTTTTCAAGGCATTACAAGTCTTCATTTTAAAAATGTTTAATGACGTAAGTCGACTTTTAAAGCCCATTTGCAACTCATTATGACTTTATAAACATAACTATGCTTGTAGTCGGGCTCTAAAAGCTCGACCACAGCATACGTTTATTATTTTGAAGGTTAAAAAGACTTGTAAGTTGGTGTAAAAAGTGTCTTTCCTTCTCATGAATATTGATAAACTTCCATTGCTTGCAATCACAAATAAAAATCCCATCTCCATTATTTAAATGTATTTTATGGTCATTGCATATGTTGCAAGGCTCTAAAAGCCCGACATCGAAAATATTGAGGTTTTTTAGAGACCATTTTATTTTGCAACGCAGTTCCAAAAGCCCGTCCAAGGGAAAACTCAATCATTTCCACCTTGCTTTGAATATTGCAAAACATGTTTTCTTCTTGGAGCGTCATTTTTTGCCTCTATTGCAAGTTGGCTTGCAATCTCATGTTGAAACCATGTTTGGATGTTTGAAGGAGTCTTTGCAGTTGCTATTCTCAAGAAATTTGTTTCTCATTCATGGCCATTTGTCAATGAATGCTTATGGACTAAGAATGCATTGATTTGGTGAGAGGATTTGGTCAAGTTTTGATTGTCTATATAGCCATGATTTATAGATCTTTTCCAAAGTTTTGGAGCTGTGATTTTGGGGTTTCTTTCTAAGTTTGTGCAAGTTGTTTTTGTTTTGTTGCTGATTCAAAAGAGGATATTTGGATTTTAAAGATTAAATGTGTTTTTCAAATAACACAAATTTCTTCCCAAAAATACAATGCAAGTTCTAAAAAAATGAGAAGACACAAGTTTTTCCCCAAGCAAGAGCTTCAACAGTGCATATTTCCCCCACTTGTAAATGGAATTAAAAACCTCATTTGTGAGTTTATTTTGCCCAGAGAGTTAAGTTCTTCCTTACTTGCAAGTGGACTTTAAAACCCCACTTGCAAGTGCCTTTAAAGCACAATTGAAGTCTCTTTCCAACCTGCAAGTGGGCTTTAAAAACTCATTTGCAGGTAGCAAACCTTTCCAAAATGACTTGTAGTTGGATTTAAAAACCCCACTTATGAGTAAGAAGTACCTCCACTTGTATAAATACGCACTTGCATCTCATTTTCATACCAAACACTTGCATTTCATTCACCTGCAATGCTCAAGAAAAACCTCGTAATTGATCTTTTTCCCCATTTTAAAAGTTGATTCCTTTCATTTTCCCTCAAGCTTTGATTGTCCAATATGCATAGCTCCAAATTTGCAAAGTTCTAGCTTGGAAGAAAGATCCACAACTTCTTTTGCCCTTATGATCTACCTAATCAGCAAATCATGGCATTGGCCTTATTTTGCAAATAGACTCGAAGACTGGAGAAGGACACGAAGATGAAATAAATCACATGATAGAACCACATAAGGAAGCGGAAAAGTGATGGAATGATGAGAGCATAGAATGCTTTCAAGACAGAGATGGAAAGAAACAAAGATGCTTTCCTAGTAACGACCATTATGATGCACAACAATGAAGGATGCAATTTCCTATTCCAGTTCAATATGTTTCCGCCAAATTTGAGTACTTCAATCACGAAGCATCATGTAGCAGCATGAAGACTGACAAAGGATGATGTAGTAGGAGTCGTGTCTTGTCAAACAATTAGTTTATTTTCATCATGCACTTTGTAATATTGTTATTAACAGATTACATGTAGTCTTTTGTTGAGAACTTTCAACAAGGGTTTGAGGACTGATTCCTCTCTACAGCACTTTAAATCATCCTTGTGATGGTGAACTGTGCAATTGATTCTTCTGAAGAAATTCTAATAATTCATGGTTGCGAATTGATGTTGATGTATATCAATTTGGTTCAAGGATAAATTGAATTCGTTCACAGCTGGAATTCATTTTTCTCTTGCCTAGATGCCATTGTTGTGAAGGGAGGTTGAGGTATCTCCTGAGATTACAGCATTTGACTGTACGGCTGCCTTCATTTATTCTTTAGCTGTGTTATTTCTCTTGGGGCTTGCGTTTTTAATTCAAAGGGCCAAATTTAATGCCCTAGTTGCTGCATGGGGTTTCCAAGTGACACGTGGAACTCTGAATGAGCTGCGTGAGTCCTTAAGAGCTGGCTGCGAGGTATCTTGAAGCTGCATTGAACCTCATGTGAGGTTCTGTTGATGTCAGTTTTGTACCACTACATAACATATAGCAATTGAATACTTGATATAGCATACCAAACACTCAACCCTCTCTTGAAAAGTATATACTCATGTAGAATATGAGAATGCTCCAAAGTTCCTTACACCTGTGGATACTAACTCAGTTATATTAATGTGATTTGCTGGTAATCACTTCGGCGGGCTTACGTTGTTCACTTGAGGATGTCAAATTCTCGCTATGATGATGATAGGATTTAGCTTTGCAATGTATACTCAATTGACTTTCTTCCTTTTATATCACTTTCAACTTTGCTCTTCAAACTTCAACTACTACTAAACTACTTCTTGCTTTACTACTACTATGGAATGGAAAGATTGGCGAATGGACGGGGATCAACCTAATGAAAGCTTGCCAGCGGCATTACCTCCATAGATGCAATGATTCAAGGGGAATGAGACTAGATTACCACACAAGGCTCCTTAACAAGCCGCTACGATGCTAGTGGCCTAGTATATAGATCCCTATCAAACATTTAGCAATATCACGCTACAACTAGCCATCTACTTCTATTCTAACAACATGAAATGAAATCCTACTTTAATTTGAGAGATGAGAAGAAACTTGCAATACATTAAAATGATCATGTATATCCACCATGCAAACCACAACAATGAATAGAGAACAATTTTGATAGTATTTTGGCAACAATTCTCCAACATAACTCCCTTTTACAAATGAGAACAAATGGCCTTATATAGAGGCTCAAAATTACGAGTGGCCAAGATTAAGAGGCAAAATCAAGGGCCAAGATTAAACCTTACAAACCCTAATTAGGGTTACCATCTTTCAACCAATTACATAAGGGCACCAACTTTGTGGGCCAATGAGAAAATTACAATAATTTGTCAACCAATGAGAACATAGGACACTTGGCATGATTTGATTGCATGCACATGAAATTGCCACCTCATCAATCTTATCTTATAAATTTATTTAATCCTTGAGATGAGGTGAAGCCTTGGATGCTTGAGCTTGTCCTTACAAACTTTCTCATCACCACTTGAACTTGCTTGTACTTGATGTCCTGACCTTGAAAGGGTGAGGTCTCCATGCACTTGGGGTAATCTTGCCTTGGCCTCAGTGACTTGCCTGGATATGAACCTCTTTGCAATTTGAGAGCCTTGCTCTTGGCCACCACCTTGAAATCAAACTTGCCCCTATCAACCTATCTTCTCGCTTTCCTCTTTCATTATCCTTGCCTTCTTTAACCTTCATGGCCTTCATAGTCTTCTTCAACCTTCCCAAATCCAATCTGCAATGAAACTTGCCTCCTTACTAATGTTTTCCCTTTTGGCTAACCCTTGAATATCTTCAACTGCTCGAACTGCCACATTTTCCTTAACCATAGTGGTGCAGTGCATCTCCCCAAAATTGGATTTGGTTTGACTAGCAAAGCATCACTAATAGTCTTGCAATCAACTAGAAGAGGTAGGACCCCATGTAGAATTGTCTCTGATTTTGCACTATCCTAAGTTGCAATTCTAAGTTCACGCTAATGATCCTAACCCAATCAAACTTTCTTTACCATTCTCAATTCCTTCAATAAAATAGTACAACCAAAGATTAAACTGTGTACTTGGAGCAAAGCCCATGACTCGGTTGAGAAGCACAATGAGGTCGCCACACTCTTATTTGAAATCTGACCTGGTGAGCCTTGATGACTTGGTGACTCCCTTCTTGTCTTTGCGTAACCAACTCTGTTGTACCATGTCCACTGCTGGGGGTATACTAAACACTTCCTTCTATCACTATTCCATCCTTACTGATCTTCTTTGCCATAGAGGATTGGCCTTCTTTCAACCTATCTCTCAATTGTATCATGTCAATGGTACCGATGTTAGTGTCTCGGACTCGCTTCAATTTCGAGAAGGTGGTCTTGGGCATCATATCTTCCTTGTCTCTTATTTTGGTATTAATTCTGTTCTTGCTTGCACTAGCATCCGCCATCCTAAACACTTATTTCTGCCCCTTCTTTCTCCAGTGAGGTGGAACTACACTTATCTCTGCCTCTTCGCCTAGAGGTGATCAAACATATTTCTGTCTCTCCAATTCCTATCACACTACACTTATTTCTGCCCCTTCGCTTAGTGAGATGGACTACCACTTATTTCTACCTCTTCGTTACCTATGAATGGACTACACTTATATCTCCTCTTCTTTCCTAGGGGTGGGACTACACTTATCTCTCCTTTCTCCAAATCCTAAACGGAAACTACACTTATATCTCCCAACTTCAAGCCCTAATGAGATGATGAGGTGATGGATAGATGATGCAAGCAAGAAGGGAAAGAATTCAATCAAGACAATCGAGAAATCCGCTTAATGAGCCAGCCTTCTCTCAATCCTGAAACTTATCTCCGACACTCAAACAAACAACACCAATGAAAAGATAACAATTGAGAAACAAGTTAAGTTACTCACTGATTTGTGCCAATTCGTCCTCAAAACGGCAGGGCCTGGGCAAAAATCAGTAGTCTTCTCTATCAAAAAATGGCATGTTTTAGAAATCTGTAGCTTCTCTTCATCCAAACTGAATTGTGGCCTTCCTTTCAATGCTCTTTTCACCTCTTGCTATCAACAAATGCCCTTAGGGATCAAATCTGGGCCTCTTTTATCAGATCTGGTCACTCCTTGATAAATTTTCTATGCTAGATCTATCCTTGTCTATGCTTCAAATCTGCTCTATGAAATTCAAGCCTCTTGTTGGATTTCGACCTGCCCCCTGCAATCTCAGGCCTGCTCCAATGGTGAATTCATGGCCTCTAATGCCTTGATGGAAGTCGCTGCCCTAATGTCCAAACTCGAGCTTCTTCCTCTAAATTTCCCAAATCTCCTTAATTCGTGGCTTGTCTGTCAAATAGCAGGCCTATGGATCAGATTTCGGGCCTGCCCTAATGATGCCCCTGACTGTTGCTCCAATACCAGCCGCAGCCAGCCCTAATGAGAATCAGGTCACTGCTGAAAATCGCTGCCCCTGCTGGTTATGAATGAAGTGCGTGAGAGAGGAGGGAGGAGCCCCCCTTCTAGACCAGTCGCTGCCCTCAAAGAAATCGCTGCCTCTATAAAATTCGCTGGCCTCCTTTGAATTTCGGACTGCACTTGCATTTGAAGTGTGAGATGAGGAAGAAGGGGCAGCAGCCCTCCTTATATACCCGCCTAGGGCATCCTCCATTCTAGGGCCGACCCTGGACACAAAAACAAAAATTTAATTAAACTTGCCCAAAAGAGGGACGACATGCCTTAAAACATAAAAATTTATTTAGAACTTGCATTGAAAATTAAAAAATTGCGCCCAGATTTTAATTTATTGGCTCCAAATTTATTTTAATGTGCCCAGATTTTGATTTATTGCTCTATTTTCTCCAATTTGATCTCAGATCTTTGATATTTCAATGCACCAAAATTTTGAAAATTGATCCCAGATTTGATCAAAATTTACAAATTACTTGCAAAAAATTGAGAATTTCAATCTCAGACTTACTCATGCTAAAACAAATTTACTTTAAGACTAAAATTCACAATCTCAAAAAAAAAACTCAGAATTTTCAAAGTGTCAAAGCAAATTGTCGAAATAAAAGCCAAAATTCATGCATTGGTAAGCTATCATTTCCCAAATTTGAAATCCAACTTCGTTTTACACCTCACTTGGCAAATCAACAACATTTTAGTCTAAAATCCATCTTATATTGCTCTTCCAAGCTCAAAAGGGCCTGATCAAGGCACCGGGATCGAGAGGAGAAAGCCAAGGCCTGATCGAAAATGGGGGTCCCCAAATTGCTTGGGGCGATGATGTGAAACCTCACAACAGGTTCTAGACTCCATTGTTGGCTGCGTGGAGTCCTTATATGCCTGCGAATTCATTCTTGGTGGCAGTGATACGTATTTCCTGAGCTGCGGTTTATTTCTTGGCATGCGTGTGGACTTCAGGGAATTTCTTTAGCATTCAGCACTCATTCTTTCCTTGCCAGGTGCCAATAATTAATGAATAAACATTTCCCAAATTTGAATTACCGATTTTGAAATATTCAGATTTATGAGTTTTAATTGTAAATGGATTATCTGTATTTTATGGTCCTATATTTGTGAAGAATTTCCTGAGTTATATATTTTCTTGATAAACATCCTGTGAAAGTGTTAATTATTTTGAAGGACTTAATTTTCCTGGAGCCAAGAGCCAGCAGGGTTCTTACATTATTGCTGCCTCTTGAAAGAGTCATAACCTTTCATAATTACAACCTTTTGAGAGAGTCACAACCCTTCATAACTTTTGCCTTTTGAAGGAGTCACTTCCTTAATTCTCTATTAATTTTGTCTTGATTCACACCTTGCCTTTTCTCTTCCTTCTTCTCCCCCTTTCGGATGAAGTTTTCTTCTCCCTTTTATATCTCATGTTTGAGGGAGTCACAACTATTCATATCGTACCTTTTGACCATTCATTAAACTTAGCTAAATTTTAGTTATGTTATGTTCAATTTTAGTCTTTTATATCTATAGCTTAAATTTTAGTTTTTTACTTTTATATTTTAATTTTATTGTCATTGTTTATTATTAAATCCTATTTCAAAAAGGGGACATTGCAAACTAAATAAATTTATTTCATCATGTCTGTTTGGATACATTAGAATATTGACAAGAGAACAAGAAAAGACTCTAATGTCTAAGGTTGTGATATTTATTAATTAAGGAGATCAGTTTTAATACATCTAATGTACTAAAATTGATTTTGGAAGAAAAATGAAAAAAAAAGAGTGGCTGGGTAAAAGTGGCTTTTTGGAGAAAATAACACATCTTTTTGCATTTTGAGATAAAAGCTATTATATCCTCCCTAGGCAGGTATGTAACAGCAGAAGCTTGCAGATATGAGGATGACAATCTTCAAATCTCAAAGTCAGAGGGCATAGCTCTTTTATTTTAGTGGACAGATTTATACAGGGTCTGTACTGGTGCATTTAGAGGGATTTCAATTGGAATCTAGGGTTAGTTTGGTTAGGTTTTTGCTTGGGAAATCTTATGAGGAGATTTGTACCAGTCAGTAGCCTGCTTCTTTTTGTAGTATTCTTTATCATTTAATGGAACTGGATGCAAATATTAGGCGGTTTTGTTTCAAGTTTCTGTATGATTATACTTAAGTTATTCTCCTTCCATTGTATCCCATTGAAATAACAGACAATACAAAAAGAAATTACTGCTGTTCAGATATTTTCATGTGTTGGAATTTTCTTTTTCTTTTGGAATTCGCATGTGTATTTTGAATAGGGATTTTTACACAAAATATTGTGGGGGAGCAATGTGTAGAGCATGTATGGGAAAGTGATGATAGTTACAATTTTTTACATGCTTCCCATGGTGACTAATAGACTGATAATCTTGAAAGACAAAAGGTCCTTTGTTCTGCAAAATTGCTCTGAATATTCTCTCTTGACATTTTTATAGCTCAAACACATGGATAAATACAAAATTATTGTCTCAAACTAGTGGACACCACTGAAAGGAGAGAGGGAAAAGTTGCATTAAAAATAATAAAGTGGATATACATCAATGATATTATTCCATAAGAAAAGAGAGGAAAATATTCAATCAATATGAGAAGGAATTTCATTGTTATGTTTCTGAGATTGATTTGCAATCCTACATAAAATCAATATACTCAAAAGTGAATACTTATTTCACATCCGCTCATAGTTACAAATGACATATTTAACAAAGCACAAACTTCAAATATGTATGCATGTCACCTTTTCTGTATGGTATTCGGCGGGTGGTAATAGTAAAAACAAAATTTGATCTATAGACAAGCATTTTTCTATAACTATGAAATTCTGACAAAGTCAATCAAATGTGCTTCAGCATCAGCAAAAGATTTCATAATATTACCTTGTTAGGTACTATGCCTGAAGATTTCATCTCATCTACTAGTTTCTCAGCCTCTTCATACTTTCCTTTTGCCGCATAAGCATTTAGGAGTGAGCTATAATGAAACTCATTGGCAGAAAGACGCTCATTCTTCATCTGCTGAAAAAAAGCTTCAGCTTCTTCATCACGATCATTTGCAGCACAGATAGCTAAAAGGGATCCATACATCACTGCATCAAGCTTCAAGCCCTTTCCTTTGAGATCTTTCAAAAAATCCCATGCTTTTGAATAACCATCCCGCATTTTTGTACAGGCAGAAAGCAACTACACTTGCCACGTGCATAAAGATTAGAAGGTAGATGTCAGAAAGCTTCGCTGAAATGTCATTCCCCTCCAAGTCCCAGTTAAATTAACACTCATTCTAGATCATGCACATTACTGCACATTTCATGAAGAGGTCTAAAAAATCATTCCCTAAAGATAATCTCAAAAATGAGTCCCACTAACTATCATTGATATAAGTTAAGCGAGATAGAATCAGTAAATATCCGTAAACGTAAAATATGAAAAATCTGAAGAAAGAGAAAACACCTCTAATTGTAATAAGGAACATTCAAAAAATTCTGACCACATATGAAACTAGTCATTGCAGTTTAAAGGAGGATTCCTTACCAATTGTAAACAAAATAGTGACATATTGAGTCATTTATTACAAAAGAACCCTTTTATTACCATACATCCAAAATAAATTATCTAGAATTTTTTGTGTTAAGAACAGAAGACTGTACCGTAGAGTATGTAACAATATCTGGAATCAGACTGCCATCCTGCATCTGCTCAAATAACTTAAAAGCAGTTTGAACCCTCCCATTGGAAATAAGGCATTTTAACATTGCATTACATACAAACACATTTGATTTGATACTTTTGTCTTTTGAATTGCAGTAGAGATCCAAAGCATTTATAGGGAGGCGTGCTTTCCCCATTAATGTAATAAAACTTGTGTAAGAGGGAGCAGTAATGTTGCCATGTTTCTCCATCCAGTGAAACAGCTGCCACAGATTTAAAAAAGAGTATTAACCAGCATGGCCATCGTTGTTTAACCCTCCACCCCTCCCCATCAACACAAACTCCCTCATAAATTTATAGCAATCTAAGCCCACAATGTAACCTTTAAGATGTAAACATTATAACATTTAACTCCTGTCTGTGCAGCAGATAAAGGATGTCACATTTAGAAATCACATTAGAGATACTTTCTTTAATTCACTCACACACACACACACACACATGCTAATGCTCCATTTCTTCCAATATACTGAACCAACCAGCTTTGAAATTATCAAGAGGGTTGTTCCTTATACCTAATTAATCTCCTGTGATAAGATGTCAACTCAGATAATGCTTCTCTATCACTCTATTTCCCAAAAAACACAAATACTTCTGCTTCCTACTTTACACTTTGTATTTGATTGTAGTTCAATGTATTTTTCAATGTGTTTTGTTCAGGATCATTCAGAGCGTAATTTGCGACAATATTGTCTCAACAAGTAACTCCACAATGCTCAGGGATATCATAGACATTTCAACAGAAGCTTTGTATGCATCTATAGATGTGACCTTTCTGTGAGTTGTTTTCTGATTTGCAATGTTGAATACCTTAAACAACACTCAGAAATAAATAGACAGTTTCATATGGAAATTGAACATGTAAATATCATTTAACAATCATTCATGAAGACAGAGTTGAACTGATTATGTAACAGAAATTAATGAAATTCTGACCTTACAATTGCTGTGTGTGACCCTTAGCAAATTGATGTTCATAAAATACAAGAGAGAGGCTGAAATGCTTCGAATTTGCATAGGTAAATTTCAGTATTTTAATATTGACCAACCAGCAATAAAGATAGCACTATTCTGGTTTATGTTGATGCGTGTTTTGTAACACTACTCTACACCGAATAAAATACCAAGTATTCTATCCTCTCTTAACAAGGAAGCCTCAAATGCTAAATAATATGACAATGCATGATCACGTAAGGCAGCTGCAAGGTTTATACTATGAACTAGCCACTTTGTGTTGGATATAACTCAGTGAATTGATGTGTATTGCTAGTAGCACACAAAGGGACTTACGCTATTCTTTTTGGATTTTATTAACTCTTTCCCCTAAAAGCGTGAATGACCTTCACAAAGCAGCTGGAACTTGAACTAAACCAACTCAAACTTCAAAATAAAATAAAAATAAAAATAAGATAAAAAGTGAAGGGTTTAGAGAAATCTAATCTAAACTCACCTAACCTCTAAGGACAATGATAACAATGGTTAATGCTCGGAGAGACAAATCCCTTATGGAACTACTTTCCACTTCACAGAGATAGCTCACAACTCCATAGAAAGAGTGCAATCTTCTAAGGTAGTGAAAGATTTTCATATTGTAAATGATCCATCCAAATACCCAATACCAGCACAATCCAAATGAACATCCACAACCAAACTATGCCAAAAATGAGGTTCAAACTAACCATACACTGCAATTTGCAATCAACAAACTACAAATGGTATGAACCAAGGAATTTCTCAAATATCTTCACATTTCTCCATAAAAAAAACAATGAACTTTAACTAAAACTTTGAGAAGTAGAAACCACACAAAATGCTGAAATAAGACACAAAGATCCACCATAGCTTCAATGAATTTTGCATATTAACTTAAATATAATCTTGGCAACAATGTTTGATCTCCTCCTCCTGCTACTACTACTATTTGCTCTCTACTCTACAACTAATGCTATAATGACTTTACAAATAAGCAGCCCAATGCTTTTATAGACCTCCCAGCTACAAATGAAGGGCCAGAATTGATTTGAAATAAACAACCAAGATAATTAAAGGAAACCCTAATTAGCGTTGTTACAACTACTGCTTATAAACATTCAATGTCATTCAATGAGACAATTTCATTGCTTGAAATACATATCCTTTTAAGTATGAACCAATGAGAATTGATTGTAGTAATACATTAAATGCCTTCCACATGTACACTTGTGAATGAGTTTGGTTGCATGAACTTGGACATGTCAATTTGGAACAACTTGATTGGTTAAAAATGAACGGGCACCATCTCAGCTTACACGGTTCTTGAAGTATTCTCCCTTCTTCATCTTTATTTCAATTCCACTTCATCATCATCATAAAGAAGTCTCTGTGAAGAGCCTGCCTGGCTCTTTAATGCAATTCAAACTTCTTAGAGTAATTCTGGAAATATCTTGTTGTTTTCTATTTTTATTTAAATAACAAACTAATGTTTTATTTATGTAAAAATCAAATAACACATTGGAAGTATCGAATTCCAAGAAATTGGTAAATTGCTAATCTACCAAATACATTTACCAATTACTTATAAAAACACAGCGAATTCAAAACAATAGAGCACCTTATTCAACGTGCGGCTGCAATAAAGAATTCTGGAACAGAATTCCCATTTATTACCATCAATCTGGAACCTTGCGTATGCTGAAGATCTTCCATTGGCGCCAAGGAGTCACCAAACCGCTGGCTGTATAACCGATATATGCAGGCACTAAAACTAAAAGACGTCTCCAATAGTAACTCACACAAGGGTTGGTTGTGTATGGCCAGTCTGGAACCGTACGGCTATGGCTGAGTGTTGTACGGCTTCTAACAATCACAAAATGCAGTCTTCAATCTCTGCCTATAAACTATGGCACAATTCATTGGCATCCAGACCAACTCAAAGTGCATATTCTTGAGAATTTCTCATTTCTCAATGAATTTTTGGTTCAAACCCTCATTCCTCCATTTCCGATTTCTCCTTCCAAACCACTTTCAACTTCACAAATTTTATGAAATGACATAAGGTATCAAAATCGATTTCCTCAAGGCATATCTATAAGACTTTAATGAAAACTTCATCATGACACTTTTCATTAAAGAGTCTTCACCGTCACAATATTAAATTAAAACATTAAAGACCAAAGTTATTAAATTATCATAACTTAATTTAATAACTTTTATTATAAATGTGATGCACTAAATCTCACTGACAAAATCCTTCAAACTTCTGACAACAATACCCGAGCTCATACTACCCTGCCACAAATAGCCAACTACCCAAAAACAGACTTACTATAAATAGTAAGTCTCTCCAACTGGAGATCCCTGAGAAACGATCCTGCAACACCTGATGACACTGCACAGGAGCCCTGCTAAATCAAGCTATGCCCAAAATACCACTTACTATAAATAGTAAGTCATCCAATCTGTCCCAAACGCAAATTAAACCTGACAACCAGAACCTCCAGAATGGAATCCAACTACTGGCTCTGCTAGCTAACCCCCTCTGATCACCTGATTAGCTTGCGAAGGTCGCCAAACTGAGCTAATCTCAAGAGCCAGAAAAACGGGGACATTACAGTCTTCCCTTCCCAAGATTGCTTGTCCCCAAGCAATCAGGAAAAATAAGCAACATCACAGACCACCTGGATCCCAAGGACAGTCATAAGTAATGTCCCAATCCTCACCATACTCCTGTGAAGAAATATTAACATCAATAGTACAAGCACCTGCAACTGAAAAACCGCCCTCAACACCCAAATAACTGACATCACTGAAAACATCATCTGAAGGCCAACTGTAGATACCGATGCAAAAAACAACCCAGTGGAACTCAACCCAACTGAAACATCAAATCTGCCAAAACTCAAGTCCTTGTCTAATCGACGCTCACACCCAACTACACTGAGAAGAAGACAATGACCAAATGTGTCTGAATCATTGTTACCAACTCTAACCTCTGATAAACTATGCTGGGTGTGTGGATACTGCAAGTAGTCTAACTTGCAACTGCCAATTCCATCTGCAAAAGATGGTGCTAATCCATCCCATAATGAATGATAAGAAACTGGAGCTAGTCTACACCTGCGTGAGATCAAATCTTCTACCTGTGGGTCAAAAGAAAAATGACGAGCATACCCCACCGTATAAAGCCGGTAGAAAGCCCCAATCTCCGTCAATGGCTCATCATTACCCAATCGGGAATCAAGAGATGGCACCAATCTCTAACTCCACATAACAGCAGGCTGGTTAGGATCCTAAGTAACCCTCTTAGGAAACCCAACCTCGAAATCCCTGTGGGGAAGCATCGTAGATAGAGTCTCCACAATCTTCCCTACCAACCTCTGAATAGCACAAGAGCCTCGGATGAGAGTACCCTCAAACACTCTGTTTGAATCCTCTCGCACATCTTCACTCTCAAGTAAATACTCCATGAATGACTTGGTACAGTAGAAATTATACGTGGTAGCGTCAACTTGCTCCCCCGCAACCCACGACTGATCCCTCTGAAAATGTGGCACTGCCAACTATCCCATGCTATCAGCTATATGAGATGAAGAAATAGATTCACTCCCAGCAAAAGGAAGCAAATCAACATGAGAGCTTGATTCCACTAGTACTCCTACCTCATCCATACCTAGTGCACCCACATCCTGAACAAATGTGTTTGCCACATCATCATGTCGCGCATCCCCAGCCGTAGAAGCGAACTCACCACCAACCACCTCAATGTTCAACCAAACTGAGTCTGGGGCTGGTGTAGACCGTACATGCTCCAACTCCATGGTCACCTCCTCTAATTGAAACTGCAACTCCTGAAGAGCCCGCTGAGTGCCCTCTAAAGCCTCAAAAGTCGTTGTGAGCTCCTGAATAAGCTCACTCACCTCCTCCTCTCTGTCCATTAGTGCCTCATATGTTGTACTCCCCCACTCAACTAGGTGATCTCAATCGGCTACCATCTGTAAATAATCCTTCTCAAAATCCTGACAGCCTCACGCAAAGAATGGATCTCTATCAAGGAAAGGTAACCACCACTACGCTCATCTGTCATAGGACCATCCCAATCATAAACAGCCAACAGCTGACGAGTGGCATCAAAATGCTCAAGAGTAGAAGTAATATCTCTCTCATCAACTCGCAACTGGCTAGTCACATGATGACTCTGCACAACGGGCCTCCTATGTACAACCTCAAATGCACTGTCCACACTATGAGAGGAAGCTGCATCCAAGAAACTCCCCCCAAAATCACCGTATCTCTGTGTATTTTCATATTAATGCACATTTACAAACTAAGTACAGACATCAGACTCGTCCTCATCTATTCCCGAGGAAGATGCTACTGAGTCTGACTCAACACAATCTCCAGCTACCTCTTCCTTTGCAACCACCTAACAATCCAAATCTTGGGATCCATCCTCACTCACTAACAACTCAGAGTCCTCCCCCAGGGTTTGATAAAACAAGCATGACTCACTGCAAGAAGAATCATCCTCATGAGTCACCAAGGAAGTAACCCCATTTCTAGAAATGGAAGCCCTGGCTATAACAAACTCTTGCCACTCATATGCTTCCCCATCCTCGTCCGTGAGTCCCTGTAACCAAGAATCCTGGAACCAACCACCATCGTATGACAACGTTGAGTCCGCACCCAAAGTCAGATATAGAAAGCCAGAAACACTGCAGCACCCATCATCCTCGCTCTCAACATCAGAAATATCTTTGATGCAAGTGTCCACATCGTCTATCTGCGTCTCCTCAACTAACTCCGACTGCATACATGACTCAATGTCATCATGTGAATCATCTATACTATGGCATGAATCTATGTCACCAAACTGAACTGCAAAACTCTCATCATGAGTGTCATCACTATGTAGCTCCATGCTCACATCCTCAATATAGGAAAAGACCACTATCTCCTATACTGATTCCACACTGCGACTACTATCATAAAGCTCAAAGTTGTCAAAGCTCATACACTCCTCGCAATCATCACCCAACATCTCATAGGGGGTGTCATCCCCAATGCGGCTCACAGCATCCTCAAAAGTATCATCAGATGTGTCTATACTATCTGCATCCACATCTCCTGCTAAAATCTCAACTGCTGACACTTAACTCTGCACACTTGACTCAATGTCAGGTTGTGCACCAATAATGCTAGAGCATGAACCGTCATCAACTGACTACACTGTAACGCCCAAATCACCAATATCACCACTAGAAGACTCCATACATGCATCGGTCCCATATGAGGAAGCAGCTGCCTACTGCACTGGAGAAACACTACTATAGCTGACATAAAAATCTCCAATAACTCCCTCCATGGAAGAGTCTGAACACTTAGTAATAACTACAGCATCAACTACCTCTGTACAATCCGTAGTGACTACACTGGGAGCCTCAACCTATTGATGCTCAGTGTTGCTGTCAACCAATGGTACTGAAACATCCACATGTTCTTGTGAAATAAATCCATCTTCAGCATTGTGGATAGGACTAGTAGGTGCCATACCAAATATAGGTACATCTGCATCATGGGCACCCGTCGGAGAAAACTCAAGCTTTCTTCCCTACAGTCTAGATGTCGGCCTTCTAAAGGCAGAAACCATATACCTCGCTGCCCTGTCAACTGTCTCTGGATCTGACAAACTCTCTGCCAATCTCTGCTGATGAAGCCTAAGTCTTTCCATACTTTCCACTAAGACATTTAATTCCTCTCTTTTTCCCATACTGTTACGGCGACTTCCAGAACTAGGCCTCCTGTATTTGTCCATGCCAAAGAAAGTGGAAATGCTGATCACTTTAAAAATAACATCAGAATATAAAAGAATGCAGACCCCACAAGATGGCAATAAAAAATGCTCTGATACCACTGTGAAAAGCCTGCCTGGCTCTTTAATGCAATTCAAACTTCTCGGAGTAATTCTGGAAATATCTTGTTTTGTATTTTTATTTAAATAACAAACTCATGTTTTATTTATGTAAAAATCAAATAACACATTGGAAGTGTCGAATTCCAAGAAATTGGTAAATTGCTAATCTACCAAATACATTTACCAATTACTTATTGAAACATAGCGAATTCAAAACAATAGAGCACCTTATTCAACGTATAGCTATAATAAAGAATTCTGGAACAGAATTCCCATTTATTACCATCAATCTGGAACCTTGCATATGCTGAAGATCTTCCATTGGCGTCAAGGAGTCACCAAACCATTGGTTGTATAACCGATATATGCAGGCCTCTAAAACTGAAAGACGTCTCCAGTAGTAACTCACGCAAGGGCTGGCTGTGTACGGCCAGTCTGGAACAGTACGACTATGGCTGAGTGTTGTACGGCTTCTAACAATCACAAAATGCAGTCTTCAATCTCTTCCTGTAAACTATGGCACAATTCATTGGCATCCAGACCAACTCAAAGTGCATATTCTTGAGAATTTCTCATTTCTCAATGAATTTTTGGTTCAGACCCTCATTCCTCCATTTCCGATTTCTCCTTCCAAACCACTTTCAACTTCACAAATTTTATGAAATGACATAAGGTATCAAAATCGATTTCCTCAAGGCATATATATAAGACTTTAATGAAAAATTCATCATGACACTTTTCATTAAAGAGTCTTCACCGTCACAATATTAAATTAAAACATTAAAGACCAAAGTTATTAAATTATCATAACTTAATTTAATAACTTTTATTATAAATGTGATGCACTGAAACTCACTGACAAAATCCTTCAAACTTCTAACAATAGTACCCGAGCTCATACTGCCCTGCCACAAATAGCCAACTGCCCAAAAATAGACTTACTATAAATAGTAAGTCTCTCAAACTGGAGATCCCTGACAAACGATCCTGCAACACCTGATGACACTGCACAGGAGCCCTGCTAAATCAAGCTATGCCCAAAATAACACTTACTATAAATAGTAAGTCATCCAATCTGTCCCAAACGAAGAGCAAACCTGACAACTAGAACCTCCAGAATGGAATCCAACTACTGGCTCTGCTAACTGACCCCCTCTAATCACCTAATTAGCTTGCGAAGGTCACCAAACCAAGCTAATCTCAAGAGCCTCAAAAACGGGGACATTACAGTCTCTGCATTTCTAGCAATATCTCTTGATACTCAATATTATTCAACCTTTGATTGATTGTGATGGCTCACATTCCCAAATTGCTTCATCTTCATGAATTTCCTTTTACATTTTCATCCTTCATCAATTTGGAAATCTTCTCTTCGTTTTGTTCTTGAAATTGTTCTTTTCTTGATATCTTGAACTTCTTGTCATGATTGAGTCCTTCATGTTGATCTTGGATTTCCACAAGAAATCCAAGTATTTTTTAGCATCTTTCTTTTTGATGTGATTAGAACTTTGATTTCTTCACATTGTTGTAGAGCTCTTCATCCACCTTGTTGTAGAGTAATCCTTCCTTGGTGTCTTCCTCGAACATGTCGATGTCTTCTTTCGCATTGATCTTGTTGAGTCCTTCATCATAGAGCAATTTGCCTCCTTGCATGGCTTAGACCTTCTATTTTCTTCATTCCGTGCAATCAACCTCAAAAAGGAAAGTAAGTGTCTTGGACTAACATAGCGAATGAAACACTTAGTGAAAATGCAAGGAGATTACGATAATCAGATGAAAGTTCCACCTTACTTTCCTAATTTATTTTGAATAAGTCTGAAAGAGCATTCTTGATGATCATTTTTCAATACTTATACACAACTTCAAAGGTAATCTGGAAATGATAGTTTCAGATCTGGAGAAAGCTTGTAAATGGTAAAGGGGAATGCTCAGATTTTCCTTTTAAAACTATTTCTTTCTGCTCACAACAAAAACATTTTCCTTCTTCATCAACACTTGATCTTCTGTTGAATTTACTCTCTTGATCTGATTCTGATTGCTTCTTAAATCTGGTTTCCTCGATGTAGACTAATGGGTACTTGCCTCAATCTTGATTTGATTTTCCTCTTTTAGGTCTGCAATGTTCTGATTTGAATTGCCTTCCCCTGCTAGGAAATCCTATTCTGGAAATTTGCCTGTCTGATGGAAATCTCCCTTGTGCTAATTAGATTCTGCCCTTGAATGACCTGATTTCGCCCTGGATTGGATTCAATTTGATTTTTGAAACTGATTCTAATTCATCTTTATACCCTTTCAGCAAACACCTCAAATTTTGTTAAGGGGGTCAGCTATCCTGGTATCATTACATTTTCTATTTTTTGTTTGACAAGTTTCAAAATTTGTCATTGCCTTTTCAAATCGTCTCACACTGATGTCAAACATGTTTTACCATATTTCATTCCCTTCACACGCTTTGGAGGGAGTTTCATCCTAAGTTGACCTTCTTTATTCTTGGAATCTCCCTTTCTTGGAGGGTACAAATACAAGTTTGGTGCTCACAACTCAATGCAAATTTGCTCATTCTCTAAAATAAATTCTGCTCTGATTTTCACCCTTCCTGCTCTAGTTTTTGCCTTGAATTGCTTGAGTTGTATGTTTTTTCTCTCTTTTTTGACATCTTGATTTCCTTATACATAGCGCTTCATAAGGAGATTACAAACATGCTTGAAAGGGTCGACCTTATAAACATTAAGATTGCATTTGAAATCTCTTTTCTTCCTAGGGCTAGAGGGTAAGCTAGAAATGTTCATGTAAGGCCAGCGGGTTTTCAAAGCTGGAAATACAAATTTGGCTTGGGCGCATTTTCTAAAGTAAACTGGAAATGAATATAATGCTGGCAGATTTCCTCATGAGAGCTGAAAATGATGGGAGCATTTGAGAGGACAAGCAGCCAATGCAAGATAAGGGTGAGCGCATTTTAGCAATTAAGCTGGAAATACTTCATGTAAGGGCATGATTTCAGCCTTTAGCTAGAAATCAAGAAAAGTTGAGTGCTTTTTCACCTTCAAGGATGGGCACAATTTCTTGTTTTAGCTGGAATTTGCACAAATTTGAGGGTGCAACTTAGAATTGGAGCTGGAAATGAGCTTGAAAAACTTGAAATTTTTTGGATAAGGCATGGAAATGGTAAGCCAAAGGTGTGTGGATTTGAGGGGATAAGCTGGAAATTCCTTTAATTTTTTCCCTTTCACTAAGGATTTTCACTTCTTCATTCAAGAATTCCTCATTTGTTTAAGGATTTTCACTTTATTATTCAAGAATTCCTTTTGAAATTAAGGGTTTTCCATTTTATCTTTTGGAATTTGTAATGTCCCCACCTAGGACTCACTTAGATTACCATAAAAATTCTAGGTTAGGAGTTGGGTTGCACTTCGGAATAGAAATTTATTTAGTCTTTGTAATGTTCCCTACTTAGAACGGTAATAATTCCTCTCTTTCTCCTTCTATTCTCTTAGAATATCTTCCTCTTGATTTCCCAAAATGACACCCGACTATGTCCTTCAGGAACTCACCTCCATATACGATGCGCTGAGCCTTTGGGTAAGAGATATATCCGATGTCCTTTAACTATGAATTTGTACTGTTTGGTATATCACTGAGATTTGTAATATTATTGATTCCCTTATAAACTACTAGTTATGGTAATCGTTAGTGATTCCATATGATTTATTATATTAAGCACCGATTAGTATCATAATTTTCTTCAAATAATATTAATACCTTTTCCTCCACGCGTTTTGACTTTAATAAGACAATAGTCTTCAAATGGTTTTCTTTATTATAATCAGTAAAGGACTTAATAGTCTACTTGTCAAGGTGTAATAATCGATGTCTTAATAATGTGTTGCTCTTGTGTATATCAGATGTTCAATATAAGGAAGTTGTTCTTGCTGTACACCAGATGTTCTTAATAATATGCTGCTGTCGTGTAGAATGAAGCAGCTCTATTAGTATTGTCTTTGATTTAGCATTCGTATCCATTTAATTATTCATGGTAATCACGGTAGATGTCTTATTCACTACTTATTAGTCGCTGCCACTAGTAAAAGTATAAAGGGGGTTTTCAGTGATGAAGCAATACTTACGAGATACCGAGTTTCGTATCTTGGTGTTGGAGATATCTTCCTGAGTCCAAACTCTCATGTCCACTTGATGATATGGCCGTTTTGGAAGATTTCTCTACAGACGTGAGTCGTGCTTTCCTGTACGAAGTAATTACTGATTGCACATGTCTCTAACTCGTAATCGTTGCCTTTGTCACCAATATTTTCATCGCCTTTAAATCCTAAATCCCAATGATAGAATTGACCACCGTAATTCTTTAAATTATTGTCACTGAATGTAGTCTCTGATGCCATCGCTAGTCTTGACATGGCATTCCTATTGATAACGAGTCTTGTCTCTTCCTCCCCACCTTTGCTTGATTGGTTTTAATGATTATATAAATGCTGCACGATACCTCTTGGGAGGTTGAGAGACGCATCTGTTCCTTATAGAGGATCATATCTTTCCAAGACTGCTTTGTTATTTAACGCTGTTCGATCGCCAGTCAAATATAATTGCTATTGCATTATTATAATCGATGGCCTATGGTTATTAGTTTGCCTCTCTAGTCATCGATTAGATAATAGGATGCAATTAATCCTTATTTCGTTGTCTAGCTAATGTCGTCTAAGCACCCACGGCTTATCATTGGAATTGACGGTTTGTTTATTATTTATTAATAGTATTGATAATTTAATTATAATTATTATTCATTGCTACTAATAGATTATTATCATAGAGCACTAATTATTAATATATTAATAATATATTATATAGCCCATTAATATATTATTATCTTACATATTGTTAATTTATTTATCTATTTTTAATATTATTAATAATTTCTTCAATATAATAATGTAAGATTATAAATTCAATAATAATATATATTGAATATATTTATATATATTCATTCAAATATTATTATAACTATTTTATCTTATTTATCTACTTATTTTTATTGCCATGATCAGGGGGTTAATGAGGGACATGACAGAATTCATCTTGCCTCTTCTAGGAAATTCAAGGTGATTAAGGACATAATTTACTCCACACGTTCAGAAATTTCACAAGGATAAATTTACATTTAATCCCTAAATTTTCTCATTTTAACTTAGAATTTCCCTCCTTCAACCTTGGGTGCAACTGCAAACTTTTGATTTAGGTGGAAATCCACAACATCTTATTTACTTGAAACTCACTTGAATTCTTTGCATTTTTTTACTAAGGATTTGGAATTCCCACTTATGAAATCCCTTTTATTTTTACCTTCAATTTACAACTTATGACTTTTGCTCATAGATCCAAGACCCGGGTAGACGAATTGCTCACCTTTCTAAGGACAAGACTCAAGCTAGGATACCAGCATATCCAACATTCATAAATCTGCATCTCAAGCATACAGACACCTTCACATTGAACATCCAGCCATCAACATATCGATATGTCAAAACAAAATACTAAACCAACTGCCATCTGCAATGGTATGTCAAAACAAAATACCAGGGTCCCATATCCCACTCAAATATATCTGAAATTTGCAAAACCCTTCATCTACATTATTCTGTGAAATAATTTGTGAATCATGCAAATCCCTAGATCCCAAATCTGAACATCATCCTCAGCATATATCCTCAAGGATAAAGGAGAAACAACACTCATCAAAACTCCATCAGTTGGTATTTCATTAATTCTCCATGGCTTGAAGTTGTACGAACAATTCCACCAACCTATGCAATCAACTATACTCAACAATGCAAAGTCTAGTGAGATTGATATAACTATGACACCCTTATAAGACAACACATCCTTTAGAGAAGGAAATTTGGGAAGAGTCGTACAAATTAGCTATCCACTCAACCTCACGATATCCAACTACATTTGGCTCATCAACCACCAAAACCATCAGCACCCTCTATTTGTGTTGATCATGTGAATGTATTTTCTGAACTTGCGATGTACTTCTCGACCCGCAAAACTCAATCTGAAAATTCATCTCTTGTTGATCTTGAGAACCCCTATGTTTATGCCTTTGCTTAATTTTCCGCAAGTTCTCTCTCCCTTGAACAACTGTCATCTTAGCATGCCTAGCTTTATCCATCCACTCGTCACCTGTAAGAGAGTCCCTTCTACAACTTTACTACTACCCATAAACACTCTCAGCTCTTTGTACATTGCCGACATGTCATTGCCTGCCACAGATTCATTAAAACTTTCTTCAATCTGTTTTTCGTCATCATCCTCCCTTTGCTGAACTAAATACTTTGTGGAATGTTGCAACACTTCCCTATGGATTTTATCAATCCCTTCAGGCTTCAACTATTAGCTGCATTTCCTTAGTCCTTGAATCTTCATGCTCCTTAGGTGTAGTTGCACTAGTCATTTGATTTTCTGCTTAGTATAAGGAATAGTGAGCCATACTTGGTAGGAAAGTTTATCAACCCCTTTTTCCTTGTCCTCAATGAACTTGATGGCTATATCCTTATCCATAAGCAGTTGCAAATAATCCATTTCATCGATTTTACTGGTTCTTTAAAAGTTTGCAGTCGTGCTCCACTAATTCCACTGGCAATTACTTTCTACCTCTCCTTCCTTTGAGTTTTCCGCATAAGATATTCAATGTGTTTCTTCAATAAACTTGATGGCTATATCCTTATCCATAAGTAGTTCCAAATAATCTAATTTCATCGATTCTACTAGTTCTTAGATTTTTTGAAACTGTGTTCCACTGATTCCATTGGCGATTCCTTTCTGCCTCTCCTCCCCTTGTGTTTTCCACATAAGATCTTCAATGTGTTTATGAGTATTGTCAGTCATTGACAACACTTGCACAATCTTCTCCTCTGTGACCACTAATTGTTCCTTCAAATCTTGTTTTACCAGAATTCCTTGCTTGTTCTCATCAAAGTGAGTAGAACTATCACACAACAAATCTCCTGATTGATTTTATTTGTAAGAACATTCTCCACATCAAAAAAAATTGACTTATTAGAGGTTGCCATATAATCCTCAGCCTTATGAGTGAAATTCATCCCTTCATTACACTTATCATTATACCTGACTAAAAATTTGAGCACCCTTCCCTTTCTAGCTTAGAGAGATCGGAGTCTATGGTTTCATCAATGCACTCATTTGTAATAGATGAAATGCATGGGGATTCATCTCCATTCTCATCGGAATCACAAATAATTCCTTCATCTTGTATTTCTTTGCAAATTTCCTAGAAATCTATCACACATTCATCATGAAGCAAGGTATTCTCTTCAACACATTCTTTCACCTGCTCTTCTTTATTCAAGTGAGGCTTCAGCTTCCCCTCACATTGTTTGAACACACTGCAGACCAATGTGCATGCAGATTGTAATATCCCACCCTTTTCCTACCTTGTTTTTCTGATTTTCTTTTTTAATTTTCAGACTGATCAGACAATCATAACAGCCAATAAATAATATCAAACACATCAAATTATTATACCAAATGATTCGCCCAATATCAGAGATGAAATACAACATGAAATACACAATATATGAACAATAAATGAACACCACAAGTCTGAAATTCTGATGATAACTCTGCTGTCATAAGTCAAATTATAGAAGTCCGAAAGTACATCCACACAAGCAAAACATGATAATCATGTCCAGAAATGCTGCAGTCCCAAATCAGATTAATACCCTACGCATTATACATACCAAATCATATCAAAATGAACAACAAATGATGAAATCGTCAGCCTAGGAGTGGCACCAAGTTTAGGCCTTGAAACCCTAATTCAAAATAATCATAAATTACCAAGAATGTTGCTCCGGGTCCAAATGCTACAGCAGCAAGAACATATACTAATCTGAAACATTTAACAACAGTGTAATGTTCCCCCATAGTCATTAAATAAAACTATAAGATTTATTAAATGCTACCCCCACTAACGTTTAATAAATATATTTAATATATTTCTTTGTGTTCACATTTGAAAAGATAGAAGATTAAAAAGAAATATAATTTTTTAGAAAGGGGGAAAATGACATTTTTTTTACGTGGGGAAATTGAAAGAATGCAAGAAAGCAGGTCCGTTACGTTGGGTATATAGAAAAGGCATGGATTCTTTTCAGAGGGTGGACTGGAAAGGAATTGGATTGGAGAAAGAACTGCATAGTTCCAGGAAATTGATTCAACTTCTGGAGAACGCTGATGTCTTTTTCAGAAGATTACTATCTTCAGAGCTGGAAGATGCTCTCAGGGCAGCCATTGGAATGACAATTGTAAATCTTCAAGCTTTTAGGGGAAACGGGCTATTCAGAAATCTTGGTTTGGAACTAGCAGATTGACAAAACACACTGGACGCATGAATACTAAGAAAAAAAAGACGACATTGTTGAAGGTACAAAGGGTATTTGTTACTGTGCATTTGAAGGCCAAAATACTATGAAGGATATTTGTGACTATGCATGTTAATGGATGGGAAAAAAGCGGGAATCTAACACATATTAGAATGTTCCATAATGTCCGAGTATTTTGTTTTCTACTCACGAAATGGTGATTAATCTACAAAGAAACGCCTAAAAGAGTTATCGAGTTGATGAGACAACTGTTGGCATTAAGTGATGATAACCGGTAAGCGTGCTCCCGGCACTAATGTTGTCATTGATTGGTAAAAAGAGTATAGAGACCTGTCATCTCTATAAAGTCTACAGATCCAAGGAGATCTGTATGAAAGGAAGATGGTTTGGCAGAAGTAGTGGCTATTAAACGAATACCACCGGTCACTATACAAAGCATCAGCAACCGGGTAGTGTATACAGTATAGCAAAAGAGGATTCAACCGAGGACCTGGCTACAACCGGTGTAGTCAAAAACAGGGACAACAACACCAAACCGATGTCAATAATACAACCGAGGACGGTGCAACCGGTGAACCAAGGAAAGGGGTAGTAACAGGTCAACAACCCTTACCTGTTCACAGCATGAGGATCTCAACCGATCTATTAATGACTCCAGTATGAACCGAGGAAGTCATAGTCAAACTAACTGTTCCAATTAACTCTTTGACAGAGATTTTCTGCTCTAAATCCGGAAGTCTTTGAGTTAAACCGGCGATCGGTTTGAAGCAAGTCTAGAGGTTTTAAAGCTGAGATCAGTGACTTTAAAACTGGCAATCGGATTGAGGCGAGTCTGGAGGATTTAAAGCCGAGATCAGTGGCTTTAAAACAAAGCGTTATCTCCTATGAAGGAAAGTTGCTTGACACCCAACTACTGCTTTCTTCATTAGACAGATAAAGCAAGGGCATGCATCGGATGTTTCCTCAATAAACTGGTACTCCACTGAGCAATGAATCGGATGAAGATCTGGAGTTAGGTCATGCTTAATGAGCTCAATTAGGGCTAGGACCCTATATATTCTTTTGTCCAAGGCAAATAGAAGTTGCCTTCATTCTGCCGAGTAAAAGAGTGAACCTGTACGCTAAAGAAGCCAAGGGTGAAAAGAAGAAAGAAGATTGTGCAGAGTAGCACAATAGTAGAGGAGAAGACACCTGCAGTGACCGATGATGCTTCTCAGTGAGCACAAACAAAGATCTTATCAGGCTATGCTTAGCCATCTGTAAAAGGTCAAACCTTCTATTGTTCTCTAGCAATTACAATAGTCAAATCCCAGTATTTGGGTGGACTCTAACAGGTCCCTTGTATCAAATCCCTTAACTGGGTGGCATCTTGTAAGGTGTTCAAAGTCCTTTAATCAAGCAAGGCACTAACCGGCCTTATTGTAACAAATCCCTTAACCGAGTCGCACCTAGCAGTGTGTTATTATCTTTTAACCCGGAAAGCTCCTTACAGAGCGTACTTCGGAAGAGTACAAAATTTGTGAGGTCTCCTCACACCGTGGTTTTTGCCCTAACCGGGTTTCCACGTGATAAATCTAGTGTCACTGTGTGATTGTTTGCTTACTGTTATTATATGCCTATATCTTACTGCCTTTCAGCTGTAAGTTTACTTCACCAGATTTAAAGAGGGAGAAGTTTTAGAGGTGCTGATTCACCCCTCCCCTCTTAGCACTAGTCAGGACTGTCAACAACATCGAAACTGGGCTTCTACGTGGTGATAAGCCACAGCTAGCATCATGGCATGTTACTGAACAAGGACGATAGGGAGTCGTTTCAGTGGAAATACTTTTGGTAGTTACTAATAACACTTGTATTCCTTGAAGAGCGACTGAGTCTGTGCGGAAGACTATCGGAGAAGTGTTTTTCAACTAGAGCCAACCTAGCGAGCCTGAAGGAGTCATGGGGGGTGTAGTCTAATATTTCACATAGTTAAAGAGGGAACAACTACACTTATCAATTCCAAGCAAGGAAGGTGGTCAAATGGGAAAGGGGCAACTCCTCTTACAACGTCTTTCAACAGCAACCAATAACATCTTCATATGGCTGTCAATCAACAAGTCATCGTGGCAAGTTTCACCTACAAGTAGAAGTCTGACTACTTCCTCAAGGCAGCCTTAGTATAAACAAGTCGGGCGTCCTCACGAGGTCAGGAAATCATTACTGTAGAACCTTCATTACTTGCTCAACATTTCTAGTTTTATAAAAAAAAATGACTTGCATATGGAATCTTCTCCTTTGTAATGTCAATGTTAATGAAATTTTGAAGGAGATTCGTTTCTTGTGGCAATTGATCCAAACTCGAAATCATCTGCTTAACATCGTATTGCTGGAAGTAAATGATTAGGCCATTGTTCATTTAATTGTCAACTTGCATGTTAAAGAATTTTATTAGCTAGCATATACTGGTGGTAAGTTTTAATCACATGCGAACAGTAAACAAAGAAATATAGGGAAGAAACTGAGATAGAAAAAAGAAGCAAAAGGGGGTGGCTTATTATAGTGGTATTAGAGCTCAAATTGAGTTCTTGCAGCCTGTTAGCTTGTTATTTGTCCATCAACTCATCATTACTACCTTTGGAGGAATAAATCGAATCCTAATTTAGACCAGCAACCAGAGGTTGGACAGACTGAAAATCTGGATAGAGATGCTCACAATAACAGTGGTAATGCGAATACATTAGGGGAGTTGGCTAGACCATAAAAAGAATTGATGAACATGTTGACAGAGTCTCACCAGTAAACAACTCAAATGATTACTCAATTGGTGCAACAAAATGTCAACCATGGTAATGCAGGACAGAATGATAACAATGAGAACAATGGAAATCATGGACAAGGATCAACAAATAATGGGAACAAACAGCCAAGACCTGTAATGTCCCCATTTTTGTGAGCATCGGAGTTCGATGGATTAGCCTATTAATTTACCCTCGTAGGCTAGTATGGTTGGTTAGAGGGTCCTTTGAGGGATGCAGCTTCTCCAGTGGTCAGAGTTTTGCAAATTTGGCTTTTGTTCAAGGTCTCCAGGACTCAGTATGCAATAGTTGTTATTTATAGCACGTCTTTCTATTTATAGTAAGTTTTGAGAGGCTCAAAGAGGGACCCCTGCTATTTTTAGAAACGGGGTATGGTTGTATGCGGCTTGATCATGTTAGCTTGTAAGAACCCCTTTCAGGCTCTTGCTGTTGTACTGTTTGTTTTGATGGTTTTATAATGTTTTATATTTTTTTGCAAGAGTTTTTAACATAAAAAGAAAATAACATAACGCTGAAATACTGAATAGAAAATGAACTACTACTGCCTTATTTAATTCCTTTGAGCCAAACTCAATACAAATGATAATATCTGAATAAATAACAACAAATAAGATTAGATTCAATACACATTAAAAACCTGGGAATTTATTGATGAAAATCGAAATTTCCCAGCATAACTGCATCCCAGCATAAATGACGCCTGTTGTATTATTCTACTCACACTGGATGAATGATGGCGTACTGTGTGCGATCCCACTTCTCTGAAATTGTAAATCAATGTTGTAAATGCTGAAGTAAATCTCCACTAAAGCACAATAGAAGTCTCTAGATGAAACCTCCACTGGATATCAAATTCACCAGATATCTCACTAGCTCAAATGATGAACACACAAAAGAACTACGTTCTCCAATGGCTGCACTGTTGTAATGTCCCCATTTTTTGCAGGTCATTGATCTGATGGTGCCAGGTCATTATTGTGATCCTCGTGGTATGGCAAGATGTTTAGAGGGTCTTTGGTGTGAACTTACTATTTATAGTACGTTAATGGATAGTTCCGATGAGATCAGATGAGTTAGAGGAGTTGAATGATGCTCTCGGTTTTCATTTCTGGCTTCTGGTTTGGGCTCCAAGAATCTTGGAGAGAGCGTCTATTTTTAGTAAGTCACCCCATCAAGTTCATTCATCATCTTTCATCATCTGGATCGATCCTGTGCAGACAGATTTCGATTCGAACGCTTCTTCAGTGGTTTTTGCAAGACGGGTGGTTTATTATTATTTTTTAATTAAACTTGCCAAGGTTGCCATTTTTGTTGGTATTATATGTTGGATACCTTAGTGTTATAGCTCGTTGGAACCAGGATGAAAAGTTTCAAATCTAGGGCACAAGAAATAGGGACCTTGCCTGTCATAATTTCATGATATTGGTGAAAAGGCCTTTTTTGGAGCCAAATGAATTAATAAATTATATTATTCAATATGTGCCTAAGTATAAAAAATGTTTTAAGTGAAAAGTGTGTGAGAGAAGACACTTTTGAATTATAAAAGCAATGCTTTGTGAAAGGAAAATCATCCATTGTTGATTTGATAAATTTATGAAGCTTCTCGGCTGTGAGAAATGGCTAGGGTTTTTATGAGGACGGATTCCTCTTTCTACAATTTGAATCATCACTGATTGATGATGAATTTTGCTACTGAATTCTGAAAATTCTTAGTGAATCTCTGGATATTGATCTTGATGCTGAGGTAAATCAAGAGTGAGAAGATTTGAGCAAATTCTTCAAAGCTGGAAATTAATACATTCTGAATTTCGAATTATACATCTATCAATTTCTTCCTGGAGGCTGGATTATCTCCAATGGTTATCGAATCAGATTAAAAGGAGACTTGCGGTTGAAATGTAGGGGCAGTGTTTGTTTTGCTTAAGCTGCAATTTAGTGTAAGGAAGGCAGTGTAATGATACAGGGCCACATTTTATTCATTGGCAGTCGTACGGAATTCTGCAAGCTCCATACGGAATTCAGATCTATAGGTATGTGTTGATGGCAGCTGGAAATGCACTAAGGGTTCGGTGTTAATTGTTTCAGCGATCAAAATCGGTGTCTTACGTTAGATTGGTTGGGGATTGTCATTAGCAAAGGAGAACCGGTTGTGTGTGTGCTAGCGCCAATTCACACTTGGCTGCAAATTCCTTCATGCAGCCGTACATTAATTAAGGTGCTCTAGTAGTTTCAATTGCTGTGTACTAGAATTCATTTATGGTAGATAAACAATTTGCCAATTTCTTGAAATTCAATATTCTCTATGTTGTTGTACATTATTCTACATGAATTGAATATAAGTTTCAATATTTTAAAAAACAAAAGACAAGAGATTTCCAGAATTTACTCCAAAGGGTTTGAATTGCATTGAAGAACTACTTAGCTTCTTCACAGTGGTATCAGAGCGTTTTTCCTGCCATCTTGTGGGGTCTGGATTTATTTATTTTCTGAAGTATTTTAAAAGTGACCAGCACTTTCATTTTTCCTAGCTATGGATAAATACAGGAGATCTAGTTCCGGAAGTCGTCATAGCAGTAAGGGAAATAGAGCGGAATTAAATGCTTTAGTAGAAAGCATGGAGAGACTTAGACTGCATCAGCAGAGATTGGCAGAGAGTATGTCGGATCCAGTTATAGTAGATAGGGCAGCGAGATATATGGTCTCTGCCTTTAGAAGGCCGACATCAAGTTTGCAAGGGAGAAGGCTAGAGTTTTCTCCGACAGTTGTCTGTGATGCTGATGTTCCTACATCTAGTTTAGCACCTGCTATTCCCATTCGCAGTGCTGATGATAGATTTATTACACCGGAACCAGTGGATGTTTCAGTGCCATTGGTTGACAACAGTGCTGAGCATCACCAGGTTGAGGCTCTCAGAGCAGTCACTACGGATTGTACAGAGGCAGTTGATGTTGCTGTTATCACTGAGTGTTCAGACTCTTTCATGGAGGGAGTTATTATTGGAGATGTTTATGTCAACTGTAGTAGTGTCGCTCCAATTCAGGAGGTAGTTGCTTCCTCAATTGGGACCGAGGCATGTACAGAGTCTCCCAGTGGTGAGGTTGGTGATCTAGGCATTATAGCGGGGTCAGTTGATGATAGTTCGTGTTCCAGCATTATTGGTGCACAGCTTGATGTTGAGTCATGTGTGCAGAGTCAGGTGTCAGCAGTTGAGATTTCAACAGGAGATGTGGGACCTGATAGTATAGACACATCTGATGACACTTTTGAGGATGCTGTGAGTTGCATTGGAGATGACACCCCCTGTGAGATGTTGGGTGATGACTGCGAGGAGCATAAGAGCTCTGACAACTCAGAGATTTATGATAGCAGTCGTAGTATGGGATCAGTACAGGACACAGTGGTTTTTTCCTGTCTTGAGGATGTGAACATGGAGCTTTCTAGTGGTGACACTCAGGATGGGAGTGTTGCAATTGATTTGGGCGATGTAGTTGCATGCTACAATTTAGTTGATTCACATGACGACATTGAGTTGTGTATGCAGACAGAGTTAGTGGAGGAGTTGCGAATAGATGATATGGACACTAGCATCACAGACATTGTTGATGTTGAGAGCGAAGATGATGAGTGTTGTAGTGTTTCTGGTTTCCTATATCTGACTTTGGGTGTGGACTCATCGTTGTCATATGGTGGTGGTGGGTTCCAGGATTCTGTGTTACAGGGACTCACAAATGAGGACAGGGAAGCTTATGAGTGGCAGGAGTTTGTTACAGCCAGGGCTTCCACTTTTAGAGACGGGGTTACTTCTTTGGTAACTCATGAGGATGTGTCTCAGGATATGGACTGTCAGATGGTTGCAGAGGATGAGGGAGCTGGAGATTGTGTTGAGTCAGATTCAACAACAGCTTCCTCGGGGTTAGATGAGGACATGTCTGATGCCTATACTCAGTTTGTTGATGTGTACTCAGATGAAAGTACAGAGAAAGACGGTGATCTTGAGGGGAGTTTGTTGGATATAGCTTCCTCTCATAGTGTAGACAATGCATTTGAGGTTGTTCGTAGGAGGCTTGTTGTGAAGAGTCATCATGTGACTAGCCAGTTGCGAGTTGATGAGAGAGATATTACTTCTACTCTCGAGCATTTTGATGTCGCTCGTCAGTTGTTGGTTGTTTATGGTTGGGGTGCTCCTATGACAGATGAGGCCAGTGGTGGTTACCTCTCATTGACAGAGATTCATACTTTGCGTGAGGCTGTCAAGATTTTGAGACATAACTACTTACAGATGGTAGCCGACCGAGATCACCTGGTGGAGTGGCGAATACAGCTTATGAGGCACTGATGGACAGAGAGGAGGTGAGTGAGCTTACCTAGGAGCTCACAACGACTGCTGAGGTTTTAGAGGACACTCAGCAAGCCCTTCAAGAGTCGCAGATCCAGTTAGAGGAGGTGACCGTGGAGTTGGAGCATTTGCGGTCCACACCAGCCCTACACCCAGTTCGATTGCACATTGAGGTCATTGGTGGTGAGTTTGCTCTTACGGGTGGTGATGAGGAACATGATGATGTGGCAGACACACATGTTTAGGATATGGGAGCTCTTGGTTCGGATGAGGTAGGAGTACAAGTGGAGTCGAGCTCTTAAGTTGATTTGCTTCCCTTAGCTGGGAGTGAATCTATTTCATCATCTCACATAGCTGATAGCATGGGGCAGTTGGCTATGCCACATTTTCAGAGGGATTAGCTGTGGATTGGGGGGGAGCAAGTTGACGCTTCCACGTATAATTTCTACTGCACCGAGTCATTTATGGAGTATTTACTTGAGAGTGCAGATGTGCGACAGGATTCTTATAGAGTGTCTGAGAGTACTCTTATCCAAGGCTCTTGTGCTATCCGGAGGCTGGTAGGGAAGATTGTGGAGACTCTATTTACAATGCTTCCCCACAGGGATTTTGAGGTTGGGTTTGTTGAGAGAGTTGCTTAGGGGCCTACCCAGCCTACAGTATGCAGAGTCAGAGATTGGAGCCATCTTATGACCCCCAGTTTGGTAATGATGAGCTATTGACAGAGATTGGGTTTTCGACCGACTATATATGGTGGGGCATGTTCATCATTTGTTTTTTGACCCACAGGTAGAAGATTTCATCTCTCACAAGGTTAGTTTGGCTCCTAGTCCTTATCATCCATTATGGGATGGATTCTCGCCATCAGTAGTTGATGGGAGTTTTGGGTGTAAGTCAGTAGCAGGTGACTTGCAGAGTTATGGTGACTGCAGAGATTATGCAGTGTGTGGATATCCAGGTCCTAGTACAACTTTGTTTAGGGGTATTCATCATTGTTGTGCAAATGGTCTACACACTCAGTACAGGTCTTTTGGGAGCACAGGGGGAGTTCAGTGTGTATGGGATCTAGTTCTCCCATACATCTTGGTTTTTGATGATCCTGAAGTTCACTTCTTTCGGGATTCGGGCAGAGACAGATTCAGTACAGGAGTTTGGGTGAGTGGTTGTTTTGGGTCTCTTTACAGAGTTATCCAATTTGTATTTTGGGTGATGTTACAGGAGCCTACAGTTGATGTCAGTGGCATGGTATATTCTTTTCTGTGGGATCCAAGTGGATTGTGATGTTTCTTGTTCCAGTGATTGCTTGGGGACAAGCAATCTTGGGGAGGGAGGACTATAATGTCCCCATTTTTTGCAAGTCATTGATCTGATGGTGTCAGGTCATTATTGTGATCCTCGTGGTCTGGCGAGGTGTTTAGAGGGTATTTGGTGTGAACTTACTATTTGTAGTAAGTCAATGGATAGTTCCGATGAGGTCAGATGAGTTAGAGGAGTTGAATGATGCTCTCGGTTTTCATTTCTGGCTTCTGGTTTGGGCTCCAAGAATCTTGGAGGGAGCGTCTATTTTTAGTAAGTCACCCCGTCAAGTTCATTCATCATCTGGATCAATCTTGTCCAGGCAAATTTTGATTCGGACGCTTCTTCAATGGTTTTCGCAAGATGGGAGGTTTATTATTATTTTTTAATTAAATTTGCCAAGGTTGCCATTTTTGTTGGTATTATAGGCTGGATACCTTAGTGTCATAGCTCGTTGGAACCAGGATGAAAAGTTTTAAATCTTGGGCACAAGAAACAAGGACCTTGCGTGTCATAATTTCATGATATTGGTGAAAAGGCCTTTTTTGGAGCCAAATGAATTAATAAATTATATTATTCAACATGTGCCTAAGTATAAAAAGTGTTTTAAGTGAAAAGTGTGTGAGAGAAGACACTTTTGAATTATAAAAGCAATGCTTTGTGAAAGGAAAATCATCCATTGTTGATTTGATAAATTTATGAAGCTTCTCGGCTGTGAGAAATGGCTAGGGTTTTTATGAGGACGGATTCCTCTTTCTACAATTTGAATCATCACTGATTGATGATGAATTTTGCTACTGAATTCTGAAAATTCTTAGTGAATCTCTGGATATTGATCTTGATGCTGAGGTAAATCAAGAGTGAGAAGATTTGAGCAAATTCTTCAAAGCTGGAAATTAATACATTCTGAATTTCGAATTATACATCTATCAATTTCTTCCTGGAGGCTGGATTATCTCCAGTGGTTATCGAATCAGATTAAAAGGAGACTTGCGGTTGAAATGTAGGGGCAGTGTTTGTTTTGCTTAAGCTGCAATTTAGTGTAAGGAAGGCAGTGTAATGATACAGGGCCACATTTTATTCATTGGCAGTCGTACGGAATTCTGCAAGCTCCATACGGAATTCAAATCTATAGGTATGTGTTGATGGCAGCTGGAAATGCACTAAGGGTTCGGTGTTAATTGTTTCAGCGATCAAAATCGGTGTCTTACGTTAGATTGGTTGGGGATTGTCATTAGCAAAGGAGAACCGGTTGTGTGTGTGCTAGCGCCAATTCACACTTGGCTGCAAATTCCTTCATGCAGCCGTACATTAATTAAGGTGCTCTAGTAGTTTCAATTGCTGTGTACTAGAATTCATTTATGGTAGATAAACAATTTGCCAATTTCTTGAAATTCAATATCCTCTATGTTGTTGTACGTTATTCTACATGAATTGAATATAAGTTTCAATATTTTAAAAAACAAAAGACAAGAAATTTCTAGAATTTACTCCAAAGGGTTTGAATTGCATTAAAGAACTACTTAGGTTCTTCACAACTGTCAAACCCTTTCTCAGAGCTCAAGAGTAGAAGAAAATTTGATCAATAATGAAAACTGGATGCCCTTTTCTTCTCAAGCTAAACATATATAACCTTCCAAGTCTAAATCTCACCCAAAAAGCAGGAATTGCGATTTCTCTCAAGCAAGTACGATTTAATGTTATAAACATTAAATTAATGATTTATTTTATCATTTAGACTTATGAAGAAGTCAAATAAATTATTAATAAATTTGGCCCCCTTCTCATGATGTTAAGACCCTCAACTTAAGTGATTTTAATATAAAGTTATAATATAACTTTATATTAAATAATTATTCTTCTTTAATACTTAGCCACGAAAAATGTCATAACTCTCATAATATTGTGAATCTGATCAAGCCATCTGAACTGGGAGCTGGTGAAAATATTCTCCATGTGACCATGAGGTATTTCTAAAAATAGCAGGGGTCCATCTCTATAGCTCCAAAATAAGCCTAAAAATAGCCATTTCTGCCAAAAAGAGTAGAATCCAAATGAGTAAGCCAAAAACCATCTCACAAGCCAACTGAGAACACTGAGCTCTGCCAAAACTGAACCATTAGAAGATCATACCTTCCCTGTGCCATTGCTGACCCCCTATCCATGTCTACTAGCCTATGAGGGTCCATTGATAGGCTAACCATTAGCTAGCATGATGTCACTAGCTTGAAGGGGACATCACATAGCTCCCAGTTCAGACAGCATGCAAAGATGATGAGTAATAATGGAGATATTAATATTTATTTGACTAAAATAAATATTAATAATTTTGGACTTATATTATTAAGTTATAATATAATTTTGCATTATAACTTAAGTCACTTAAGTGATGGGTAAAGTTATCATAGATGGGGCCAAGTGAACAATTAATTTTAAAAGAATTATTTGTGCACCAACTATGGAGTTTTAACTAAAAAAATTAAAAGTGGGAATATATCTTTTATCCCACATTGGTCAGGAAAGTGTTTGAGCTCTCACAAGAAAAGAATAAACGAGACTTAAGAGCTCATTCTTACAAGATATATATATATGTTTATGCTTTGATTGAAATTTCTTCTCTGGAGCATTAGAGTTTGTGAGAAACCAAGGGTTTCTGCAGTCTTTCAAACTTATCGGCATTGGAGAGCGTTGCATCTTCTTTGTAGCAGCAGTTAGAGGGTGTGAAATATTCGCCTGATATTGCTAATTGGGTTGGCTTCATTCAGGAGTCATCATTGTGCTGATTGGAGGGATTATTCGTAGATGTTATTGATAGATTGGAGGCATATTCTCATAGCAAATTGAGAGCATCGAATTGAAGAATTATTGGCTATTCATGGTTGTTCGAAACATTTCTTTTTGCTGGTTATTCATTTTCCCTACCCTCTCTTCCATACTTGGTTCGATTTTGTTGAAGGAGGCACCAAAAAAATTATTAAGAATTCCTAAAAGGGATGCTTAGCTGAACCACAGTGATTAATATCATCAGTTTGGAAATTGGTTGCTGATAGAAAGAGATACGAGTTGCTGTATGCTAGCTTTTTCGGCCAGCAAGGGTTTCCAAGTAATTTCTACAATGAAAATAGGTATGCTTTTTAATGTAAAACATTCTAGTGCTATGTATTGAAGGAAAAGTAATAAAGATTGTCTTCTATGCCCAGAGTATTGTTAATGTTAATTTTGAGAAGTTTTATTTCAGCATATGTATTGCTTTTTATGTCAAACCATCTCAAAAACAAACAAAAAAATGGAAAACAATAAAACCCAAAAACAAACATAGTCAGTTCAGCGATTAGAGCCTTGAAGGGTTCTTAGTTCTTATATTGGTATCAAAGCGATTTCCTGCCATCTTGCAGGGTTGGAAATCTTGAGTTCCCCACGTTTGAAGTATGAGTGATCAGCACTCTAGCTTTATTTCAGTTATGGATAAATATAGGAAAACTAGTAAACTGGAAAACCGGTTGAATAGCATGGCTAATATTAGGAAGCAAACAAATGCCATGATGGAAATAATGGAAAAGCTTAGACAAAATCAAGAAAGGATGAATGCTTTGCTTTGAAATCCGTCAACCATAGACAATGTGGCAAAATATATGGTTTTCATTTTTAAAAGGTCTTTCTCATAGAGAAAACAGAAAGAGAATTAGGAGGATTGTACAGGTGTAGCTCTTCAACAGGAGGCAACCATCAAGTAGTGGAGCCTTTTTTCAGTGGGGCAGCTACTAGTCCTTATACGCGTGATGTTGGAGGCTCTTCTCAGGAGCATGTGGTTATGATAGACTTGCTTGAGGACAGTTGCATCGAGTCCCACTAATGACCGAGAAAATGTTGATGACATGATAGCCACCATTGATGGAAGCCTTACATCAATTGGTAATAATGAAAATGTTAGTCATACAGGGTCTGATTTTTATGACAGCAATCCCTTATCTAAGCCTATTGACGGTGTTGCTAATAGGGTCAGTGCAGAAAGGGTTGTTGGCACCACTATGAGTCTTGAATCACTTGGTCAGAGTGTTGCTTTTGAGGATTGCGCGGAAAATATGAGCTCTAATAGCTCTAATTTTTATGACAGAAGTCATAATGGTGAGCCTATGAAAGAGCTAGTAGCCTTTCCATGTGTGGGAAATGGTTGCATGGAGTTTCCCAGTGTTGACACTCATGATTCGGGTGTTAGAAATGAGTTATATGATGTAGATTCATGCCATAATGATTCTGATTTTCATGACAGCAGTGAGTCATGTTTGCAGCAACATGAGACAACAGAGATTTTGCAAGGGGATAATATTGGCATTGGTGCTATGGGCATTATTGATGTTATCTATGAGGATGACTCATGTTGTAGTGAATCTGATTTGTCATATCAGACTTTAGAAAATGGTTCAGAGGACTCATTGGTTGATGATAGGTCCCAGGATCGTGGTTTACAGGGACTCACCATTGAGGGGGAAGTAGAGGCATGCAAGGAGATTGATATAGCAGCGGCTTCCACTCCTTCAAATGAGTTATTTGTAGAGGTACCTAGCAGAAGTACCTCAATTGTTGATATGTGTGAGGTTGTTAGAGCACATGGTGATATTGATCATGAGGTGAGCATTGCGGATACATCCTTTCATAGTGCAGATTTTGATTCTCCGAGCTTGCATGAGTGCCATGAATTCTAGAGACATCAATTGGTTGGGCAATTAAAGGTGAATGATAGTCAGATTGCCACAACCATTGAGCACTTTGACGTTGCTTGCCAGATGTTGGCTACTTATGGTTGGAGCACTCTTGTGACAGATGAGCATTGTGATATTGGTCTTTCTCTTGCAGAATTTCATGCACTTCGTGAAGCAATTGGAATAATGAAACAAAATTAACTACAATTACTTACAAACAGAGATTATCTAATTGAGTGGGATAGTATCTGTTATGATGCACAGAGGGGAAAGGAAAAGGAGGTAGATGAGCTCACTAATGAGCTTGAGGCGACTACAGAGATATTGGAGAGAACTCAGCTAGCTCTTTAGGAGTCGCAGTTACAATTAGATGAGGTTATTGTGGAGTTGAGCTGAGTACAACCTTCACCAACTATAGATTCAATTCAGCTTCCTATAGTGGTGATTGGTGATGAGTTGATATCCACAGGTTGTGGTGAGGATGTAGCTACATCCATCACAAATTTGGGTGCAATAGACTTAGTTGGGATGAGTACTTTGGTTGAGAGTTGTAGAGAGCCTTTTTTTGTATCGGGTTCTCTAACAGTCAACACGTTGTCAAATGATGCAAGACAGATTATTGATAGCTCTTGTGTGGCAGTGGTGGATTTATCAGAGAGTTGTGTGTTAGCAGAGGGCACAACTCCATCATCTGCACAAGGGGTTAGTACAGTGTCAAATGGTTGGAAGTATGGCTCTCATGTTGATTTTTTTTCTTCTCTCAAAAGCAAGTTGGTTACCTCATCTCTTGCAATTGATGGTGATAGACATCTTCTTGTATCACAAGGTCCGAGTGATCAGCTGCAAGTTTTAGAGGATAGGAATGATTCTGCATCATATCATTTCTATTGCACAGATACGTTTATTGAATACCTTCTTGAGAGTCCAGACTTGCAGGAGGGACCAGTTGGAGTCACTAAAGGTACTCTCATCCGAGGTTCTCACGGGATTCAGCAATTGGTGGGATCAATTGTAGATACTTTGACTGCAATGCTGCCTTACAGAGATTTCAAGGTTGGGTTTGTAGAGCGAGTTATCAATGACCCTGCCCAATCAGTTGTTCGGGGTCAGAGGTTGGGGCAGCCTCTTGATTCTCAAGTTGTTAGTGATGAGCCCTTGACCGAGATCAGAGCATTTTACCGAAACTATAGAGGAGTGCTCATCATTTTTCTTTTGATCCATATGTAGAGGATTTGATTATATGTCGATGTGGATTGGCTCCAGGATTATACCATCCTTTCTAGGATGGGTATTCACCATCTATAGTAGATGGAATCAGTAGCTACAAGTTGGTGGGGAGATACTTGCAAAGTCATCACATCCATGATAAATTAGCAGAGGATGGAGATAGTGGTTGTGATACAAATACCTTCAAGAGTTCTTATCTCCATAGTACGGATGGATGTGAATCTCAGTTGCATTGGGACCCAGGTGATGAAACGGATAGCACTGCAGTTTGGGTGGGTCCTATTGGTTGGTTTCACCACTTCTGATATGGTGAAGTTGGGATCAAAGTTGAGCAGCAGAAGTCTGATGAAGTTCATTTTGGAAGACTTCCATATTGGCTATGGGATCCAGGGATTGTTCCAGCTAGTGGAATGCTCTTTCCTTTTGTTAGAGGTAACTTGGTTGTAATGTACAATGGTATTATGTTGATGGCACATGGTTTGTATGGAATACTCTACAGAGTGAATTGGGATCCCGACATTCGACTGAGCATTGAGTGTAGAGTTTGGGATTCTTTGGGTAGATTTGGATTTCAGACAGAGTTTATAGTTGAGCATTGCGGCATGTTTAGTGTGCGGAGAGTATACTGGTTCATCCTTGGCCTTCTTGAACATGTTTTGATTTTGATGCACTATTCTTGTGCACAAGGGTTGGATAGTTGGCATGATGTTTGTCCTTGCGCAATTGTGTTTATGTTGGTGCTACAAGAGTTGGTTTGATATGTGTGGGACATTACACAGTTCATCTTTTGGACCTCTCGTGGGGTGGAGTTACTTTGCGGTAGATATTGCTTGAGGACAAGCAATTTCAAGGAGGGCGGACTGTAATGTCCCCATTTTTGTAAGCATCAGAGTTCGAGGGATTAGCCTATTAATTGACCCTCGTAGGCTAATGAGGTTGGTTAGAGGGCCTTTTGAGGGATGCAACTTCTTCAATGATCAGAGTTTTGCAGATTTGGCTTTCGTTCGAGGTCTCTAGGACTCTGTATGCAGCAGTTGCTATTTATAACACATCTTTCTATTTATATTAAGTTTTGAGACACTCGGAGAGGGACCACTGCTATTTTTAGAAATGGGGTATGATCGTATGCGGCTTGATCATGTCAGCTCCTAGTTCAAACGGTATGCAGAGATGATTAGTAATAATGGAGATATTAATATTTATTTGGCTAAAATAAATATTAATAGTTTTGATCTTATATTATTAAGTTATAATATAATTTTATATTATAACTTAAGTCACTTAAGTGAAGGGTCAAGTTATCATAAATGGGGCCAAGTGAAAAATTAATTTTAAAAGAATTATATGTGCACCAACGATGGAGTTTTAAGTGGAAATATTAAAAGTGGGAATATATCTTTTATCCCACATTGGCTAGGAAAGTGTTTGAGCTCTACAAGATTAGAATAAAAGGGACTTAAGAGCTCATTCTTGAGATATATATAATGTTTATACTTTGATTGAAATTTCTTCTTTGGAGCATTGGAGTTTGTGAGAAACCAAGGGTTTCTGTAGTCTTTCAAGCTTATCGGCATTGAAGAGCATTGCATCTTCTTTGTAGCAGCAGTCAGAGGGTGTGAAATATTCGCCTAATATTGCTAATTGGGTTGGCTTCATTCAGGAGTCATCATTGTGCTGATTGGAGGGATTATTCGTAAATGTTATTGATAGATTGGAGGCATATTCTCATAGCAAATTGAGAGCATCGAATTGAAGAATTATTGGTTGTTCATGGTTGTTCGAAACATTGATTTTTGCTGGTTATTCATTTGCCCTACCCTCTCTTCCATACTTGGTTCGATTTTGTTGAAGGAGGCACCAAAAAAATCAGTAAGAATTCCTAAAAGGGATGCCTAGCTAAACCATAGTGATTAATACCATCAGTTTGGAGATTGGTTGCTGATAGAAGGAGATACGAGCTGTTGTATGCTTGCTTTTTCGGCCAGCAAGGGTTTCCAAGTAATTTCTACAATGAAAATGGGTATGCTTTTTAATGTAAAACATTCTAGTGCTATGTATTGAAGGAAAAGTAATACAGATTGTCTTCTATGCCCAAATTATTGTTAGTGTTAATTTTGAGAAGTTTTATTTCAGCATATGTATTGCTTTTTATGTCAAACCATCTCAAAAACACAAAAAAAATGGAAAACAATAAAACCCAAAAACAAGCATTGTAATGTCCCCTTCCTTAACCAAAAATTAATAATAAATTATAATAAGTTAATAGAAATAATAAATATAATTATCATTAAAATTGATTATATTATTTTCTAAATATAATAATTAAAACTTAATATTAAATAAATAATATTATATATTTGAATATAATAATATTATAATTAGAGTTCGTTATTAAAAATAATATAACATGATCAATTATTAATATTGATAAAATAATATAATCAATATATTATCAATATAATGATAAAAATATAACAAATAATTAATAAATGTTATAAATATGTTAAACTAGTGATAAAATGTAGTCGACAACACTACAAAGAAATTCTTATTATAATTACAACTATGATCATGGCTTAAAATATAAAACACTTATTTACTACAGTTCTATATTACAAAGGTGATGCCTCCACAATGAAGATATCGGGAGTCTTTCTACATTTATGTATTTCTGTGAGTGTCAATGCCTTCATACATAGGCCCATGTTTTTATTATTAAACAATGACTCTATGAAATGATGTATCTGAAATACTCAATAATGCACTAAACTACAGCCACCAAACAATATATATAACGATGAATTGAGACATTGGGCACGGTCCAAGTTAATAAAGAGATCACCATCAATTAGGAAATACGAACATTAATCCATATCCTTTATATTATGAAGAGGCAGCCTTAAGAATCAAATCCCCCCCTACTAACTTAAAGTAGAGTATGAGTCATATAAATGTTGTATGATATTTTGTACTAACATCAATTTTGCAGGAAATTATAAAAGGAGAATAAGAAGGGACATTACACTCGCCAAAGAAATGGTTGCTACAAATAACATACGACCATACTAAATCGAGAGGTCATATCAGACCAAACTATAATATTCTTTTCTATTTATAAAGAGACATCAGATATAGAAGTCATTATAAATTCACTATTATTAGATCCATCAATCTGAGAAGAAGAGAATAAGAGACTATGGGAGGTACAATATTTAAGGAATCAAATCAGTGATGTTGTGAAGGGTTTGGATACAATTTGAAAGAGATACATACATGCAGCCTTCAGAATTGTTCATGACGACGCTCAATATGATATATGCAAAATGCTAAGAGGACAAATCTTTGAAAACATGAAGAAGCTGAGCATTGTCAAGAAGAAATCACTGAAATTTGGAACACTCTTGGTATGTCTTCACTTCTACTATTCTAACTTCTTTCCCGGTAAAGGAAAAGTAATGTGGGCAACAGATCGACCGATCATGATGCAAATCAGTGACATGGCTAACGAACTGGGAGACCAGTTTGACAAGGAAATGACCAAATACTTCAATGCATTTCAACTAAAAATGCATGCTAGAGAAAGAATCCCATCCACTATTGTTGAAAAATACAAAAAGGAGGTATGTTTTCTGGTGTCTACTGACTCCTGCATCATTCAAGAAGTAGAACCAAGAACCGAGTACGCACCTGAGTTTGGATACGAAATCACAGCAAAGTTTGCAACGATGTATGTGGAGGCCCTGGAAAAAGAAAATCTGGATCTCCAAGCTCAACAGTTTGGAACCTACAAGGAGATACTACAGAAATTAGAGAAGGCGCCAATTAAGAATGTTTATGTAAAGAGAACGCCAACACCAAAGAAGAAACCGGAAATTGCACCACCAAAGGCACAGAAGAAGAAAGCTCAACCGAAGCCAATCACACAGGAGCAAGAAGCAGAGGAAACCGATTCAGAGGATACAGTTCCACTCAGCGAAAGAAAGAAGAGGACCGGCAAGCAAGCAAAGGTGGATCCACCAAGAAAAGGAAAACCAATGATAGATGAATTTGTAACCGGACTGAAGGAAACTAGAGGGATGGCTAATGTCAACAGAAGATACACTTTAGCTAATGATGAAGACCGAAGAAAAATTGAAGAGGCTATCGTTGTATGCCTGCACAAGTTCAATCTAAGCCCTTCTAAGCTTCAAAAGGTACTGCCTAAGGATCTGTTAAATATCCTTCAAGGCAGGTGGAAAGCTTCAATGGAAAAGGAAAAAGAGCTAAGGATTCAAGCTCTGCTAGAAGTGCAAAATCATCTTACTCTAGAAGAAGCGAGTCAACAAGCTGAACTAAACCAGCAGAATTTCCTGATAAAGAAAAGAACAAACCTTTTGCTGATTGGAGAAACCAAGAAAGTCCATACTGAAGGAGTAGCCATCTAGAACAACCTACTTCAGACACAGCAAAAAGCAGAGGAAGAACGCCAAAAGGCAACAACTCCACCGGTTCATGACACCGAAAAAGGAAAAGGAGTATTCGGAGCAGACAAACCAGTCATTGTTGACATTACCGATGAACCGACAAATCCTACCCTTCTTGCATCTCCAGAAAAAGGTAAGGCTCGCACCATGACTGTTAATGACATTGTAGCTGAAATTACCAATTTTGGAGAAATAGATAATGTTGCCAAATGGTATAGCGTGTTAGCTGAGGAAGACAAACAGGCAATAGAAGAAGCTCTTGTTGAAAGTCTTCTAGACTTCATGAAAACACCCAGGGATTATAGAGGCAAGTTTCCTCTTGAATTGAATGGCAAGCTTTAGGAAAAATGGAGAACCAGTCTGGAGAGAAACTCTCAAATCAATAAAGAAGCACTAGAGAAAGCTAGACCTGGCTTGAGTGATAAAAGTGTCACACTTCTTTTAGGCGCTGCATCTATGAATCTAGACACAAATTACAGAGTCGCCAAGATTCTCAATGGTTATGAGAATGAAGTCTTTCAAGAGACCTTGGATTTTTGGGAGCAGTATGATTTCCATACCCTTGAAGAAACAGGTCCTCAGGATCACACCACTACAATTGTGGATCCACCTGTTCAGTTTACTGCAATTCAGACTCCGATATCTGATGAGCAAGAAGTCCCCACAGAAAAGTTCACTTCTAGTGAACCGGTTGTATTGGGACAGACTTTTGTCAATGTTCCCACTAACAGATCAGATAAAGGAGGTGAAGGGATCACTAGAAATGATCCATCAAAAGAACCCTCTCAACAAGAAGATGTTGTGCCCAAGATAAACGTTTAGTCATTAGAAGCCGGACTAGAAGAGGGAAGCAAGATAGACAAACAGAATGCAAGCAAACATGAGCAAGCTCCAAAGGCACAAGAACAGAGAAAAGGAAAGGAACAAGAAATTATTGCCAGCTCCTCTAAACTAAAGATCTCATTATCTAAAGAATCTGAAGCAAAAAGGGGCAAAACAACTGAGACAATAGTTGACATCAGCAAAATGTCAACAAGACAGTTGAAAGAGCTCACTAAAAGAAAACAGGATATGGTTCTGAATAAAGTAAAAGATATCCTGTATCACTTTGTGCCGGATGCTGATATTGATGAAGATGAACCGGTCATTGACCAGCTGGAAGTGCTGACTGCAACCATTGGTGAAGATCTGACTGATCCAGAAACAATGGCTATTGAACACTAGGCGCAGAAAAGAGTAGAGCTTCTTCACAAGCAAGTTGCAAATATTAAAGCCATTCTGCTAAATAATCTAAAAGTTCTTCAACAGCAGATACAAGTTGCAAAAAATTTGTTAAGCAGAACTTCAAATTTTGAGATTTTCTTGACTAACTTAACTGACAAAGCTTCAAAGACTTCAGAAGACATAAGAGCTTTGTCCAACCAATGACATCAATACCAAAACAGCCACAACTTTCAGCAAAGAAATGGCTAGTTTTACTCTAGTCCTCAGAAAGGCTTCAGAAGAAAAGAACAAAAGGATTCAAGACATCATTGGATTCCAGATGTTTTTGGCCCCAACTCTTGATTTCATGCAACAGACGGCTACTTCAACTGATGTTCTAGTCAATGAACTGGACTACAAAATTGTCGATGATATGGAAAACATCATTGTATCTCTCAAGGCTGCCCAACAAAATATTGAACATATAACCGGTCAATGGGCACCGTTTCTACACTCTGCCAAGAACATCTATAAGGATATCTTCACACAGGTTCAAATGTGAAGGAAGCCATAACCCTTTGTCTTATGGAGGCAAAAAGGGGAAGCTATTTGTAATGAAAACCAAAGGACTCAGTCAGGGGAAGGACTCAGTCAAGGGAAGTTTCGGGCAAAAGTAGAGCATTCAATCAAGCAAGACAGCAAGGACAGTATTCTATCTCTCTGACCAAGGTTTGAACAACTATTCTATGAATGGTTTTGTTTATTTTGCCACCAATGACAAAGGGGAAGATTGTTAACAGGAGCTTCTTATTATAAGATATTTATTAAGTCCATCTTAATAAATAACTTAATCTTTATGTTATAATTTAATGGTGTGCCCTTGAAGCTTTTTAAGTGAAAAGTGTAAGCTTGAAGTTTTGAGCTTTGGTGTGTTGGAGAAGCCATTGTTTTAAATGCTTTATAAAAGAGCCTTGAAGGATTTTGAAAGTTATCATTATCATTATGCAACTTTGTCAAAAAATCAAAATTGGGGAGAAAGAACAAGGGTTTGAAGGCTGCAAAATTCTTCTAGTATTGCTTACGCTTTGAATTGGCCTTAATTGCCAATGAATTGTGTAATGTTTCAGTCATTGCTGTGATAAGAATGGAGTCCGTACGGCTTAAGAGAAACAGTATTTAATTTGTGGTGCGAATTAGAGACAGCTGCCATTTGATTCAGAGCTGTGTTTAATTCTTGGAAGGGCTGTTGTTCCATCATTAGTATCTCCAGTTGTGTGAGGCTGCAGGCATTCCCACATACAAGGAAGTCTTAGTTGATTGAAATTTCTGGCATCTCCTTCCAAGGGCTGCGTCTAATGTGACCAGGCAGCCACGATTTCCTAGAGGTGCTTAATTTGCAATTTCAAATATATGAATTGCTTATTGAATATTTGCAAGTACTTAAGATTAAATAAATCAGTGAACATTTTGGAAACAAAGAAGTTTATTTTTGCTGTTGATCTTATTTCATATATTGAAAATTACAAAAAAATTATATATGTTCAAAAAATACAAAAAAAATTGCAAAACAGTTTCAAATACACAAAAATAATTAAGTTTTCTGACAAAGAGCCAGCCTGGCTGTTACAGCTGAAGGGTCATAGAGCACCCTCAAAAGTGTCCCCTAATCACCATGTTAGCCTATAGGGACCAAAGTCATGGGCTAACCTCTATAAGAAGTCGAAGCCTTAAAAGGGGACATTACATAGATGAAGAAATTGCAAATTCTTGTTTCCAAAACCTCCATAGCAGAGATAAGATAGATTGGGAGATAGAATCAATCTCATTGATAATCATAACCTTAATATTCTTCATGGCTGAAATGACCTCTTTATCATGTGCTTTCCTGATTGAGACCAAGAAATGATGAAACATATCGTAGATCAAATCTTGCAATAAAAAATATAACAGAAGGTTACTCACTCTTATTTTTGCAAAGATTATTAGTATAGCAACCCTGCTTGAATACTGAGCACTACTGATGTCGTCAAGATCTTGGAAAGTTTCTACACTCAAGTACAATACCTCCTTCACTGTGTCATCATGAGAGGGAACTTGGGTTGCCAATATTCTCATAAACTCACTTAGGCATGAAGTAACCATCAGCTTGATCTTATTATCTGAATACCTCAATAACCAATGTTGTCTTAAAGAAGTCACAAGAGGAACAAGAGCTAGCTACAATGATTTTGGAGGTGACTGGTCCACTATACTCAAGCATCCTCCCAATTCATTCGGTGTTGAAAACAACATTCCTTGGTTGATGAATACTAAGCTTGCAACTTGCTTCTTGTAGTGCTTTCACCAACCACTGTTTAAGAAATCAAAGTGGAGTGATAAAGATTTGTTGCAGATTATAAATCAGATTTGGGTGCAGATTGAAAAGTGTGTGACAGTATTTTTGGAGGAATATTCTTCATATTTTTGTAAACAGCCATATTGTGGTTTTATGAGCATTTTTTACGAGTGAGTATATAGCAGATTTGTGAGTGGATATAGAGCAAATTTAGAAGACCAAGAATGGGAAAACATGAAATGTGTTTCATACTCGTACTGAAATATATAGGCAGCCCACCCATATATATATATATATATATATATATATATATATATATGCAGATTTATAAAAGTATATAGAAGAATTATAAAGAGAAATAAGTGCAGATTTGAGAAAAGGATAAGTGCATTCAAGATAGATTTATATGAAGAAATTATAAGGTGAAGATTTATATGAAGAAATCAGAAAAGGCAGATTTGTGAGAAGATCGTGAAGGAGTAAAATACAGAAAGGAAGGTATATGATTTGAAGAGATTGTAATGTTAGTCATCCGTTGAAGGAGCAACATAGAAGGTAGTATTTTTCTTTGGAAGTTGGTGCTTCCTGAAAAAGATATTAGTGTCTCTCTAGTAGGTTGGTGCCTACGAATTCAGTTGGGGGAGTTGCTACTTCCAATGGGTTGGTGCTCATAAATTGAATGGAGTGGATTGGTGTCACTGAGTTAGTGCTTAGTTGTGGGAAATGGTGCTTTCAATGGGTGGGTGCTCACAAACTAAGTTAGGGATTGGTACCTCTAGTAGGTTAGTGCCTACAAACATTGTAAAAGAAGAATTATATAAAAACATTGATTTGTTGTGGTTCTCACCCATTAGGGTTTCCACCTAAAACATTGTTTTATTGTGCATGAATGTTGTAGTTTAGTAAAAAATACTATTGTGGTTGATAAAGTTTAAATTGGTAAAAATAGTTGTTATACTAATTCACCCCCTTCTCAATATAGCCATGTGCTCTTCAATGTTATTAATGCATAGTATTCCACATTATTCAAACAGCTATCTTAACAGTAATTTATTGCAAAATGTGCAAGCAATTTAAAATAAATAGAAGGATGTGCTTCCTTATATTCAATATTTTTTTAATTATATATTGCAAGTCAATGGAACAAGAATAGATTTGCAAATTGTGTGATAAAACACGGAATTTTGGAGAATTATCCTACAAGGATATTACAGCATAGGCATAATATTGTTGCCTTTGCTAAGTTAACCTCTTTGGATGAAGAAAGGAAACATGTCTTGGTTCCAAAAGTAGTAATTGATTTCAAGGAGCATACATTGAGGAAGCAGACCATCAAAGTATACTTGGTGAAATTGAAGAACTTATCCATGGAGGATGCTACTTGGGAGAGGACCAAGTATTGCAGAATCCAAATTTGCAATTGCTTGGGGACAAGCAATTTTGAGGAGGGAGGAATGTAATGTCCCCTTCTCTAGCTTAGTAAGGACTCCAAAGATCTTGGAAAGCACATGTTCAGTATTTTAGGATTACTATTTATGGTAGTGATCCCAATTAGCAGTATGGATTGCATGACACACTCCTGAGATGTTCTCCCAACATCTTGAAGAGTGAGTATATTTTTAGTAATTCTCCTAACTCTGACCATCTTTCCGCTGCTTCACTTTCATCATGGTGTGGTCATATTTGGATTTCAATGTTGTTGTAGTCCTTTCCACAACTCAAGTGAGATATTTATATATGCACTTATGTTTTTTATGTTAATTGATAAAATATTTGCTAAGTGTTGTATTTTAATAAAGTTATTTTATATCCCCCTCAAAAGTGGACACCTAGGGAAAAAGAAGGGTGATTGTGCATAAAAGTCATTTTATAATTCAAAAAGGTCTTTTGAGGGATAAATGAATTATTTTATAATTTCAAATTTGCTTATTTTCCCTCCAGAAGCTAGAAAAGGAGGTTGAGGGGGCTCATTTGTGGATATGATGTTGATTAATACTGTTATGCTGTTGGATTTAACTTAGGAGTTTTTCCATGATCTTTAGAGGATGAAACCCTCTCCAGATTTCAAGTTTCGGATTGAAATAACCCATACTTAGATTCAGTATGATTTCATTTAGGAATCACCCTTGGGCTTCAAGAAAATTTTTCAGTTTTCAATTTCACGAAGGAGATATTTGATGTCTTCCAATAGAAGGTATTTTGGGAGTGTATGTCTAACATCTAGCAGAGTCTATGAAGTTTAGAGTTTCCTTGTTGGGTTGTACCCCTTTTCCCAGCTAGGTAGTACCTGTACCTGTACCTTGAATATGGAATATTTTGTATGCTTGTCTGGCCGCTAAGTTTGAAGGCTTTGCTCAGTTTGACCTAGCCACTCACATTGAAAACATTTTCCAGCCTATCCATGGATATTTGAGGGAGCTATGGTGACTTTGGCATTGGAATAGTACAACCTAGGTACAGTTGTACCACCTACAGGTCTGGCATCAAGTACTAGGTATGAATAGCCTATCTTTACTTGATCATCGGTTGTTGTTTGGTGGCATTGGAGGTGTTCGATGTTGTTTATCGACTTGGATGGGTGTCCTTGGTGAGTTTGGATTGTGTTTTTGGTGATCTTTCTGGCTGTTCAACCTATAACAGTAGTATTCATAGTTATAAGAATATTGGACATGCAAATTAAATTACCAGCTTTGCACAATGGTTTTCAGACTTGCCACTGATCATTCCAGCACTTATTTGCAAGGTATATCATTTGTATTTCAAGTTGGGTGATTTTTCTTTGTGTTGGGCATTGCTCGAGGGTGTTTTCAGTAGTCTTTCCTTTCATATCAGCATTTGCATTAGCTAATTAGATATCTTATGAGCATTTTATAATAGCACTTATTCAATTCTCTTACTTATGAACTGGCATTGTAACCTTTGGATTGTTATACCACCACAGAGCTTTATAATTATGAGCATTTACATTGTAAATTTGATGGTGGTACCACTAGTTGTTGATTTGGATTATTGATGGTACTTACCCCACTGAACAAATGGTTTTTTAATCATCCACCACTGGACAAGTGGATGGAACTTGTTATTTACTTTCAACTGTATAGGCTTTCCCACTGTTAGTGGATGTGCCCAAGTTGTTATTTGCTTTCAATTTAAATAATCTTTCCCACTGAAAAGTGTATGTGCATAAGCTTTCCTACAAAAGTGGATCTGCCATTGTGATTCTAAATGAATAAGAGGATGTTTACAGTTCTATATGGCACGCATCCTACTAAATAAATGGTCTACTTTTCAGTACTTTGTATTATGTGGGAAAAGATATCCTAGACTAATATATGCATTAACCTAGATCAATCCCTCTCCCATACAACATTGGCAGAATGTGAATGGGCTTGGCTACTATCCTTAAAGAAGAGCCAAGCTGCCAAAACTCACACTCCCTTTGGATTGTATGTGATGGGGATGTGTTGAGTGTGTGCAATGAACTATGCTAATGATGGTTGAATTGAACAAGTTTGACAGAATGCAAATCATACAGAACAGAAAAATAGAAAGTTAGGAACAGAGAGAAGATCTAGAAATGATACGCAAAGAGGAACCTAGATCTGGAATTTGAAGCTGATTGGGCAGGAGAAAAGTGTTTGGAGCTAGCGTCCTAAAGTTGTGCAGATGAAATTAGTGATTGGGAATGGAATCGGAAAAGGTCTGGACACCTGACACTAAAATATGGGCAAAACTCGAAGAATAGAAGCATTCAGCACTAGCATCTCTAGGGTTTCTACAGCCTAAGTCTGACAATCTCTATCATAGCCACTATGTCTTGTGAATCTGTCGCAGCCAGAATAGTCGAGATTTGGGCCTGTATACATGAAAGAGGGGAAAAGGCTATGTTGTATAGGGGCTCGCCTTGGTCAAACCCAATCTTGGCGCTCCTACCTCCACAACAATGATGATGATGATGATAAAGTGTGCATGCCCCAAGGGAGCAAAGGCAAAATAAATAACATAAATGCTGAAATGACAATGTTACCTTAGATGTGAATCCCTTTCTTGGATCTCCAACAAGATGATGATGAGGTTCTCTTTGAATTCCTGCAAGTGTTAGTGCATAACATGATAATTACAATAAATCAGAATAAATAGTTGATTGCAGATACTAGTGGCTTGATAGTTGATCTCTTGATAATTGCCTCAGACTTCTTAGATTGATTGATCTTGATTGTTTATGATAGATTGATTTGATAGATTTCTTGCTAGTGAGTTTGTAAGGGAGAAAGGGAGTTACATTTATATGCAACTGACACCTTTTCAAAATTCAAGTATAGGCCCACCATAAGGCCATGTCTGTTAAGGGCCTAAGGTTGACATTTGAACTTTGAAATTTGGCGCTGATTGTGCGGGACAATAGTGCTGGGTACTAGCGTTGTGACATAATTGGCAGTTCAAAGGGCGGGCCAAGCATAGTATTTGACCTAGCTTACTGATCAAAACTTGAGACAAGTAGCATTCCACACATAATCAGGAACAACCACTCAAACAAGTGCTAAACCTAGCATGAGATCGTAAGAGGCAACAATTTACGATGCTACACTTTGTAATCCGTAACACTGTACACTCTTACCTTGTCCTTCTGGAGATCTGGTGATCAGAAAGTGGGAAGGAAGTTGACTTGCATTTCATTTAAGTTGAAAGGTAACCCATATTTTCAAAATAAAATTTGAAGGTTGTTATTACATAGGCATTTGGACTCAATCAATGAGTGGTTTTATATCTCTAATAGGTATTGCATGTGTCAAAAGAGTAGAGGCAAAGTTTGGTTAGCTGATGTGTGCGGTCAGGCAATTGAGAATCAATTGAGAATGCACTAAAGGGCTGTGGATACAAAAAATAACCAAGACAATAGTCATTATAGTTGGGTGATGATGAATCAAGCACATACGGCATGTGATACAAATGGCTAAAGGCATATTGATAGATGTATTTTCAGCATAATTGCATTAATTACTGTTAGGAAGTGGCACTAGGTCTTTCAACTATAGAAGGCAAAGGCATAGGACACTTGATGTACAAGACTGGAAGGTGTTGCTCATAGAGGAATGTGAAGCAAAAGGTTGGGCATCAAGAGGATGTTTACAAGCGTTGAAAATAGTTTATCAATACTAAGAGATAGGAGATCAAATTTATAGAGTAATAGGGCAAATCAGATTGGCGGATGCTTGAGATCATCTTAGTTTTCCCCTTTTAGATCAAGCGTTTGTTGGATATAGTATCCAAAAGTGAGTGGGATTTTTATTTGTTAATATTATGTAACATGATATTGATTAAGAGTTTAATATAATTGGCTAATTATTAGTTTTTGACAAGTAATTAGAAGTTATCCAGGAGGTTGGCTTTATAAACTCATATTTTACAATGTAAATCATTCCTATATAATATGTTTTTCATATTATTATGTATATTGGAATTCTAATGTAAACTAAGGTTTATTTGCATTTCTCTAATCCCAACACATAATATTAGTGCTTAATTTGCAATTCTCGGCAAGCTCTTTACTGCTACAAATGGTTTATTTGGTAATATGAATAGCATCACATAATTATTGCTGTATATATTCATTGTCCTGTCACAAAAGTAAAGACAAATTTCATAACTTCTATTAGTTAATTCTGTATTCAGCAATGAGAAGGAAATCAATAAATTGACTTATAGCTAGACAACCTGGCAAATGTCTTCCCACCTCCTCAATCTCCCAAAGTAACGTAGAATCGAGTTTAAATCTGATGTCAGCAATTTTTCTCCTACCCTGTCACAAGCCAAAAATTACCCTCTTGATTTTTCACTTCATCATTTTATTCAAAACTTGTGTTTTATATCGTTTAATAAAGACCTTCCAATATAATGCCCATGTCACACGTGCAATATGGAAAAACAATTACTGATGATTTATCTAACATCACTGCCTGTACTTTCCCAGAAAACTGAGATGAATGGATGCTTCTCATGCTTCAAATAGATATGTAAGTTATAATCATGAAGTGATATGGTTCAACATACAGATAGCAATCAGGGCAACTGAGATACAAATCAATATGTAAGTTATAATCGTGAAATGCGTACTGCATTACCTGTACAATTGTATGTACATAAGTAACAATCATGTTGTATTTATTTATGACATGTATGCATGTATGTACATAAGTTACAATCAATGAAGTGTTTATTTTTCTTACTCGTGTATATATTTATACACTAAGTAGTTACAAGGGCAATACATATTCTGCAATTCTATCATTTGTTTTACATCATTTTGTGTGGGTGTTCCGAGTATACAGTCATAGTGGCCGATCTGACACTCTTGTGGAAACCAATTTTAAATTGACTCTCAGAAACAAAAGTTAACCCTTGCTCAAACAATTTTCAATTCTAAGTTTATCAATTTTTATTCTTGGGAGAAAATCATGGGTGCAGAAATGACCTTAGATAGCTCCACAATGCAAATTTGACAACCATGTTCAAAATCCCATTTTTTACCCTAAGTCCAAGTTGACTCAATTTCAGTTATCCATTATGTGTCAAATCCTACAATAAAACCTTTGAATAATGTGCCTATGTGGTGTATACAAGGACATCACCGCTAAGTTAATAAAGTAGTTAATGTTATATTAATGGTCATTTAGGCATATTTAGTTTATTAGTTAGTTTTTAGATAACATGAAACTTTCCTATTAGCCTTTTAGAAAGTTTATATTTCGTTCTTAGTTATTCTCTATATAAGGAGACAATGTCTCCATTTGTAATCACTCGTTTAATGAATAATGAAATATTGTAACATGGTATCAGAGTGGATGTGGGTCTAACTCCCTCATGGAAGGCCTAGGGTCATGTGGGTTGTATGCACTTGCATGACTTGCACATTGCTTGCATGTGCTTCTTGTGAGTTGCATGTTGCTTGCATGTGTTGTTTTCCGCACTAAGTGTTTTCTTGTTTGACCACGTGATGAAGTTTGACCACGCGAATTCTGGTGTATTTGCTGCGTAAAAGTTTCTATGATCGATTGTTTTGTTTGCTGCAGTTGCAACCTATTTTTTGCAGTGTGAGAGTTTTGCATGATTTTGTCCTAAAAATCATGGTGGTGGGTTTTTTTATTTTTTCCCACAAAAAATCAAGGTGGTGGGTTTTCTGATTTTTTTCCACAAAAAATCATGGTGGCGGGTTTTTTAATTTTTTTCACAAAACATCATGGTGGTGGGTTTTCTGATTTTTTTCTACAAAAAAATCATGGTGGCAGGTATTTTTGTTTTTATTTCCAAAAATAATCATGGTGGGTTGCATCCAAATTTTCACAATCATGCGTTTTCATTTTTTGCTCAATTTTTCCCAACAAAAATTGTGGATTCTTTCTCTACTGGTGCGTTCTCTAATTTTTTCCACAAAAAATCTTGTCTAATGTTGCTGTCGTCTAGGATTTATAATTTTTTCCTAAAAAAATTACTGTTGGCTTTTTAAAAAAAATCCCATTAAAAAAATTATGTTGGGTTTTTATAATTTTTTCCTTCAAAATTCTATCAAGGTTCTATATTTTTTGTCCATAAAAAAATTATTGTGGATTTTGTATGATTTTTTGTCTCAAAAAAATCATTTTGCACAAGGGTTTCACAATTTTTCCTAAAAATCGCAGTTTGTATGCTGGTTCGTGCCTCAAATTTTGTGCCAGCTACTTGCTAATGTTTTCGTGTCTAGTTTTGATCAATTTTTCTCCTCAAAAATTGTGTTTGTTCTTTTCAATTTCATCCTCAAAAATCGTTTTTGGATTTTTTATTTTTCTAAACAAATCATGATTGGTGTTGTTGGTCTCAAGGGTTTTTCTAAATTTTTTCCACAAAAAATCATTGGAGGGTTTTCGCAATTTTTCGACAAAAATTGTGGTTTCTTGCAGTTGTTTTGGATCACACCTAGAGTTGCTAGGGCAATAGCCTACGTAAGGGTTTGTCGATTTTTCCTCAAGATCGTGGTTTCAATTTCATATCGATGTCTCTAGCTACAGGGAGTGATACCTTTGTTTCCCAACATCAAGTTGGATGGATTCTTGGTCATTAACATTTTCCAAGTCCAGGGAGGGTCTCAGCAGTAGCAGAATGTTCTCATGAGAAGGGGGCAGCCTTCTTTGTAGTTGTGACCAAAAGACATTGTGTCCTCTACAGGGTAGTTAGTAAAATGAGCAGTAAGGGAGGGTAATAAAGATTTAATGTTATATTAATGGTCATTTAGGCATATTTAGTTTATTAGTTAGTTTATGGCAACTTTCCTGTTAGCCTTTTAGAAAGTTTCTATTTCGTTCTTAGTTATTCTCTATATAAGGAGACAATGTCTCCATTTGTAATCACTCGTTTTATGAATAATAAAATATTGTAACATAAGTCATTAACCATCATCATGTATTATCTAAAAATCATCCTCCTCTAGAAACACTCACTTCTAGCATTGTGTCATTGCCACTCAAAATCACTTACTACTGTCATCACAGTATTTTGCATGACCTTTTTCAATTGCATTGGCCTCTTTGTCAACAAGGTAAAAACCTTAGCTTCACACTAGACCATTGCATCTCTTTTTTCAAATTTAAATTACCAACTTATCACACACTTCCACAGCCATTTGCATTATTGCTTATTATTTTTGAACTTTGTCAAAAATATTATCAAGGATGAATTCATTGTAACCTACCTTGATGATCTTACTATTTTCTCCAAACAAAGACAGGATCATGTGTATCATTTGCGTCAAGTATTGGAGAGGTGTCGTCGGCACAAAATTTCTCTCAATCCTAAGAAGTCAATTTTTGGGGTTACAGAAGGGAAACTTCTTGAGCACATTATGTCTAAAGAAGGAATAAAGATTAATCCTAAACGGATCAAATCAATTCAAAGTCTTTCACTGCCTACCAGTAAAACTGTTGCTCACTCTTTCTTCAGAAAGGTAAATTTCCTACAAAGATTCATCCGAGACTTCGCAGAAAAGACTCGTCATATTTCAAATATGATGAAAGGAGCAGCGGTGTTTCGTTGGAGTGTTGAAGGAAAGGTTGCTTTCAAGGAGATCAAAGAAGCAATAGCCCAAGCACCTCTGTTAGTCTTCCCAAACTACACGAAGGATTTTATCATGTACAGTTATGCTTCCGAACATACTATGTTAGCTATTCTCATACAAAAGAATGCTAAAGAGATAGAATCCCCTATCGCATTCATGAGTTGTCCACTCAAGTCACATGAGCTGAAATATTCACCGATGGAGAAAAATGCCTTTGCAGTCATAAAGGCAGTTAAGTACTTCATGTTCTACATCCTAAATTCACATGTTGTAGTTTTGGTCCTGATACAACTGTCAAGTCAATCTTGACACGGCAAGAGTTCAGAACACAGAGAGGCAATTGGATTGCCAAGATTCAGGAATATGACATTGAGATCAAACCGACTAAGTTGGTTCATGGTAAAGGCTTATGTTAGCTCATGGCTGAAAATGAACCTGAGGAAGAACTTCCTGAAGATTTTCCTAAAGTCCTATTTGTCAGTACAACTGATGAATGGTACTCTGACATTGCATACTTTATCACATATGGCCAATGTCCGGCACACTCAACTTACAAGCAAAGAAGTCTAAAGTTAAGAGTCGCGCACTTTATTCTTTGGGACAGTGGTTTGTATAAGCATACCATTGATGGCATATTTCTTCATTGTGTTGATAAAGCACACTAGGTTAGATTGCTAGAATCATTTCATGATCTGGCATGTTGTGGGCATTTTTTAGCACTTGTGATTGCTCATAAGATCTTGCGAGCAAGGTACTACTGGAAAACTCTTTTCCAAGATACGTATAGTTGGGTACGCAAGTGTGATCATTGTCAGCAGTTTGTAGGAAAGCAAAAGCTCGCGGCATTACCTTTGAAGCCGGTAGTGATTGAGGAACCATTTCAGCAATGAGGCCTCAATTTCATTGGTACTATCAATCCAGAATCCAGTGCAAGGCATACATATGTTTTGACTGCAATGGACTATTTTACTAAGTGGGTGGAAGCAATTCCTGTGAAGAATGCGACATCATCAGTGGTGTGTTCATTCTTGAAGGAGAATATAATTTCTCGCTTCGGAGTACCCAACAAGATCATGATAGGACAATGCTTCAGTGTTCTCTTCATCAAAGATCACACAGTTGTGTTTTGAACATGGTATCACTCTTTCTCATTCATCTGACTATTATCCACAAGGAAATGGTCAAGCTAAATAAAGTGACAAGAATCTGGTTACTATCATTCGCAAGCTGGTGGTTGATAATCAGAGATCTTGGCACAAGGATTTGTTCGATGCTTTGTGGGCAAATAGAATTACACCAAAGAGAGCCATTGGCATGTCACCATTTCAGAACTTCCCATAACTTTGGAGTTTCCCGCTCTTAAGTTGGCTAAAGCTATAGAAGATGGAACTTTTGAAAGTTCCTTGGATAAAAGAATCATGTTCCTTCATCAGTTGGAGGAACAAAGAACACAAGCGGTGGATCGACTTGCAACACATCAACAGCAAGCCAAGATGCTCTTTGATAAGAAAGCTAAGAAGAGAGAATTCCAAGTTGGTGTAATGTCCCCGTTTTTCAGGCTCTTGGGATTAGCCTATCATGTGACTCTCGTAGGCTAATAAGGATGGACAGAGGGTCTCTTTCAGTGGGCATCTACTTCAAGATTCAGTATCCAAACTACACAAAACCTCATGTAAAGAATTTGCCCATTCTACCTCCAAAATGGTCATCCAAGGAGAGTACCTCGATCTAGGATCGTTTCCAATCCATCCTTGCTAATACCAACATCCAGTTGAAGAGAAGGGGCCTTAAATGCATCAAAATCAAGCTAGGGAAGGACTTTGATTCTGCTGGTCCGGCTGGTTTGAGGTCCAAGATTAAGGGCAAAGGTAAAGGTGGCATGTCTAACTCAGCATCAGAGCTTCCAATTGCATCTATTCCAAAGCTTGCCATCAAAGGAGGTAAGGCTACGGGGAGGGTAATTGTGGTTAAGGTTGTGGAACCTCAAAAGATCCAGATCAATTCCAGTGATGATGAGTTGCCACCACAACCAAAGAAGTCTACTCCTATGGTACCTCCTCCTATAGACACTTCAGTTGCCATTGCACTTCCTAACTCTGCTCCTGTGTCAGATGAGTCACCTGATTCACCATTGGATACAATTATGGATGCATTCTCCACAGAGCAGGCACCTCCTCCTGAGGATTCATTATTGATAACACAAGCTCTGCCCATCTCATCAGTTTCTCTAGCGATCTTGTCAGTGGACTAGTATCAGAGTTTTGAGAATGTGTTTGACACATATTCCATGACTATCCCCTCTATGACAGTTTCATCCATGGTGATGATGGATACCACTTCACAACAATTTGAGCAGTTCATGGCTGAGGTTACTCACAACAGTCCCACTCCAGTGGCCATTCAGACAGAGACTCCTCTCATTGTGGCCACAATTGCATAGGTTGACTCAGTAACCACAATGGTTACTACATCTACAATAGGATCTTCGTCTTTTTCTCTATCTCCTTGGCTCAACGCAATCACTCAGAAGAGGAAGAAAGAGGAAATCTCACCTGAGGATCATGATTTCGAGCAAGTTGATAGGACCAAGGCCCCTAAGAATAAAATGGAAAAAATGGTTTTGAGGGTCATGGTTGGCAATGATGAAGTCAAGTATGTAGAGGTAGTTGAACCTCTTGTTGACAAACCTATAGAAGAGATGCAATCCACAGATTACAAGTTCACCAAAATTGAACTTGGAAAACAAACACATCTGAGTTGCCAACAGGATGCACAAGATGCAGTCAGCCTGCTCACCCAAAAGAATGATAAATTGTGGGAAAAGAAGAACAGGTTGAAGGAGGACAACGCACAACTTCTAGACATCATAGAAAAGATGAAGGCTTCTTCTCTGTCAAATCCTGTCTCTGCTGAGCTTATAGGGTGAGTAGAAAGGAAAGAAAAGGCCATAGATGAATGGGGCAGTCTCTTGGAATCACAGGGCGTGCAAGTATTTCAAGATGTTTTTAAGATGCTCTAAAGGGGAAGAGAGATCTTGGCTAAGTTGAATGAGCTCCTTACTTCTTTCAATCGGCAGCTCAAATTCCTAAATGCAGATCTTGATGTTTGGAGGAGCATGATAGAGGTTGATTTGGATGTCTTATGTGACTGTGGAATCATTTCTTCAACACAGATGTACTATATTTATTTGCATCTAATGGTCAATAAGGAGCAAGTTATGCAAGGATTGGTGGCAGAAAGTAAGGCAGCAATGGAGCGCCTCAACAACCATGAATGCATGATCAGTGATTGCTTTCAACAATTGACGTGCCAAATAACTACTGAAGACGGTGAACTCACTGAAGAAGATGTTTTGACAAGGTTCACAAGAATTATTCGTCTACAGCTTGAGGTGGATAACTTTGACTTCAGTATTATTAATACGCTGACAAGCTACAAAGCTTAACTGGATAGTCTGCAAAACCATCTGATTGAGTACAAAAATGCTACCTCCGAAAGTATAAGCTTAATTCAAAAGGTGACTGTGATCGCACAACCTACAGGAGCACCAGATGAAGCAGTCGTATGTGAGTCTCTGCAAAAGTTTGAAGATTTTATAGATACTTTGTGAAGATGTTTTCTAAGTGTCTCAGATACTTCATTTTCTATGCTATAATGGAATAGGTGTAAATTTTATGACAGATTGCATGTAGAAGCAAAATATTTTGTAAATACAGGAAAACATGTACCTGTATAATCGCTTCATGCAATTGGGTTGCAAGTGCATAAGGCATTACAACATTGAATAAGTCATAGTTAGTTAGTTAGTTGTTGAATAAGTCAAAGTGGTTAAGGGTTTCCCCTTTTCTCTCCACTTTTCTCTCTCCTCTTTTCCTATATAAAGGAGAGAGCTCATTGTATATGATCATCTTTTGTTTTAGGCAAGAAGGCTATGCTTGGAAATCTTGTATTTTGAAAATTTTGTGTTTCATAGTACACTTTTCAGAACTGAATAAAAGAAACAAGATTTTCCAAACTTTGTGTTGCATCTTGAGATTAAGTGATGTTTTCCTATGTTGTATTGTTTAATCATTCTTGATTTCATCTAATCATAGATTGAAATATCGCATATATATCTACGATATTTCAACTTATCGCAAGAAGTTTGGAGGGCCAACAAATTATGTCAAGTTTGCGTGCAGATAAATTCAAAATATCGGCCGATATGTTGGGAAGTTATCAGTGATAAATTGCCAAGTTATCGCAATAAATAGCTAACTTATCGCTTGCGAAGTCAGTATAGACTGTGACGGCCCAACAAAAGGGCAAAACAGATTTTTTTGTCTGGAAGAGCAGGTTTGGAGAGGAGAGAAAGGGTTTGGAGGAGAAAGGTGGTCATTTGCAATGTTTTAGAGCGCTTTCTTGTGGATTTAAAGCGGATTCGAAGAGATTTTTCAAGCAAATTTGGATTCACAAGTAAGTTTTCAAAATCCTTTGTCTTTTTATCTATTAGTTGCATCTAAGTTTGTAGTAGCTCTATAATACCATTTCCAATGTACTCTATCTCATTTTAGAGCGTAATGAACAAGATCTAACACCATTTTTTTGAAATTTTTGCAAATTTCTTCATAGTTTTCTCAAGAATTTCATATTTTCTTAAAAATTTCATAACCTAACACTTTTTTTTCTTTTTTTCTTTCAAGCTTCAGCTATGTTTAAACTAATTTAGTTTGTTTCTATATTTCTTTATTAAATTTCTAAATTTGTGCCTTCAATTTGTATGTGACATGTGTACGTTGATTCTTCATTAAAATGGCAAATAGGGATAGCTCTACAACCGGGTCAGCTACAGGGTCTGCAAGTGCCTAAGTAGATGCATGTCCATCAAAATATGTAGGCACACACTCTAAAGGGGCTAGAGACAAGGCATGGGCATATGCTTTTGAAGGACCCGAATATAATACTTTGATATGCATAAAATGTGAAAAACTTATTAGTGGAGGCATATCTCATTTGAAATAACACCTTGCTAGGATAAAAATGCATGACACAAGGGTTTGTGACAAGACCATAGATGAAATAAAGAGACAGATGAATGCCTTGTTCACTACCCAAACAAAGAAAGTTACAAAGGGAAAGGACAAAATTGGCCATCAGGGCAGCCATTTGTGAATCACAAGGTATCTCACACTGTCTCCTTTTTAAGAATCATTTATTATTTTCTAATCACCATTATTAGTTTGGATTTTGCTAAAACAATGATCATAATCAAATAATGTGAGTTGTGACCAAGTATCCCAACCACCCTTGACGAAAAAGAAGCACTTGAAGGCATAGTGGGTTCTCTTCGTGGCCCACGGATCCACAAATCTACCATCCCCTCGGCTTCCACTTCAATTGGTTCTAGTAGACCACAACCACACACATCTTCTATAGATAATATTTTTGAGCACAGAAACACACCTGTAGCACAACCATCATTGGAAGGTACTAGGTGGAACAGTGATGTGCATCGGCAAGTTGACATTCAATGTGCCGATTTTTGGTTTTTTAACATCCCCTTCAATGTTGCAACAACTCCCTATTGGCTGAATTTTGTGACGGGAATTATTGTAATGTCCCCGTTATTCAGACTCTGGGGATTAGCTTAGTTTGGCGACTCTCGTAAGCTAATCAGGTGATCAGAGAGGGTTAGTTGGTAGAGCCAGTGGTTGGATTCCATTCTGGAGGTTCTAGTTGCCAGGTCTGCTCTTCGTTTGGGTCAGATTGGATGACTTACTATTTATAGTAAGTGGTATTTTGGGTATGGCTTGGTTTAGCAAGGTGCTTGCACAGTGTTATCAGATGTTTCAAGATCGTTTATCAGGAATCAGGTGATCAGAGGGGGTCAGTTGGCAGAGCCAGTGGTTGGATTCCATTCTGGAGATTCTGGTTGCCAGGTCTGCTCTTCGTTTGGGTCAGATTGGATGACTTACTATTTATAGTAAGTGGTATTTTGGGTATGGCTTGGTTTAGCAGGGTGCTTGCACAGTGTTATCAGATGTTTCAGGATCGTTTATCAGGAATCTCTAGTTTGTGAGACTTACTATTTATAGTAAGTCTATTTGTGGCAAATGGCTATTTCTGGTAGGGCAGTTTGAGCTTAGAGCTTTATTGTCAGAAGTTAGATTTATTCAATCAGATTGATTTAGTGGTTCATGGTTTTAAAAGTGGTTATTAAATTAACTTATTTTAATTTAATAACTTTATAACTTAATGTTATAAAATGATGTTGTGTTGAAGAAGCTTCTTTAGTGAAAAATGTGAAGTTGAAGCTTTTTCAAAAAGCTTATATATTCAACTCGAAAAAGATTTCTTCTCACCCATTGATCATTTGATGAATTTGTGAAATTTGTTCTTGGAGAGGATTTTCGAAATTTCTTGGGATGAGCTAGGGTTTGGTCTTCTTAGTAGGAGAAACGTTGAGCTTCTTCCTGTTTGCAGAGGGTTGGATATTTGGTCTTCATTATTGGAGAGAATATCAAATTCAATGCTGGTGTTTTAGAGCTGGAGCGAAATTGATAGTTGTATTTGCAGATTTGTATTGGCTATGAATGTGAGACAACAACGTTAAGTCTGGGTTGTTGCTGTATGGAGTAATTAATGTTGTACTTCTTTATCTCAGGAGCTGCGTTGGGAGAATTAGACTATCGTACATTATTAGCAGTGGGTTGCGGGCTGCACAAGGAGTGTATTTTGTGATTTAGAAGTTGCGTCTACAATCTGGGAAGCTGTGTATATAATTCTGGAAGTGATGTTTCAGAAAATTGATGATAATCAGACTTAATTTGCAGCACTGCTTTGGCAGAAGGGTCTGCATTGTATTTCGTGGCTGGAGATTACTCAACTGGGGCTGCGTTCAATACCCAGGACTGCTGCGTTAATTTCTAGGAAGTGTAGCAGCGAATTGGGAGTTGTTTTTCACTATGGGAATGCAAGGGTAGAGGCGCATCAAGGATTTACAGCTCATTTCGTTCCAACTAATTCTGGAAGTGGTGTTTCAGAAAATTGATGATAATCAAACTTAATTCGCAACACTGCTTTGGCATAAGGGTCTGCATTGTATTCGGTGGCTGGAGATTTCTCAACTGGGGCTGCGTTCGATACCCAGGACTGCTACGTTAATTTCTGGAAAGTGTACCAACGAATTGGGAATTGTTTTTCACTATGGGAATGCAAGGGTAGAGGCGCATCAAGGATTTACAGCTCATTCCCTTCATTGCAAGCTTGCGTTCATCCTTTGGAGTGCTGAATATATCTATAAGGTGCCATTGTAGTTAATATTCATGTTTAAAATATTTTTGGTGAATGAGATGTTATATGTGAAATCATTACTTTGGCCATTGTCTATGTTGGTGGACTTAGAGTTTGTTCTTTGATGCTGTTATGATTTTTTATAAGTCTAGAAAATTTATCAAAAAAAATTGTATATGTTTGAAAATACACAAAAAACAATTGCAAATTTAATTAGAAAATCCAGTTTGCAATAAAGAGCCAATTGGGCTCATCATAGTGATATCAGAGCACTGATCTTGCCATCCTGAAAGGTACGAGGGAAAAATAATGGCAGATAGATTTATTCCAAGAGGGCACTATACCTGTAGGGGTAGAAATTCACCACTTCCCGAAGGTAATGAACAGGGCCCACAGAATGAACAAGCAGGAGACAAGAATAGGAACAACATTGGAAATGATATTGATAGGGAGGCCAGAGATGCCTTCAGAAATATTGCAAATGGACAGCATCATGTTGCAAATGTATTGCAACAGCTTTCAGACACTCTTCAGCGCATCGCATTACCAAGTGATCGTGCTAGAGATAGAGGTGCACAGAGTGTTTCAGTTAATTCACACAAGTCACGTGCAAATGACAGGTGAGATTATAGAGCTGACCATACCGGTACTGTAATGTCCCCATTTTGAGCTAGCATTGGAGTTAGTGGATTTAGCCTATCATTGGGTCCTTGTAAGCTAACACTGGTGATTAGAGGACCCTTTTGTGGGTTTTGGCCCATTTTTGAGGGACTTACTATTTATAGTAAGTCAACTTATGGTTCTACTGAGCTAAGAGGATTTAGAGGATATGATGCTTTTAGATTTTATTTCCAGCTTCCGGTTTGGACTCCAAGATTCTTGGAGGGTGCGTCTATTTTTAGAAAGTCACCCCTTCAAGTTCATTCATCATCTTTCATCATCAGGATCACTCTTGTGCTGTTAGATTTTGATTCTAATGCTTCCTCAATTGTTTTCGCAAGAAGGGTGAATTATGATTATTATTTAATTAAATCGGCTAAGGTTGTCATTTTTATTGGAAATGTATTATGGGCATCTTAGTGTTATAGCTCGTTGGAACAGGGATGAGATGTTTTAGATCCTGAGCTCATAAAACAGGGACCCTATGTGTCAGAATAGCATTATCTTAATAAAAGGGTCATTTTCAGCATTAAAGTGAAGAGAAATATAATAGTTTATTATATTTCAAATGTGCACATAAAGCAAAGTCTTTTGTAAGTGAAAAGTGTGTGAGAGAAGATATCTTTTATTATAAAAGCAATGCTTTGGGCAAAAAGGAATTCATTCAAAACTTGTGCATTTTTTTATGAAGTTTTTGGTGTGGAGAAACTCTTCAAGGGTTTGAGGACTGATTCCTCTCTGCTGCAATTTGAATCATCATTTGTTGGTGGTGAATTTTGCAACTGGATACTGGACATTCAATTCTGATTCTGTGGATGCAAATTTGGTGTTGTTGTATACCAAATTTGAGGAGAATTATTTAATTGTTACTGTTACAGACACATTATTATGGTGGAATGATTTTCTTCAGAGTTTCATATTGATACTGGAAGGCTGTTATATCTTCCAGACTGGCTATGAATTATATAGGAGAGGCTGTGTTAGCTCCCACAGAAGCTGCGTAATAATTACAGAGGGCTATGTTTCAATACAAGAAGCTGCGTTTCACTTCTTGAGGGCAGCGATTAATAACTGGAGGCTGCGTTTTTGTTTTTTTTGGTGACTGTGTGAACTTTCCTTAAGCCACGTTTTCACTCCTGTAAGAACCCTTCAAAGCTCTAACCATTGAATTGACTGCTTGTTTTGGTTTTTAATTGTTTTCCAATTTTTTTGTGTTTTTGAGATGGTTTGACATAAAAAGCAATACATATGCTGAAAAAAAACTTTGAAAATTAACACTAAGAATACTTTGGGCATAGAAGACAATCTTTATTACTTTTCCTTCAATACATAGCACTAGAATGTTTTACAATAAAAAGCATACCCATTTTCATTGCAGAAATTACTTTGAAACGCTTGCTGGCCGAAAAAGCAAGCATACAGTAGCTCGTATCTCCTTCTATCAGCAACCAATCTCCAAACTGATAATATCAATCACTGTGGTTCAGCTAGGCATCCCTTTTAGGAATTCTTGCTGATTTTTTTGGTGCCTCCTTCAACAAAATCAAACCAAGTATGGAAGTGAGGGTAGGTCAAATGAAGAACCAGCAAAAAGAAATGATTTCAAACCACTATAAACAGCCAATAACTTCTCAAATTGATGCCCTTAATCTACCATAAAATATGTCTTCAATCTATCAATAAATTCTGAAATTAATTTCTCCAATCAGTACAATGCTGACCTCTGTATTGTTGACTTGGTGGTCAGCACCTCCTTGGAGATTCGTGACATGGCTTAACCGCCTCCCGTGGATCGGGCTAAATCTGGCATTTGTATCGGGCATTGATAGTTCGAGCTTTTGGTGCAACGGCAAATGATTCCAACAATTGGTATCAGAGCCTTGGGTCACGGGTTCGAGTCTCCCTTCAGTGGGTGCTGAAGGCTCAGTCGGTGCTGAGGGGGAGATTGTTGACTTGGTGGTCAGCACATCCTTGGAGATTCGTGACATGGCTTAACCACCTCCCGTGGATCGGGTTAAATCTGGCATTTGTATCGGGCATTGATAGTTCAAGCTTTTGGTGCAACAGCAAATGATTCCAACATGTATGAAGCCAACCCAATAAGCAATATCGGGTGAATATTTCACACCCTCTGACTGCTGCTACAAAGAAGAAGCAACGCTCTCCAATGCCGATAAGCTCAAAACTCTGCTGAAACCCTTGGTTTCTCACAAACTCCAATGCTCCAGAGAAAGGATATCAAATCAAGAAATCAACATAATGAATTCTCTTTCTCTTGCAACTATTAAATACCTTCAAGAAGTCCAATTTCCCCAAAAAGCATTTTAAATAACATTTTAGATGTTATTTCATTTCAACTTAGGAAATCTTTTAATAATTCATTAAGTTTGACATTTATAATTAATTACTCAACTGGTCCCCTTCCAATGATGAATAGACCCTCAACTTAAGTGAAATTATAAAGTTATGTTATAACTTTATAATAAACTATTTTTACAATTTAATATCATTTTGGCCACAAAATTATTAATAACTCTCAAACCGCTTATTATTTCACTCTGTCGTCTGAATTGGGAGTTCACCCTTTAATTCCCCATGTGACCAAATAGCATTTCTAAAAATAGAAAGGGTCCATCTCTATCACTCCAAAAGTTGCTATATATAGCAATAAACTCACTATAAATAGAAATCACTGCATACAGAGTCCTAGAGACCTTGAACGAAAGCCAAATCTGCAAAACTCTGATCACTGAAGAAGTTGCATCTCTCAAGAGACCCTCTATCCAACCTCATTAGCCTACGAGGGTAAATTAATAAGCTAATCCATTGAACTCTGATGCTCACAAAAATGGGGACATTACAATCCACCCTCCCTGAAATTGCTTGTCCTAAAGCAATCTCTACTGCAATGTAACTCCACCACACCAAAGGTCCAAAAGATGAACTGCGTCATGTCCCACACATCTCGAATCAACTCCTCTAGCACCAACATAAACACAACTGCGTACGAACAATCATCATACCAACTATCCAACCCATGCGCACAAGAATAGTGCATCAAAATCAAAACATGTTCAAGAAGGCCAAGGATGAACCAGTATACTCTCCACACACTAAACATGCTGCAATGTTCAACTATATACCCTGTCTGAAATCCAGATCCACCCAAAGAATCCCAAACTCTACACTCAATGCTTAGCTGAATTTCGAGATCCTAATTCACTTTGTAGAGTACTCCATACAAGCCATTTGGCATTAACATAATACCATTGTATGCTACAACTAAGTCAACACCAACCAAAGGAAGAAGCAATCCACTAGCTGGAACAATCCCTGGATCCCATAGCCAATATGGAAGTCTACCAAAATGGACATTCTCAAACTTCCGTTGCTCAACTCTGATCCCAACTTCATCATACCAGAATTGGTGAAGCCAACCAAGAGGACCCACCCAAACTATAGTGCTAACCCTATCGCCACCTGGGTCCCAATGCAACTGAGACTCACATCCATCTGTACTATGGAGATAAGAAGTCCTAAAGGTATCTGTATCACAACCCAAATATCCATCCTCTACAAAACCGTCATGGATATGCTGAATCTGCAAGTAGCCTCCTGCTAACTTGCAACAACTAACCCTATCAACTGAAGAGGGTATAAGCTCATCCCATAAACGATGGTATGAACCTGGAGCCAACCCACACCTACGCGAAACCAAGTCCTCTACCTATGGATCAAAAGAGAAATGATGAGTACTCCTCACTATGTAGTTGCAATAAAATGCTCCAATCTTCGTTAGAGGCTCATCATCATCAAACCAAGAACTAAGAGATGGCTCCAATCTTTGTCTCTGAACAACTAGTTGGGCAGAATCCCGGGCAACCCTCTCAGCAAGCCCAACCACAAAATCCCTATGGGGAAGCATTGTAGTCAAAGTCTCTACAATCTTTCCCACCAAAACCTGAATACCGCGAGAACCTTGGATGAGAGTACCCTCAGAAGCTCTAAACGATCCCTCCCGCAATTCTGAACTCTCAAGCAAATACTCCATAAATGACTCTGTGCAATAGAAATCATATGAAGAAGCATCAACTTGCTCCCCTGCAACCCACAGCTAATCCCTCTAAAACTGTGTCACTACCAACTGTCTATCGCTATCAGTTGTATGAGCTAAAGTAATAGATTTTCTTTCAAAAGAAGGAAACAAATCCCCATGAAATCTCATCTCCAAATCAAATGAGACCTTGCCTAAGTCCTGTGAAGAAGAGGGAGTAGTGTCAGGAACTGGCACACAACTCTCTGAAGAATCCACTACTATCACATCATAACTCTCAATAACTTGTTTTGCATCATCTGTCAGCGTGCTGACTGTTGGAGAACTTGATATAACAAGAGGCTCTCTACAACTCTCAACCAAAGTACCCATCCCATCTGAAACTACTGCACCTGCATCAGAGATGGATGTAGCCACATCCTTACTACAACCTGTAAATATCAAATCATCACTAACTGCCACTGCAGGAAACTATACTGTAACTGCAGATGATGAATATTGTACTCGGCTCAACTCCATGGTAAACTGCTCTAACTATGACTGTGACTCCTGAAGGGCCAACTGGGTGCTCTCCAATGAGTCCATAGTCACCCCAAGCTCATGAGTGAGGTCACCTACCTCCTCTTCCTTTCCCCTTAGTGCATCATAACAGATACCATCCCACCCGAGAAGATAATCTCTATCTGCAAGTAATTGTAGGTAATTTTTTTTCATTATTCCAATTGCTTCACAAAGTGCATTAAACTCTGCAAGGGAAAGACCACTATCACCGTGCTCATCCAACATAGGAGTACCCCAACCACATATGGCTAACATCTGACGCACAGCATCATAGTGCTCAATGGCTATAGAAATCTGACTATCGCTCACCTTCAATTGCCTGATCAAATGATGTTTCTGAACTCCTTGACTCCCATGTAAGCTCTCTGACCCACAATCCACACTGTGATAGAAAGTTGTATCTACAATGCTCATCTCATGATCAACAACATCATGTGTGCTATCATCTCCGCACACATCAACAACCAAGCTACTGCAGCTAGGCACCTCAACAAATGGCTTGTTTGGTAAAGTGGAAGTTGCCACTACAACAGTCTCCTCACACACTCCCACTTCCCATGTAACCGTAAGTCCCTATAAACCACGATCCTGGGACCTCTCATCAAACAATGAGTCCTCTGAACTATTTTCTAAAGTTTGATATGAAAAATCAGACTCGCTGAAGCACAAGTCATCCTTATATATAACAGCATTAGTACTCAAATCTCAAGTACCAATATCATCTACATGTGAAAGCTCTGTTGTTTCAGACTGATGCAAACACAACTCACTGCTGTCATGAAAATCAGAATTGTTATAGCTCGTATTTTCCAAGCAATCTTCATATTTAACACTCCCAACTTGCGTGTCAACTGTCAACACTCAAGGGGACACCAACAACATCCTCCGCACTTTCCCTGACATCAACACCATCATTATGCTCAAGAAAGGGACTGCTGTCACAAAAATCAGAACTTGTATGACTAACATTTCCATTATTACCAACTGATGTAAGGCTGTCATCAATGGTGGCTATAATGTCATCAACATTTTCTCGGTCATTAGCTCCTGTCTCATGTAAATGTTGGGACTCGATGCAACTGTCCTCAAGCAAGTCTGTCATAACCACATGCTCTTGAGAAGAGCCTCCAACATCACACATATAAGGACTAGTAGCTGCCCTATTGAGCAAAGGCTCCACTACCTGAAGGTTGTTGGCTGCTAAAGCTACACTTGTACAATCCTCCTAATTCTCTTCTTGTTTTCTCTGTGAGGAGGACTTTATAAAAATGGAAACCGTATATCTTGTCGCATTGTCTATAGTTGATGGATTTGAAAGCAAAGCATTCATCATTTCCTTAGTTTGTCTAAGCTTTTTCATTATTCCCATCACGACATTTGTTTGCTTCCTAAAATTAGCCATGCTATTCAACTGGTTTCCCGTTTTACTAATTTTCCTATATTTATCCATAACTAAAATAAAGCTAAAGTGCTGATCACTCATATATCAAATGTGGGAACTCAAGATTTCCAACCCCCAAGGATGGCAAGAAACCGCACTGATACCACTATAAGAACCCTTCAAAGCTCTAACTACTGAATTGACTATGCTTGTTTTCATTTTTAATTGTTTTCCAATTTTTTTGTATTTTTGAGATGGTTTGACATAAAAAGCAATACATATGCTGAAATAAAACTTTTGAAAATTAACACTAAGAATACTTTGGGCATAGAAGACAATCTTTATTACTTTTCCTTCAATACATAGCACTAGAATGTTTTACCATAAAAAGCATACCCATTTTCATTGTAGAAATTACTTTGAAACCCTTGCTGGCCGAAAAAGCAAGCATACAGCAGCTCGTATCTCCTTCTATCAGCAACCAATCTCCAAACTGATGATATCAATCACTGTGGTTCAGCTAGGCATCCCTTTTAGGAATTCTTACTGATTTTTTTGGTGCCTCCTTCAACAAAATCGAACCAAGTATGGAAGAGAGGGTAGGTCAAATGAAGAACTAGCAAAAAGCAATGATTTCAAACCACTATAAACAGCCAATAACTTCTCAAACTGGTGCCCTTAATCTGCCATAAAATATGCCTTCAATCTATTAATAAATTCTGAAATTTATTTCTCCAATCAGTACAATGCTGACCTCTGTATGAAGCCAACCCAATAAGCAATATTGGGTGAATATTTCACACCCTCTGATTACTGCTACAAAGAAGAAGCAATGCATAAGCTCAGAACTTTGTTGAAACCCTTGGTTTCTCACAAACTCCAATGCTCCAGAGAAAGGATATCAAATCAAGCAATCAACATAATGAATTCTCTTTCTCTTGCAACTATTAAATACCTTCAAGAAGTCCAATTTCCCCAAAAAGCATTTTAAATAACATTTTAGATGTTATTTCATTTCAACTTAGGAAATCTTTTAATAATTCATTAAGTTTGACATTTATAATTAATTACTCAACTGGTCCCCTTCCAATGATGAATAGACCCTCAGCTTAAGTGAAATTATAAAGTTATGTTATAACTTTATAATAAACTATTTTTACAATTTAATATCATTTTGGCCACAAAATTATTAATAACTCTCAAGTTGCTTATTATTTCACTATGTCGTCTAAATTGGGAGTTCACCCTTTAATTCCCCATGTGACCAAATACCATTTCTAAAAATAGAAAGGGTCCATCTCTATCACTCCAAAAGTGGCTATATATAACAATAAACTCACTATAAATAGAAATCACTGCATACGGAGTCCTAGAGACCTTGAACGAAAGCCAAATCTGCAAAACTCTGATTACTGAAGAAGTTGTATCTCTCAAGAGACCCTCTATCCAACCTCATTAGCCTGAGGGTAAATTAATAGGCTAATCCATTGAACTCTAATGCTCACAAAAATGGGGACATTACAATTCCCCAAGGCTGCGTCAATTATATATATTGGTGGCGTCATCATTAGAGTGGTTGTACCTACTTGCCAGGTGCCCAACATTAAATATTGTAATTTTTTTTTAATATATATTTGCAATGACTTTTGAATTATAAATTAAATCGTTGAGCTTGGGGTGATAGTATCAAATTGCTAAATGTTGTTATTTTATTTCGGAAATGATACTAGAAAATTCAAACATTGTCAAAACAAAAACACATTTGCAAAGAATTCAGGAAGAAAAGTTATTTTCTTAGCAAGGAGCCAAGCAGGCTCTTTACAGGTACTTATGACAGGCCTCTTCATCCTACCTTCTTGAGGCCAGAGCTGGATGCAGTTAGTGTAGAGACAGAGCCAACACCATTTGTCAATGACATGGTGGCACATTTTACAGAGTGGGATGCTCTTCCAGAGGCACTAAAAAGAAATTTGAATTTTGACAAATATTTGACTCAGAAGCGTGAGCATTCCAGAGGCAGGCCAGCTCCTGACACGGGGCAGAGACCTAGGCAGAATGATCTCAAGCAGCCAACCAGTAAGTTGACATTAGACCACTTCGATGCAAGTGGGAAGACTACAACTAGAGCAAGGGTCCACAAGCTAGATACGTACCTATCACTTCGTCCTATGTCTGAGGAGGACACTATATGATTTGTTGAGCTTCATTTAGATGGGGTAGCTCATGATTGGTGGTATCATGGGTTAGTGTCTCTGCATCATGATCATATCGTTGAGTGCCAGGAGCTTGTAGATAGACTGATAGAGCGGTTTGACAGGAAGGATCCTGAGACTTACTTCAGAGAGTTAGCTCAATTGAGACAGACAGGTGGCCGTGAGGTCTTCATTAGTGAGTTTCAACACCTATCAATTATAGTATATGACATCTTCGAGAGGAGGAGAGTCATGCTTTTCATAGAGGGTTTGTCTGAGCCGTATAGAGGGTGGGTTAAGTCCCTGGATCCACCTACCTTGCGAGATGCTATGAAGAAGGCAAGGAATCTTGAGCCTTCTATTTTACGGGGCAAGTCTACTCCTAGTCCTACTATTCCTCCTACAAATGATGCCACGCGAGAGGATCTGAGGAGGCAGCTTTTCTATTGGTGCAAAGAGCCTTATGACAGAGAGCATTCTTGTACTATGAGGCCTAAGGGCAAGGCGAATCGCTCGATGTGGGTTTATTCTTGTGAGAGTGAGGCTAAGTCTTCTCATCAGACTAATGGTTTAGATACAGAGGAGGAGCAGAGAGTTACTCGAGAGTTTGGTCCTGATGCCAAACTATCTCCAATTGTGTTGTCCACCTCTGTGCCACTTCCGTCTGCTTTCAGATTGAGGGGATTAGTGGAAGGACAACCCTGTGTTGCTATGTTAGACGCTGCAGCCACGCACAAATTTATTCATGAGCGAGTTGTTAGTCAGTGTGGTCTTCAGGTAGAGGAGTTTGCAAGGTTTAGAGTCAGGGTAGCTAATGGCTACAACTTTACCTGTACCAGGCGCATCCGTGATTTCTCCTTGTTTCTTCGTGATTACGAGCTGATATCTGATTTCTATGTGTTTGATTTGGGGGAGATGGATGTGCTTTTAGAGATGCAATGGATACAGGAGATTAAGGAGTTATGCCTTAGCGTGAGCCCGATGTAGATCAGATTTGAGTACCAGGGCAGAGAGTATGTGTTGTCAGGCCTTGCTAAGGGGAGTCTATGCACTATGTCTTTTTGTGCAATAGATAGTGAGGATTCTCGGAGACATGAGTCCATGCAAATAGAGAAGATTACACATCATGTCTCTCACAATTCATCGTGTTATGGCTCAGATCAGCAAATGGGTGCTATTCACTTTGTGAACAATCCCTTATTTGATGTGGATGTCGTTATGACTTATGACAATCCGTTGTTTGAGCTTAGTGATGATCCCCTACAGGTGTTGTAGGATCATGATGTTAATGACGTTTGGGATCCGATTTGTACACCTGTTTATCAGGCAAATTACACAGGAGGTCAGTCAGGCCTAACTAAGCAGTTTACAAGGGTGTACACAGTGAGGAATGCTTATAGTTTTTTGTTCAATCCTCACGTTCAGGACATCTATCAGTCACAGAGTTCTTCAGTGCATCCATTTGATGACTGGTATGATGATTTGGTTAGCTCGAAGACTAGGGACAAGTCCAATCTGTTGGTTGAGTTACTCCCGTGTGAGTTACTCTCAGTTGAGTTTCTCCCACGTGGTGATCCTATTGCAGCATCTTCAGTTTGGGTGTTGAGTGCGATTTTTCAATTGTTGACATTTGTACTGTTGATGTTGATGATTTCTTCACGGGAGTATGGGGTTGATTGGGACATTATTCATGACCATCCTTAGGATCCAGGTGGATTGTGATGTTGCTTGTTTTTCTTGATTGCTTGAGAACAAGCAATCTTGGGAAGGGAGGACTGTAATGTCCCCATTTTTCAGACTCTGGGGATTAGCTTAGTTTGGTGACCCTCGTAAGCTAATCAGGTGATCAGAGGGGGTCAGTTGGCAGAGCTAGTGGTTGGATTCCATTCTGGAGATTCTGGTTGCCAGGTCTGCTCTTCCTTTGGGTCAGATTAGATGACTTACTATTTATAGTAAGTGGTATTTTGGGTATGGCTTGGTTTAGCAAGGTGCCTGCACAGTGTTATCAGATGTTTCAGGATCGTTTATCAGGAATCTCCAGTTTGTGAAACTTACTATTTATAGTAAGTCTAAAAGTGGCAGATGGCTATTTCTGGAAGGGCAATTTGAGCTCGGAGCTTTATTGTCAGAAGTTAGATTTATTCAGTCAGATTGATTCAGTGATTCATGGTTTTAAAAGTGGTTGTTAAATTAACTTATTTTAATTTAATAACTTTATAACTTAATGTTATAAAATGTTGTGTTGAAGAAGCTTCTTTAGTGAAAAATGTGAAGTTGAAGCTTTTTCAAAAAGCTTATATATTCAACTCGAAAAAGCTTTCTTCTCACCCATTGATCATTTGATGAATTTGTGAAATTTGTTCTTAGAGAGGATTTTTGAAATTTTTTGGGATGAGCTAGGGTTTGGTCTTCTTAGTAGGAGAAAATGTTGAGCTTCTTCATGTTTGCAAAGGGTTGGATATTTGGTCCTCATTATTGGAGAGAATATCAAATTCAATGCTGGTGTTTTAGAGCTGGAGCGAAATTGATAGTTGTATTTGCAGATTTGTATTGGCTATGAATGTGAGACAACAACGTTAAGTCTGGGTTGTTGCTGTATGGAGTAATTAATACCATACTTCTTTATCTTAGGAGCTGCGTTGGGAGAATTAGACTGTCATACATTATTAGCAGTGGGTTGCGGGCTGCACAAGGAGTGTATTTTGTGATTTAGAAGCTGCGTCTACAATTTGGGAAGCTGCGTATATAATTCTGGAAGTGATGTTTCAAAAAATTGATGATAATCAGACTAAATTTGCAGCATTGCTTTGGCATAAGGGTTTGCATTGTATTCGGTGGCTGGAGATTACTCAACTGGGGCTGCGTTCAATACCCAGGACTGCTGCGTTAATTTTTGGGAAGTGTAGTAGCGAATTGGGAGTTGTTTTTCACTATGGGAATGCAAGGGTAGAGGCACATCAAGGATTTACAGCTCATTCCCTGCATTGCAAGGTTGTGTTCATCCTTTGGAGTGCTGAATATATCTATAAGGTGCCATTGTAGTTAATATTAATGTTTAAAATATTTTTGGCGAATGAGATGTTATATGTAAAAGCATTACTTTGGCCATTGTCTATGTTGGTGGACTTAGAGTTTGTTCTTTGATGCTGTTATGATTTTTTATAAGTCTGGAAAATTTATCAAAAAAAATTGTATATGTTTGAAAATACACAAAAAACAATTACAAATTTAATTAGAAAATTCAGTTTGCAATAGAGAGCTAGTTGGGCTCATCACAATTATTGTGGCGGGAATGGGCTACAAGGCACCTACTCCTACAGACTTAAGTGGGAGGTTAGTTCACTTGTTTTTATTTTTTTATGTTTTACAATTTACTTATTTTTGTTGAATGTAAGTGTTTTTTTTAATCAAAATTGTGTACTTAATGTTAAACTTAATTTTACTTCGTGCTTGTAGGTTGCTCAAAGATGTTGTTTATAGGGCCAAAGATGTGGTAGAAGACCAAAGAGCACAATGGAAACAATTTGGTTGCACCATACTTTCAAATGGATGGACGGATGGAAGAAACTGTACCATCATCAATTATTTGGTTTCTTGCAAGGATCAAGTGGTCTTTATGAAATCCTTGGATGCCTCGGACAAGGTAAAGATTGTTGAAACTTTGGCTCTAATGTTAGAGCAAGTTGTGATGGAGGTGCGGGTTGATAATGTGGCGCAAATCATAACCGACAATGCAACGGCATATGTGACAACGGGTAGGATCCTCCAAGATAAGTATAGCACACTTTTTTGGTCTCCTTGTGCAGCGCATGTCCTTGACCTTCTTTTGGAGGACATAGGAAAATTGGATTGGGTAAAACGGATTGTAGAGGATGAAAGAAAGATAACAAAATATATCTACAATCACCCTTGAGTTCTCTGCTTGATGAGAGAATACACACATGGGAAGGAGTTGGTTAGACCTGCAATCACAAGGTTTGCAACAATTTTCTTAACGTTGCAAAGTGTTATTACTTCTTTGAACTCTTTGAAGCAAATGTTTGTGAGTCAACCATGGCTAGACTCAACTTATTCAAAGAATTCTAATGGAGAGAGTTGAATACATCATCTTTGACAACCACTTTTTCGATGCTGCTACAAAAATTGTGAAGGTAACTTGAAAACTTCAAAAGCTAAATATTTAATTGTTTTGTATTCAAGAATCAAGTCTTTCATTATTAATTTGTAACTCGAGTCTCTAATGATTAATGATAATCTTTTTCTACTTTACAATTTTAGGTGACAGATCCCTTGGTTAGAGTTCCCCACTTGGTAGATGGGGATCAAACCCCAATGGGGGATCTTTATGAGGCCATGGATAGGGCCAAAGAGGCTATTAAAAATTACTACAAAGGGGACAGCCTCAAATTTGACCCCATATGTGACATTATTGATAAGAGGTGGAACAATTAGCTCCACCAATCCATTCATGTGGCAGGGTACTTTCTCAACCCTCGTTTTTTGCTTCTCTCCATCCTATGGGGATCCCAATGGAGAGGTCATTGAGGGCTTCACTGATTGCATGTAGAGGATGGTACCCGAGGTTGAGGTGAGAAACCTCATTGTGACCAAGATGGAAGTGTACCAAAATGCAACGAGCAAGCTATTCTCCTCAGATGTGGCAAGGAGAGGAAGAAACACTCAAACCCCAGGTACAATATTTCGATTTTTAGAGTGTTTCACATGTATGATAAGTAAACTAAGTTACTAAAATATGTTTTCACCTTGCTTTCTAACTCTTTAATATTTATCTTGCAGATGCTTGGTCACGAAATTGGGGTGGAAATGTCCCAAATCTGCAAAAACTTGCCCTTCACATCTTATGTTAGCCTTGTAGTTCATCCAGTTGTGAGCATAATTGGAGCTTATTCGAGGCAATTCACACAAAGAAGAGGAACAAGTTAGCACAAAAACGCCTAAATGACCTCGTCTTTGTGCAATATAACCTTAAGTTGTGCATAAGAAGGGTAGAGTTAGCACCAGCTGGTCCACTTGATTTGGATGACATAGATCCTTACTGTGATTGGACATCACAAGAGCAGCCTCCATTGTTCACAGAGGATGACTTCTATGATTTGGAGAGGTAGGCTATGGAGGAGGGTGGATTCGTAGCAAGATAGGATGACATTCCTGAGGATGAGGGCACTGATTCTGAGAGTGAGGAGGATGCAGATGATGAGGAGTCATTGCTAGTGTCAGCACCATCTACATCTAGGATAGAGTTCGAGTCACAGCCACGACAAACTTCTACGGCTAGACCCTCTTCCATTCCAGCAGTTTTTACTAGAGTTGCTAAGAAGGGGAAGAGGAAGATGTAGACTATTTTGATATTGTACTTGACACTTGTATTTGCATTTAGTTTTAAAAAGGCACTTTTTTATTTTTAATTTGCTTCAGAGTTCAGACTATGGCTACGAGCCATTAGCATTCCACATGAGGATGCGATTTTGTATCCTATTTACATTTATATATATCTAGATCAGCTTGTTTGGTTTGTTTACTCATTTATAGACTCATTAGATGAAAATCCTTATTGTATTTTACAAAAAAAATGCATTTCTAATTAAATTTAAACAATTTTTTAAGTTCCCAATATTTTCCCAAGAAGTTCCCGACTTATCTCCGATATTTTCCGGTATCTTTTTTTTTGTCCTTGGTGATAAGTTGCCGATAACGATATTTTGAACTATGCATCTAATAGCTCTTCTTGCGTGAATCATTCGAGCTTTCAATTTATTTTCTTGAAGACTTTGTGCTTCAAGAAAAGAAATTGTTATAGTTAAATAGTGGCTGCAAATTACTAAGGGCTAAAGACTTTGAGCTTTAGTTTAAAGTATTTTATTAAAAAACAATTAGTAAGAGACTTTGTGTCTAGCTAATTGTTTTATTTAATCATAAATTCGGGCTAATCGCAAGAGACTTCAGGTTCCTGTTGTTGTTCCACCAAAATATACTTATAATTGTTGTCTTAGGAGTTGTTCTTAAGTCAACCACCGAGCCACCAGTATTACCGCAGCAGTAGATACTTTTTGTTTAGTTTTAAGTTGTTGCTTTTCACATATCATTCCTTAAAAAAGAGGAATTGATAAAGAGAACCACCCAATTCGTAAATTCGGTTAAGTCTCTATTGAAGCCACCTGCGGTAAGAAGGGAGCCTCCCCTATTGCTGAGAGGAGAGATTTATCTCACTATACCATTGTCTAAAGTCACAATTTTGTAAGTTGTAGTCATAGTGACTTACAAGATTTTTAACCAACAGTTTTGCAAATGTCAAGGTTGAGTACGTGTTCAACATTCATTGCATGTTTTTCATGAAGTGCAATTAATTGCTACATTATTGTGATATGTCATGACTTTCAAGGAGGCATATGTATACACCTTATTTTTGCTTCACTAACACCTTTCTCATGCAAAAATTCTTAGCTGATAATCTCTCTTCTATTTTCCCTACTATCACCTTCATATTCCCTTCCTATCAACAAGTTTTCACCCTTGATTCCCTAATTCTCTAACACTTTTTTCCTTTTGGCCTACATATATTAGACATCGTTGGCCTAATTGATGATGTTCAATAATAACACTGTTTTGGCCAACACCATCTTGGGCCAATCATAGTTTTCAAATTCATCAAGTACTTTCCAAACTCACAAGTGACAAGTACTCACAGAATTTTGTTGGCTGATTAAATCGATAAAAACCTCAACACACACCATTTTTTAGTTTTCATGAGTTTGCAATGTAGACTTGCCACAAGTACTTGGTGAACCTACAACATGAACTCACCAAAAGTAGTTTCTAGTTTAACACAACATAAAATGCAAGAAAAACATTGTATAAGCATAGTTTTTGGTCTTTCTAAGAAACATTCCCTATAACATTTCCTCTCACAGAATTTGCAAGTTTGTTTGAGTGAAATTGAGCATGTTTGAAGATTTAAGAAAATTTTAGCAATTTCAAGATTCTAGGTCAGTTATTTTCTCTTTTCTTTTCTTTTTTCCAAACATTGTAGTAATGTTATTTCTTTCCAAAATATTAGATTTAGGTTTCTAAAATGTTCTGAAAGCATTATATTCAATTTCATAAATTTTAGCATTGATTAAGAACTCTTATTTATGAACAAAAATACTATTTTTTTCTCTATTCATGGGTTAAGTGAAAATAACATTGGAAGTGATAATAGCCATCAAAGAGTTATATATTCTCTTGGAACACCCTCTTGAGGTTTCTATGAAATTAAATTTTGATGGTGCTTCGTGGGTTCATCTAGGAACTCCTAGCATGGATTTATTTTAAGTAATGCAATTAATAAACTTATGTATGGTGGCCCCCTCTTCTAGGCTAAATTGCTAGGTATGCCCCTTTGGAATCCTAGTCCCACAACAAACAGGTGTGGGTACAGGTCCTACAACAGGAATGTCATAAGTTCACATAGGGTCCCAGCTAAGGTATTTGCTAAAAGGACCCACAATGAACCCAGGTGCCTGGGCGGGACCCTAGGTTGAGCCAAGGGAATTCAAGGGTCTCCAAAATAAAAGATAAAAATAAAAAAAAATTCTTTTTAAAACGGTTCTATAAAAAAAAATGTATCAAATGCCTAAAGTCTCCTTAAGTGATAAAATTGTGAAATTGACATGCACCATGAAGGTTTGTATGGACTCAAAGGCCTCAATTTGAGCTTGGTGGTAGGAGCTTTTCCCCTTGACCCTAGCCTATATTGCAATAAGGAATGCACCAAAGGTGCTACCCCCAAATCCCATGAGTGATGCTGCCCCTTGACCCCCATGAGGATTGCATCCCCTCAACCCCAATGTAGTCTCCACTCCCAAACCCCACTATTTATTAGGATCTCTTGTCATTTAAGAAACTCAATTACAATGAGGGGGTCTAGGAGTGAAGACCAAAATAACAACTTAGACAATTATCTTAATGACTATCATAATATTATTGATCAATGATGAAGTATCATACTATCAAAGATTTGCATGTAATTATTATTATAAAATATAATATTGTATTATGCTAAGACCAATTTTTACAAGTTCCCATAGTTTTATGATGCAAGCATTGGTCAAACAATTTCCACAAGATGGTCTGAGATGTTTTCAACTTGTTTTGAAAGGATATTGTAAATATCAACATAACACTAAAATCTCATCTCGAAATACTACTAACATCACATTTGTGGATACAGTTGCATAATGTGGGTTTCTTTGTATAGGGTTTTGCTGATATTGGGCAGTATATATGCTGGTTTAGTGGTCAATATCAGGGAGTCTGTGGTTAGCTTTTGCAGCTCCATTTTCATGTAATCTGTATAGCAGCTATGAGGGTAGATTATGGGTTGGTTAGAAGTATGGAATCTGAATTTTGGTCTTGTAGGTTCATTTTGAGAATATTTGGTATGCATATGTGTAAGAACCTTCATTATATTAATATAATATGTTCAGGCCGATGCCTTTTATCTAAAAAAAAAATCACATTTGTGGAAAAATATTATATTTAATACACTCACTAAGAAAAATTATACAACACTTTTATAGAATATTACAACCCAAAAATTCCTTAGAACACCACAAAAAACATAATAATAATATTAAATGCCATTCACTGACCTTTGACTAATGAGTACTTGCAAACCAATTAGCGACAAATATTAAGCTTTATTTTTTTCTTGGGATTATTGTGCCCTTCCTCTTAGTATGGACTTCCAAATTAAAAAGTGTGAGAGCCTTTTAGGGTGCAATTTCCTTATCCAAGCATGTGAACGGCCTTTGGTAGGCTACATAAGGTTTCTAGAAGGATGTATGCCTTAAACCAGCAGCGATTCTTTTTCTTTGAAAGGAATAGCTTGTATGGTCCTTCTTTGGGAACCCAGACAGGGGACAGCTGAGGAAAACTCAGTCACAAATCAATTTGTATATCTTTAAATCTGCAAATTCATTACATACACAGCATTTTAGATTTCTATATTCTTTCACAATGTCACATTGGCACATACAACATTTACAAATCTTGCTATTTCACCACTTGCACACACCACACTCAAAAATTTATTATTTTCCTATAAATCTCAATAAATTTTTACCTGGAGAACTGATTCTGAAAATAACAAATCAAATCTCTTGTTCCTTTGAGATTAAGCCCAAATGAAAATTCTATGTGAATTCACCACGAATCTAAGGAGAAATCCTTCATCCCTAAAGCCAAATACCCCTAGGATTTTTGTGCTAGGGTTTGAAGTTGAACTTGCAGTCTTAAAATGAGAGAAATTAAAATGTCCAAGGTATGCAAATGAGCCTTTCATTTCTCTTTTATAACTTCCCTGGGAACTTAAGATAATTTTTAAATTTTAAATTCACCTTTAATAAAATATCAGCTTTTGACCCCATAGAGTAACTTTATTTTATTTCTACCTATTCATTTAGTCACTTTATAAAACTAATTGAATAAATTCACCCACAACAACTTAAGGTAACTTAATTCAATCAATTAAAAATAGGCTAATTAAATGCTCTCGAATGCCTAGGTCAAAGAAGGGGACATTATAGTCATACCTCCCTAAAATTGCTTGTCGTCAAGCAATTGTAGATTTGCATGTTGAAGAATTTTCTACCCTTCCCATGTAGCATCTTCTGCAAGCAAATCCTTCCATCTAAGCAAATACTCCTGAATACTCCTCTTCCTAGGTATTCTCTCCCTAACATCAATTACCTCCTCTAGAATCAAAAAAAGATTTCCCTCCTCATCCAACAGTGAAAGCTCTATAGCAGGTGTAATGTACTTCCCCAGTGACTTTCCAAGGCAAGAAACATGGAATACATTGTGAAATTTTTTATGCTTTGAAAGCTCCCTTTTGTAAGCAACCTCTCCAAACCTCTATATAGTCCTGTAAGGGCCATAAAATTTGGGTTTCAATTTTTTCGCACCACTCCTCTTGAGTGAAGACTAACTATAGGTTGCAATTGAAGGTACCATATCTCCAACCTCAAAGGACCTCTCACTCTTGTGCCTATCTACATACATATTTTGTTGATATTGTGCTTGTTGAATGTTTTCTTTCCCTTCCTTCATGATGTTTTAATGTCCCTGCATCCACTCACTAGCCTGAGGGGCTTTTTTATCTACAATAATCAAGTCCACAAAGGAGGTGGCATCATACCTCTATAAAGCCCAGAAGGATGTCATATCGAAGTTCATGCATTGAGTGGTATCATAGCAATGCTCACCCAAATACAACCACTTGACCTAAGCACTCTAATGACAATACATCCAATCAATCAACTCATCTATATTCAACAATCTTTCAAAACACAATACCTCCATCCATGCACCTTGGCAAATTCTTGATATGCCATAAAACACCTTCTCTCCAAGGTCAGCATTCACCACTTTTTCCAGCTTCTTCTCTCCTCCGCATTCCTTTGAGTCGTTGAGGTCATCTTGTTGGACAAAATACAAATGCTCTCTGACATTCCATTCCCATTACATTCATTCTTTGTTGCATCCTTTACAAAAGTTCAATGATTATCTAATTATTTAAAATTCTGTTTTAAATATTATTTTTAAGTCTAGCTAGACCTATGGTGCAAAACAGTGTTTAAAAGGAAACTTAATTATAATTTTATAACTTTGAGAAATATTTATCAATAAAGAAATTATAAATTATTTATTTCCTCTGAGTAAAGTTATAAATAAGATCAGTGTTTCCAAAAATTCTCTACATATTTTTTGAAGCGATCTACTTCTCAAGAGAAAACGCATGTTCATCTTTTCTCTTCCCAAGGATGGAAACCCTGTAGATGTTTAAAGCTTCGGGGATGAAAGCCCTACTAGTTTTCAGTACTGTTCTACACAAGGATTGGTGGTGTGCTTCAGCAAAGATTGATTTCAATGCTGCAATTGGATGTGAGGTCTAAGTATTTTAAGTTTTCGAATTTGCTTTATATTTACAGTGAAGTTCTCAGTTTTTGGTCTGTGGTTATTGAAGATCTTGTTGTAGAAAATGGCATGAAAATAATAATATTGATGGTTTTTGTCAATAACTTTGTGGTGAGACGTCTAGTTCCAAGACATAACATTCATGCCAGACCATACAATGCAATATTCTATTGTTGAATATGCTGAAAGTTGTGACTATTTGGCTGCCGATTTATACATTACAAGCCCCAGTCAAATGCTATTGTACTATTCCCCATCAGTTGTACCACTTACTATTAACTATTGCAGATCATCAAAGATATCTTACAACCTCAATACCAATCTATTGTACTAACCACCCTAGATTTTATTAAAAAAATATGTAAGCTCAACATAAACATATCAACAATGATATAATGCTGTCATAGAGTGCCGATAGGATAATACTACTAATACAAGTGCCGATATGAGAATATTACTGTTGAAAACACACCCCAAAGGTACCCCAAATCATAAATAAACTACCCAGCTTGAAAATAACAACAATATGCCTTAACGATTGAAGTGGAAATTCCAGTACAAGTCTGTTATGCTCTGTGAACAAGCTGCAGCTACTCTGGCCAGCAATAAAATAATAAAAATACTTCATCAAATCACACCCAACACACCAAGAAAGAGCACAAGCTAGTACAATGCTTCAAAAGCAACTCCCTTTGGATGATGAATAAATCAATCTCAAAATCTATCTCAGACACGTGTAGGTCTGAAATGAAGGAAGTGGAAGCTGGTTCAACATGGGCAGCGATATGAACAACAGAAAAATCTCATCAACACACACCCAAAATGCAACTTCACATGAAGCACTCCAAATTCACTTCCAAATTTGTCTGAACATGAAATACACACTGAAGAAATTGTCTAAGTTTGAAAACTTGTAAGTTCCTCCAAAGCTAGAACTTGAATTGTAACTCCTATAGATTTAAAACCCTTCTCAAACATCCTGATAATACATTAAATATAACTTAAAGTATAAGAAAAATGTGTGTTTCATGTATGGCCTCCTGTAATCATGCCAACATCAAAATTTCAACCCAAAACACCTACAACTATCTTCCAGGGATTTATTTCATGTATGACCTCCTCTAATCATGTCAACATCCTCCTCTAATCATGCCAACATCAATATTTCAATCCAAAACACATCAAAATTTCAACCCAAAACAACTACAACTATCTTCCAGGGATTTAGGCACCTGCAACCCATAAGAAATACCCTCAAAAAGGGCAGCGACTCAACTTGGAAATCCCCATGCCAAGCTAGCAGGTACGACCAACAATAGGGTCATGGTATGGCCTCCAACAACTTAAATCTATACCAAAAGAATTGTACGGCCTGCAAATGTAAACAATAATGGTGTCCCAAACAGCATATTAAAAAACAAACTTAGTAAATTTACCCACAAACTTCTAGCAAGGAATGGTGCAACCAGCATGACGTGTACGGCCAGCAAAGAAACTCCTCAAATCGCCCTCAAGGAACTTCAACAAACTCTACAAAGTCTCCACAAATAATTCTAGAATTGACAACACAAAACTGGTACTCTGATTTGAAGCACAATGGTGATCTCCAAAAAAAACACAATCCAGCTAGGGATTATCTTTCAAATCCAAAACTAAAATCAAATGAAGGTTTTCATCCTCAGAAGATTATGGAAGAACTCTCAAGTTCAATCGACAGCATAACACTATCAAACAACAGCATATGCACAAATGAGTCCCCAAACCTCTTTTTATACCTTTTTTGAAGGGAATATGCAATTAAAAATTATAATAATTTTTTTCCCTCAAAAATGACCTTTTTGAAGTAATAATAACATTTAACATGCACAAGCCCCCTTATTTAGGTGTCCAACATTTTAAACACTTTATTACCTTTCCAACGAGATGTTACGATAAGTTGTCCTTTTAATTATTTCTCATCCTTAGCCAACATTAGTGAAATATTAATTAATGACGCAACAACTCACCCAAGTTGTGGAAAGCACTGCAATGATATCGGAATCCAATTCTAACCACACCATGATGAAACTGAAGCACTAGGATGATGACTAGTGCAACTTGGTGACATACTAAACATTGACAAGCTCTCCAAGAAGTTTCGAGAACACCTTAGGAGTTATAAAAGACTTTTGAAGGTATCATTATGCTTCAAACTAGACTCATTGCATCAAATAGAAACCCTGAAATACCGAACCTATATCCTTCAAGAAATGTGAAGTCCCCTTTTCCTTACCAATTAGTTTACGAGAACTCAAGATATAGGCTAACTTTTTCCAAACCGATTAGGCCTAAGATGGGGACATTACATCCATGCTTCATTTCCTCAATATGAAGGAAATATTACAATGTTTGGCTATTCTAGTTGAGTGCCTTATTGCTGCCTTTTGTTGGTCTCTATTTGTCCATTCACAGTGATAGTGTTTGTTGCAACTTTTAGCAGTCAATATTCTTTTGTTATCAACTATGCACTTATCCACATCCAGTCATATAGATAAAAAATCAGTAAATTAATTTTCATTTCTGTTTGTGGGAGATGAGCGATTGATATTTGAGGTATTATTTCTAGATTGAAGTTTGTGGGTGTAAAGAAAGTAAATTGTTGGAGTTACAAGAGCTATTGTGGGCTGTACCATCTTCCAACTAGGTCATACCACTTGCAAACTAATTCAGTTCCACTATTTGCATTCAATTACAGAGTTATTTGTCCTCCTTGTTTATTTAGTAGGCTAGTCATTCGAATCTGAGGATGAAGTTATCATCTCCTAGCATTTTCATTCACATTTTATGGTGAAAATCAATCATCAAGGAGTCAATATTGTTGATCGTAATTATAATATTGTATGAAACTTCAATAATAATTGTTTCCTTGCAATATTATGAAGTGGACAATTTACTGCCAGTATTTTAATTTCCAAACATCCTAGACAATTCATTACTAACTCTCTACACATATTGTAATATATCTTAGTTTATCCATTAGATCCTTATTATTTTTCAATAGAATTTTTGGCTTGCAAGGCATGTATCAAAGTCAAGCGAATTAATCTGTTATTTTGGCATTGATGCAATTCTGCTTGCATTCAGCCAATTTGGCTCAATCAAAATTTGCATTCACTATTAGCCAGTTTGGCTTGATCAATTCTATGATTTGCTTTGATTATAGATTGGATAGATGGCTAGCCACCAATATCTTTCATGTATTTTTTGTCCTCATTCTAATCTCTGTATACTCTCACCATACCCAGCTCAAGAACTTGGTGATTGAAAAGAGTTAGAATTTGAATGATCACAAAAAATTAAATATAGATTGAGGTAACGCCATACAGGGATTATTAAAAAGATATCAAAGCTAATGATCTTGCCAGCCTATTTTTCAAAGTTGATTCTTTGCATGCAAAGCTATATTTCTTATGCATCGCAATGACCAAGGAAACAAATAATATCAAAGAGAAATCAATAAACAATATTAGTTTCCAAAGAATCCAAAAATAGAGTTTCCAGACTTTGGGGTTGAACATTAGAGTCCAAAATTTGTGACAAAAGATTTGAAAATGGTAGAAAAAGGAAAGAAAAAGAGTACTAATATGGAAGATAACCCTATAAATTGGGCAAAAAGGAAGTTTGATTTGATGCTTGATAAGTTGGCACAATTGCTTCATATGATGGACAATAACATGAATGTGCCCAAACATTAGAATAGTGAGGGAAGAACTTCTGGAACTAATAATCCCAATGTCACTCGTAACAACACATAGAGGAGTATCATTGGTTTAGCTACAAGACCTTTCTAGCCTATGTTTCTTCATAGGGAGGAAGACATTTCTTGTAAAGAGCCCAGCTGGCTCTCAGTAACAAACTAGCCTTTATCTTAAATATATTTGCACTTCTAAATCTCTTTCTGAATGTATAGAAATTAATGAACATCAAATGTGTTTTTCAATGATACTTTTCTCATTTTTCACTTCTTGATTAAATAACAAATCATTAATCCGCCACCTAATTTGCTTACAGAACTATCATAATTGGACAATTATCACATTTAATTTCAATTACAAGCATTCATTTACAAATCTGTGCACCTTTGAATAAGTACGGCTGCTGTTGAAAATAGATTGCAACCCCATGGAAAATTGACGCCATCACTCACATGCTGTTGAAATTGAAGCCAGCACTCGATATTTCTGCCAGTACCCTTTGACTGGGCCTAAACGCAGCCTAAGATTGGACCAGGACTCCCGCAAATAATTAATTACACGAAATGCAGCCAGGTGTAGAAATGCAGCAATCTCAACAAAGATGCAATCCTGAACATTGACGCAGCACTCCCAATTCTGATTCCTCTTGACTCAAGGAAGGGTGATGACCTCTATGCTAGCTAGAGGATATAATTTCTTCTCACTTCCCACACAATCTGAACCTGCTGTGACTCCTCAGCTAGAGTACACCACTGATAAAAAACGTACAGCTCCTTGAATGAATTTCCATTTCTATTCCAACTGCAAACAAATCTCCAGCATTTGAAAATCCAGCAAATAAATTCAATGCTCTCTCCAATGTTGAAGACCAAGCATCCAAATCACAGCAACATAGGAAAAGCTCAACGTTCTCTCCTTACAGAAGACCACACCCTAGCTCAATCCAAGTAAAAACGAATTCTCTCTCAACACAAGTTTTTATCAAATCATCAATGGTAATGTAAAGTGCTTTTTCGGGTTGTCTATATAGCTTTTTGAAAAAGCTTCAACTTTACATTATTCATTAAAGAAGCTTCTTCCTTACAACATCACTTTATAACATTAAAGTTATAAAGTCATAAAGTTATTAAATTAAAATAACTTAATTTAATAACGATAACTTAAAATAAGAAGCCACTGAAACCCACTGACTGCAACAAACTCATTTCTGACATCAGAGCCTCAAACTCCAACTGCCCTACCAGAAATAGCCATCTGCCAAAAATAGACTTACTATAAATAGTAAGTCTCTCAAACTGGAGATCCCCTGAAACTCGATCCTGAAACATCTAACACCCCGTGCAGACGCCCTGCTAAACCTGGCCATACCCAAAATACCACTTACTAAAAATAGTAAGTTGACCAAACTAACCCGAACGAAGAGCAGACTTGGTAACCAGAACCTCCTGAATGGAATCCAAACACTGGCTCCGCCAAGTGACCCCCTCTGATCACCTAATTAGCTTGCGAGGGTCGCCAAACCAAGCTAATCTCAAGAGACTGAAAAACGGGGACATTACATTCCTAAAGTCTGGCTATTGATATCGCAACTTGTTATGCTATGCATAGTTCGCAGACTCGGACTTGGAGAGTACTCGGCAAGCCCAAAATTTTCGATGTGGCAAACACTCAGCAAATTAAAAACTCAGCAGCTTTGAAAGTAACTAAAATTAAAATCTCTTAAAGAAACAAATTTTGTTTTGTAAAATTCAATTGCAAATTGTATTATATTAAAAATTGACATCTGAAATGAGAAAATGCAAGGTTTTATAGAAAAAACATCTTAATAACGCATTTTAACCTGCATTTTGACTGTGTTGGCATTTTTACCCTTTTTTGCGTCCATAAAAATGCAAGAGTTAAACTTGTGAAAACTCACCCAGCCAAAAAAATTGAGAGTACTAGGCAACTAACAAAGTTTGCAAACTATGATGCTACATATAGAGCTCTTCCAAAAAAGATCCACAGTGAGATGCCACTAACAAATTATATGAATATGAAGAAGTCAAGAAACAGTCCAAGAACTGAACCAAGGCTATAAGTTCATCAAGGAGATTTTCAGCATGCCTCAGGAAAGTTGACACTTTCCACCTCTAATGGATCCAATAACTGTATAATTCATGCCTGGCTTTCAAAGCTACACACTTATTGACCTTGAGGACCATAAAATTGCGCTCTTCAACTTGCCCATTTGTTCTGGCGAGGCCGAACTCGCACAAGGGATCAATTGCTTCCCCCGCATGAAGGAGGCTTCTCCTGCCTTCGTTCATGTGCTGCACTTACTACCTTCTTTTCCTTTTTCGTGTTATGGTTGATGGTCATTCATTTGGTGCATCTCAAGAAACCATCTTTGTAGACAAAGGAGCACATTCATTCAAAGCTGCAGTCATGGTTGACAAAGAGACTAATTCAGGGGTTGCCTTCCTTGCTGCCAAAGGGCCTACACAAACTAGTGAAGACGATGGAAGACCCGTGGGTAAGCTTTCTAGTTTGACCTTGTACATTGTTACTAATTCTGAGATGATTAAAGAATTAAACTTTGAAAAACTTAGACTTAAAAATGTCTCCATATTCCTTGCGGCATTGGATCCCTCAAGGCTTCCTGCTAGAAATTTTCTCAATAACCAGTTTCATACAGTGTGGATCCAAAAACTAGGGTTTTCATTCTCTTTTTGCCATATGATACAAAAGAATCTATTTATTATTTTCTTCAATGCCCCTTGTAGCCAATCTGAGGTCTTAACGAAAGAGTTATGGTCCATCGGCGGCACTTCATTGCCATAGGGTGGACACCAGAAGCCAATAGTCAAGAAGTGGCAACCTTGTCATTCCCTAGATGGGTAACTATTAAAAATATCCCCAAGATGGATTCCAAAAACCCTAGAATCATTGGAAGTGTGCTTCAAATGGATGAATCATCGTCTCTCCTTCCCCACTTGGACGCGCTAGTACTCCTTGTCGTTAAGCTTAGAGTAGACCTAAATCTTCTTCATATTGATCTTGAGGATGAACATTATGAAATTATGAATGCCCTAATGAATTCTTCGGAGGGCTCAATGCATCTTTTCTTTGCAGGCGGGAAGGGTGTGTTAGGAAAAACTACCCTATGCTAAAGAAAAAACATTATGATGGCAGGCGACGTGATCCTAAATCTAACCCTAAAATTGTTCATCACGCCCCTAAAGTCCAGGCTCCTTCGGCCCCCATCCCCCCACCAGACCCTAGCCAACCTCCTCCGGTGGACCCTCCCCAACCTCCATCCAATAGCCCCGAGTCTCTCCCTCACATCTCCAATGTATCGGCTACATCTTCCCCCCTTCTATTGTACAAGAATTGGATAAATTTCATGATGCCATCAGAGATACCTCCGTGCAAATGCTCCAGTTCCCATTCCCTCCTTGGCCAATACCCTTGGGTCCTCTAAAGTCGTACCTACAGGTGACCCTAATGATAAGCATAGAACTAAGAATGCTCGTGGAAAAGATTAAAAAATTCAGAAGTAAGAAAAAGGATTGAAGCTCACATTTACCTGAAGAAAGCCAATATGAATGGTGGTAAAGAGTTCAATAGTTCTAAAACTCTGCCATCCCAAGATTTTCCCCCTATGAGGGTTGAGCTCACCAGCTTAGATATTGCCACAACCAACCGTGGCTCCACCTTGGACCTGAATGTTGGTGGTGAGATGCCCATCCCTACCCATATGAATGACCTTGACCAAGATCTCTCATGCCCTTCCAATGGTTCCTCACTTCCTAGTTCACTTCATGTGGATAAGGATGAGCTTCCTAGTAGACCAGGACAGGGTGAAACCAAGATTGGCCCTGTAGTTAACCAATATGAGGGGCCTAACCCTAGCAGGGAGTGCCTGAAGAAATAGAGGCATTTGAGTCTAAACATAATGATTCACTGGCCATTGTACCATATGTGTCGTTACTAATAAATGAAGATAGGAACATTGATATAGATGAGAACAAGAGTAAATCTAAATCAGGCCCTAAGAGAAGGAAAAGAATCAGGAGGCATAACACTTCCTTGACAGGATCAGGTCATGTGGTTATTATAAAAAAGAAGAGGGGACACCCCCTTGGATCCCTCTCCTCTAAGGCATCTTCTAGAGGATCCAAAGGTCAACTACCCAAATGTTACAAGACATTTCAGTCCCGCATGGATACGGAATCCTAAGTTTATCTATGGAATTTAAGTGTATATCATGGAACATTAGGGGGCTGGAATCCCCTGACAGAAAATATGTAGTGAAAAGATTTTTGAGGTTTCATGGGAACACTGATTTCGTCATGTTGTAAGAACTTAAAGATATGCAATTCAATCTTGATGTGTGTTTCAAATGCATACAGAGAGAGGCCATACCTTTTAAAACTAACCACTATAGGGGAAAGGGTGGTGCAGCCATTATGGTTAATAATAAATGGAGTAAACAGATTGCTATGTGGGGATGTTCCCATTGTAACCGTTTGGTTTGGATCATATTGGAGACAAAAGAAGGAAAGCTTGGGTTAGCCTTAGTGTATGCTCCCAATGACTATAGGGAGAGACAAGAATTTTGGAAGTGGTGACACAGCTAGAGGATGTGTCATGGATACTTGGAGGTGATTTCAACATGATTGAAACTCCCTCTGATAATTCAACAGGCTCTAAGTTTGAATGGAAAGGGGAAGAAAGACTCTTTTGGCTGAGAATGACCAACAAACTCAGACTCTTCGATCCCATGGCTGGAAAAAAAAAGTGAATATAAGGGACTGTGGTTTACTCAGTGAAATTTCCAACAAGGTAGTAAGAGGATATTCTCTAGGCTTGACCGATTCTATGCTAATAAAGATGTGGTTCAATTTATGAAAGATGATATGGGAGGAGGGCTACAAGTGACCCCTTATACTTTTTCAGATCACCATCCCATTATTACCACATGTATCTTTGGTGCTCCACATATGGAACAGAAAGAGAAGGGTAAGGCCTTTGCCCTAAGCACTAGACTCTTACTAGATGAAGATGTGTTAAAGGGAGTGAGCATTATCAAATTTATTAATAAGACTAATCCTACCCTTCACAGTGCTAGGGATAGATGGAACCAAAATGCCCTGGCTTGGAAGGGTTTATTTTAGACTGTGGGACTTAAAGGGGTTTAAAGGGGTTGACTTTAGGGTTTTTTGTGGCTAGCCATCTAACATAAGGGTTTAAAGGGGTTGACTTTAGGGTTTTTTGTGCATCAATAGACATCAGTATTTGGCGCCAAGGTTCAAAATTATTTCAGAATACACCTGCGATACTTTTTGGGTTCTTGATTGCAAGCTGCAATAATCTCCAGGTTTTTTAATATTGCAAATAAGTTATATTTCCATGCATTGTTCATTATTGTAAATAATTTATTTCCTGCAACTTAATAAAGAGGGATTCTTGTGAATAGTTGCAGCAATTAGTTTGTATGCAAATTGTATGACAAAATGAATTTGAATAGTCTGGTGCATTTTCAGAATGATATACCTGCCAAGTGTTTGTCTTAATGTATGTTCTATGCATGTGTGAAAGTTAAAGGATATAAATCTGATTTGAGCTTACAAGTGTTGGATAAAATGCCTATGTATGAGTTCAAGACATTGCAAAACAGCAAATCCCTGTCAATTATCAGAAGTAGGTGAGTTAGAACCTGCAGGGGTTCTTACCGTGGTATCATAGCTTGCATGTTAAGTGTTTGACAAAATGTCAAACATTCAAATTTCAAAACAATATCTATCATTGGTTTAGCAATCCAGTGTTTTGTCAGAATTAGAACCACAGGTGGTTCTTACAGTACCCTCTCAAAGCTCCAAAAATCACTCCTAAATTCAATCCAAAACTAGGATAGCAAACACAAAATAAACTTGCATACAAAATCTCTCAAAACACATCACAAATCTCCATTATCAAAAAAACAAATTGAAAAAGACTTAGCATTCAACGCAATGGTGATTTTTAGATAGATAGAGTTTATAACATCCACGAGGCTAAAAATAGCCTATGGGACAACCAGCCCTGTCATTTTGGTCTTTTACATTTCAGTCCTTTTCCTATTCAAGGAGACAATAAGCATCTCAGCTTCTCAATGGTCTCCTTGTTGAATAGATTATGCCAAGAAACAACTGTCATTATTTGGTATGCTTGTATTTGATGTAAAGTGTTTTTTATTCCACTGCCTTGGTACTGCTAAAAATAAACACTTCACATCAAAGTTGATGACAGTTGGTTCTTAATTGAGCAATAAAAATGTTGGTTCTCCAAGGAATATTACCTATTATGTACATTTTTTGTTGATGATCTCACTTGGGATTGAACTCCTCAAAATAATACTTCTTTTTCCTCCCTAGCTACCCCATATACACTTGTGGAAATTATCTAAAACAAAAAAATAATTCTTTCTTATTTTGGGGGCAAGCATTCAAGTATATATTGCATTTGCACATCCATTAGTTGTTTTGCTTCATCCATGTCTTTTTTCTTTTGCTCATGGTGTGACTGAAAATGACCTTAGGCCCTCTAATAATTTCCATTTGTTCAATTCTTTTTAAATATCTTATGAGATGCATCATAGCAATTGCTTCAATAGGAGGTTTCCCCACTTCATTCAACATAATCTCATAAAGAACTAAACCTTTCTTTTGAACTTGCTTGTGGTCAAGTGCTTTTTAACTTTCTCAATTTGTTTCCACTTCGAGTATGAGGTGTCGCTAGCCCACAATTCACGCTAATAGGGAAGCACTTAAAGCCCAAAAAGAATGTGAGAGGGTTTTCATCGTTAGGAAAAAAGGTAGAATTTATGCTCTTTCACCAAAGAAAATGAAATGAATAAGCACTAAACCTTCTCCAGACCTAACTTCCTTTTATAACCTTTTTAGCATAGTTTGAAAACTCAAACTCAGACTCCACTTAGCAGCCCAAAATTTCAACTCGGACTCAAGGCTCAGCACAGACTCAACAAAAAACTCAACACGGTCTCGCCAGAAAAAACATCATAATTACACACAAAAAAAAGAAATCAATGTGATTAGAGAACATAAAAGTCTAATTTGACTATCAATTTATCATAATACAAATGAATTTGCCTATCATATGATTCTTAAAACTCCAAAAATTTGATATTTCAATCGCTGTGTCTATATGTTCAGGTGCTAGAAGAGTCCAAGCTTAGGACTCGGGAGTCCTAGCAAGACTTGGTTGAGTATTCAGCCAAACTCAACCAGACTCGGCTCAGGAGTCCTAGTCAACTCACCTTTGCCACCTTGAGGACTCGTGAGTTGGGTGAGTCATGAAACTATGCTTTTTAGAGCTATTTTAGGGAAAAAAACATTTATGCATTTTTACTACTTTTTTGCAAAAGTACCTTTTTTATTTTTCATTGTTGTTTTTTAAAATATATATTTCATTTTTCATTGTTTTTTGGAAAAAAAACATTTTTTTCTTTTTCAATTGTTTTTTTTTTGTTTTTGAAAAAAATATTTTCCCTTAATAAAATAATATAAAGTGTCCTTATGACCATTTTTTAGCACCTTGAGCCTAACGAAACTTTATTTGCACACTTAAAACACCTTTTTATATAATTAAATATAAGTTGTCATTTAATTTTACTTCTTCAACAATTTTAATATTTAATCATTTACTTTTACCAGACAACCACCAAATTTACAAAAAATAGTGAAATAGTACAAAATATGAATTTTGACACAGCTCCAACACCTTAAATGCATAAGAGATCAATCTATATGAAAGTTGGCATTCTCCTAGGAGGATTGACCTCTCCAAAAAGTGTGGATTGCTCCTAGAATGTTGGAACCACACATAGAAAATACCATTGTACTCATCTTGGCTTTAAGAACTATTTTCCACTGTCAAAATACCTTCGTAAAGATGGAGCACTCCTAAAAAGTTGGAGTTTCTAAGAGTGTTGGAAAGGATCAGAAAAAGGGACAATAAAAAAAACTCAAAGTGCATTTTCGGGTGTTGGTGCAACTCAAGCAATACGAAACTGTGAAAAATTATGCTGCTAATTTTCAAAAGCTTCCTATTATAGTTCCTAATATCATTAAGAAAAAGATTGATTATGTCACAAAAAAAATGTTTATGTTGTTCAATGATAATTTTGATATTGTAAGAAATCTCATTAACAAGTGTTTCCTGCAATATTGTAAACTCAACGGTTTACCACCAGTATTTTTTTAATGGAGGTTAAGACTGCGTGAGTGGCAGCTCAGCCCGGCAGGGGAACGAAGCCCGCAAGCACGCCACCCTATAAAGGCCTTTACAAAGTAGTTTTAGCTAGACAATATGGAAGCCCGAGTCTGTAGGCTGAAACCTCCTTTTCAGATAAGAGCCAAGGACTGAAGGGTATCCATTCCGCCAAATTCACCGGGGCACAAATCGAACCTCATCCCAAATGCTGTTGGGGTCTCACACTCAGCAAAACTTGATCTCTGGTGGACTCAATTGAAACTATTCAACTTCACCAAAAGATCAAGGGCCCATTGACTACCACCAGTATTTTAATTTTCAAAGATTTTGGCTAATTCATCATTGAATTTCTGTATTGATTTTATTATTGGATCCTAATTTATTTTTAGTATATTTCTGGCATTGCAAGGCATGCATCGAAATCAAGTGAATTAGTTCACCATTTTGGGATTGGCCCAATTTCACTTGCATTCAACTAATTTGGCTTGATCAAAATTTGCAATCGCTATCAAACATTTCAGAACAAACATATAATAAAATTGGACGAAATGAAATTATATGACAGGAATTCAAACCAGACTGAGCTCTAATTGGTGGAACAGTATACCTATCAAGAGTAACTGTGACGTTGTTGGTTGTCGTTTGAATCGCAGTGATGGCAGCTCGCCTCTGCGCCCAACTCAACGACGTTTCCTCCTCATTATTACTTGCGTTTAGATGATGAGGGCGGGAGCATTCCATCCTCTCGCCTCGCTTTGAAAATAAAAGCAGATTTTCACTTGGGCAATGAGCAGAGGGTGGTTTGCCAACAGACAAGACACTGCCATGATTGTGCACCAGCCACATCTTCAATGGAATTATCCTGACATTTACTGCATTCCTTATCTATGGCAATGAGTTCTATGTCCTCGTTCTCTATCAATTGGGAATATGTTGAAGTTAAAATTTGTGGACGTGGAAGTGGACGTGAAACATTTTTCTTCCCTTTATCTGTTACTCCAAATTTTTATGTGAATTATTTTATTTTATTTTATTTTATTTTACGTGGAAGTGTTGTACTTAGCAATATCCAATTTGATAACTAGGGCATATATTAATAGACTCCACTTGTTCTGAATATTCTTCTTTTAGCTTTCGAGGTTTTGAGGAAGTTGGGATCGACCACCTAACTACAAGGGCTTGTAACAACCATTGGTTATGAGCTCATACTCAACAAAACAATATTTAAATCATATGAAGGGATTAAGCTTTTGATGGAGATTTAAGTTAAAATAAACTTGTGGGGGAAAAAAATTAATTAACTTATTGACCTTTTACACCAAAATGGTACTTATATTCCAATCTAAAATCAATAAATATATTATTTTATAACCAACAAAATAATATTTAAAAAATATGAAGGGATTAAGCTTTTTGATGGAGATTTAAGTTAAAACAAACTTGTTGGAGTGATATTTGTAAGAAAGAGTATCATGAGTACTGGTAATTACTATATGTTATACCAATGAATGTCATTATTGTAAGTTATGCCACTAGACTTAATTATTGTAATTCTTGAATTTTTTAATATGATTATTGTATTATCTCTTATATCAAAATAAATCAAATATTTTTAAAATTGTCTTTTAACACATAAAGTGAAACAAATTATCTATTTTTAAAAAATCTAGGTAATTTCTTATTTTATTTTGTAAAACCAAACTCACATTTCTAAGTTCAACTATTATTTTAAACTTTCAAATTCTATAGATAAACTTAAAAGAAAAAATAAGGGATGAGAAAAAATAGAAATTCATTAGAATCTAAAGTGGTTAGTGCATAAGACACAAAAGTCAATAACCTATAATGCATGGAATTGTAAAAGAATATTTAAAAAAATCAACCACATTTATCATACAATACAAAACTTTAATCTCTATTCGCTTATCTATATTTTTTATTAATATATCATATAACTAAAAATCAAGTTTTTGATTAAGGTAACATCAAATTTTGAAGGGACCCTGAAATCATTTACAATACTAGAACGAAAGGTAAATCTATTGGAGTTCCATAAATACAACAGTCCAACCTAAGCAGAGGACCGGACACCTCAAGAGCACACTTAAGATATTACATTACAAGCACCCAAGACTAAGCAGTCTGGCCAAAAAGAGGGGGGACACAAAAACCACATCACATTGAGAAGCCTTAGAACAAGGCTTAATCAGAAATCCTCTTTTTATGAGATCAGAGGGTCATGTCGAACAATGAGGAGGATTTCTTTGAATTTTTCCCTTTGACAATTATCCAACCATCTTCGACTTTCGTTGCCTTCTTCTGCCAACAAACCGAATCTAGAGAAATAGCCCCCACAAAGAATCTGAAAAGCTCCCAGCAAGAAGGATAGAGACACCATTACCATCAACAGAGATCATACCAGCAGAGCTGGCAGGAAAAGAAAAATTCAATCTCTATTTTTAAACTTCAATCAAACTATTCTAAATTTAGTTATCCAAATTTAAATCTTAATATTTTAATTTAATTTGTGAATTCAAATTTTAATTTTAAAAAAATCCAATTAAAATGGGGTAGCCACTAAATTCTTTAATTAAATTTAAAAAAAATCAAATAATAAAATAAGGAAAAAATCTTTCTTAAAAATAGATTATATTATCATTAATTTTTTTCTTTTTCAAAAATCAAAAAAGTTTTTTCAATAAATTGGAAAGTGAATTCTATAGAAAGAATCACTAATAGAGTTTTCAAATAAGAGAATGGATAAATCTAAATTTCTATTTCTAAGTTTTCAGATACGCACTGTGTTTAATATTAAAAAATTAAATTTCATTTTTCGAAATGAATGATTTGAAATTAAAATTGAAAGTCTGTAATAATAGTTGTATATTATTTTGTTTCTTCCTTCTTTTTAAACTTTGTAGAATTAAATTATATTTCATTTATCAATTAAGCCAACCCACACCAACCTCGTGCAATCACACGTTATGTATAAAAGGTTAGGAAGATCACAACATGAACATCATCACAAAGACGACCCAAGGACAAAGTAGTAGAATTTAAATTGTAGAATATGACATATTCGTATCACAAAGTAAAATACTCATTATCTTAACTAAAATTTATATTAATTTGATTGTAGATAATACAAAATTAATTACTACTAACAATAAAAAAAACATTGATTTTAAATATAATTAATATATAGAGATTTCTTTAATTATTAATTTCTAACATGAATGAAGTAAATCTATGACAAGAACATTTAGAAATTTAAGGAAGGACCACGAAACAACAAAAATTGATGTCATACAAATGATTTGTCATCTAGGCAATACTTTTCTTAACCTTCAGCAAATGTCTACCCAACTCGCAGTGCACATAATCTTATCACTACCCCTAAATTCAAGCTCTCAACCATGTGTATTTATAAACACATCTCAGCAACAAGACCGTACTTTCATTCTAAAATCAAAATCTCTACTAAGCACTGAGCCCGATGAGTCAAGTGAAATAATGTGTAAATCACTTATAGAACACTACATAACTTGACCAATTGAATTGAAACACATTTGTCTAGCCCAATTTGCATCGCAATATAGAATTATTAAAAGAAAAATAGTGAAGCGAAACAAATTTACTATAATTAGATTTGTTAAGTATAAAAGCACCTCGATTACAAAAAATTATTATAGAGAGAAATTATTATTGTATGTACCTTTTCAAAATGATGAAAATACAATAACAAATGGGTTCACAACATTTCAAGAAGCATATAATCACCGTGAAAATGAAATTAAAGAAAATGAAAAAAATTATACATACAACTTCAATTCAATATGGGGAGATATAGACAATGCAATTGAACAAGTTCAAGAAGATGAGCTTGAAAATGAAAATCATTCCAACAAACAAATAAAAAATAATACTAATATAGAAACATATGACCTCGCTTCAGACTTATCATACTTACAAAAAAAACCTCATATGAATAGATTTGATATGGGCTTTCAAATTGTAAAAAATCCAAACCTTGTTGACAACAATATATATTATAAGCTAAGACAAAACCTAAATCGAGAACAAAAAGCTATTCTAAAAGACATTGCAATTAAAAAACAAAATGACAAACACAAACCATTGTACCTTTTTTCTCACAAGTGGTGCTGGAATTGGCAAAAATTTCACCGCAAAAGTAATTTTCCAAATGCTATTGCGAGTAGACAACTCCACCCCATTTTCAAATCCACTAAAACAAAAAGGTCGTGTCATGGCTTACACAGGAAAAGCAGCATTCAATGCAGGAGGAACAATCCACTCTGCACTGCTAGTGTCCTTCAACAAATCCACATTTATTCCACTTAGCAATGAAACAATAGACTCTTTACAAAAACATTATGAAGAATTACAAGTATAGCTTATAGATGAAGCATCCTTAATAGGCAATCATTTTTTATATTCAATTGACAAAAGAATGAGAGAAATAAAACATAGCCCAACAAAAAAATTTGGTGGCATTGATGTCATATTTAGCGGAGACTTTTACCAAGCATAACCAAGACAAGATAGTTACATGTTTGAATCTCCTATAGTGAACAATGAAAAACTACCATACACTTTTTGGACAGATATGATAACATGCTATGAATTAAAAACAACAATGCACCAAAAAAATGAAAAGCTCATTTCAATTCTAAACAAAATACGAACTAATTCACAAAGTGATACTAATATAGAATACATCAATAATACTTGCTATCACAACCCACCTAATGATCCAAGATTTCCATATCTTTGCTACACAAACAAATCTGTACAACAACACAATAACAAAATGTTATCAATTGTAAATAGTGAACCAATCATTATAAATGCAATCGATGAGGAAGAAGATAATTATGGCAACACAACAATGCATACAAAAAAAAGTCTACCACAACAAATAACACTTAAAATCAACATGCTTGTCGAATTATATGCAAGAAACTATGACATAAATGATGGACTCGTAAATGGAGCTGATGGAATTTTTAAAGCATATACAACTATAAACAAAATTGAAGTAATCTGGATTGAATTCAATGAAAAAAATATTGGTCTAAGTCAAGCATCAAAATTAGGACATTTGTTCACTGACAACATTTCAAAACAATGGGTACCAATACTATGAATTGCAAAGCCCCTATCCATTAAAAAAAATATGACAAAAATAACAATTCGAAAATAATTCCCCATACAACTAGCATGTGCATGAACAATTCATAGATCATAAGGACTTACATTAGACAAGCTTGCATTTGATCCTTTTCAAGTCAATAGTCATGGACTTGTATACACTGCATTGTCACGTTTTTGTGATATACAGTCCCTATATTTACTTACTCCACTAACACAAAAAAATTTCAAAATGCACACTAAAATTATTAACGAAATGCATCGACTACGCACAGAAGCAAAGTGGGAATTCACAATCCCAAAACATACAAATGACACAAATTTAACAACTATTATCTCACTAAATACAAGAACATTAAACTTGAATATCAATGATATTACCAATGACTATGATCTATTAGATGTCGATATAATATGCCTACAAGAGACACATAATCCACAACTCACTGCTTTACAAAAACTCAAACAATTTCAATCAATTACAATGTATCATCATCATGGACTTTTGACTTTAGCTAAAAAACATATACAAATTACACATTCACAAGAATACTATTCAAATACAATCGAAATCCTACAAACAGAACTACTAATATTTAGCATTCCTATTTCATTATTCAACTTGTACTCACCACCAAATACAAGAGTCTCATCAATTATAAGCATTTTACAAAACATCGTGAAAAATACTAAACCAAATTCAAATAATATAATTGTAGGTGACTTCAATATCAACATGCATGAAACTAATAAGAAAACAAATAAACTACAAGCATTTTTCGACACAATGAATATTACATTTTTGCTAGACAAAAATAGTTTCTTACAAGAATCACTAATTGACCATGCCTGGTCAAACATTAACAATACATATTACAAAATCTACAAAATGGATGCATACTGGAGTGATCATAATTGCATATGTCTAATTCTCGACTTATATAAAAAAGTACACAATGTAAGTACCTTTACTTTGACTTTATAATTGATGCATCCATAATTATTCATTTTTCCCTTTTTCCAACTCTTTACAAACTACCACTTACTCTTGCTATGTTGCAGTTTTGAAGACTAACAAAAGGATTGAAGACACTAAAAAAAAATCAAGGGACAACAAGTAAAGATGTAAGTATTTTGTAATTCATACAATTTTCATACACAAACATTTGTTAATAGACATATCATCACTATCATAAGCAATGCTACTATTAATATGCAATCTTCACTATTGTAGAAAAAAAACCTATTATGCACCTAATGCTGCAAGTGCGATGATATATTGTATAAGATTGTACTAAATCATTTTCCCTCCTTTCATATTTTCAAACAGTCCTTTTATTACATTGTACAATTGTAATAAATGTATAGTACTTGTAACTAAAACATTGCATTTCCCTTACAGACTTAAAAAAGAAAACGCAAATATAGTTTCAATTGATGAACTCAACTTACACAAAAGTGCATAAATCTTCGAAGGTGATGTAATTGTTACCTAAAAGACTCATCTTGACAAGGCCAAAAATGCAATAGAAGTCTTCTGGGCAGACCTCACTGACAACAAAGGAGAAATGACAGTCACTCTTAATCTTACAAAACATCTCATTCAAATGTTTGAAAAGAAAATCTACCCTGGAGCAAGCATTCGTCTCAAAAACTTTGAAATCTCCCCTAAAACTAATTATGACCATGGAGACTGTGACTGCATTTTGCTCTTGACTCAAACAAGTACAATTGAAAATATATCTCAAATCTATCAAAAAAATTTGTTCATTCCAAGCACCACAATTCAACTTCTTCTTGAAAGCACAAAACAATACACAGTAGGAACATTGGGTGCCATTGTTGTAGCTAGAAAGAGAAAACCATACATGAATACAGTGGACATAAAAGATGGAGACACAGAATTCGACCATGCATAGGTAAAATCCTCTAACCATCCACCTCCAATACAATACACATTTTCTTTTTCCTAATCACTAATAATGCATAATAAATATATTGTTTTTCTAGGTAGCTTTCCATCCAAATATGCTACAGCAATATCTACACATTGAACAGCTTGTCCAAAGCAAAGACCACCCACATATCCTGTTCAAAAACATAGTGAGGAGAAGTAATACAAAGGAACAAATGTTTTACACTGGCCAGTCTACATTTATTGGAGAGCTTAGGCACAAAGAAACAAAAGAAAGTCTTCTCAAATTGTTGAACACAACATATGAGGTAAGCTTCTTAAAAATCATTCAAACATCTTCCTAACTATGCATATCATTAAAATAGATTTGAAGTTCACTAATCAAGCATGAGTACCTTATAAATTAATTGCCTTTTTAATTTCTCACACAGGTGCACGGAGTACTCCAAGTTGCAAATGTCTTCTCTGTACCATTTCAACCAACATGCTCTAAATGCAACTACAACAGCATAGACTTTGCCACAGTAAAAAACAATATGGCTCATTGCATCAAGTGCAATGAAGAAATAGAGTACACCTACACACATTGCCTACATTGCATTCTCACCACCGAAAGCAAAAACCAAGTAGAATGTACTCTACATAAGTAAATGTTTGTTACCATGTTTCGCTAGCTGCAAGAAACTACCTATGAACAATACATACAGCATAAGACAAAGATAATATTTGCAGTGCGTAGGTTACAAAAAGAGGCAAAGTACACACTCAATCAAGACAACGTCATCATTAAGTTTGAAGATAATAGTATGCCTCATATTGAATCTTCAAACCAGGTATGGAAGCTATTCTTTACTTATTTATAAACAATTTGTAATTCATTCTTTTGCCAAATAATACTAATAATATTCCATTAACTTTGCAGATGATTCATATCTAATTCAAACTACATCAAACACTACCTTCCAGAGAGGATGCAGTAGAACATTGTACATATAACAAAGTTATAACTTTTTGGTTTTTTTCTTGCTTCACTACTTAGTCATAGTTTAGGACAGCTATATAAAACATTGTACATATAACAAAGATACAACTTTTATACTATGCTTTGCTTTACAAACATTGCAAATTTATGAGATAATTCTGAATGTTTTTTGTTTACAAAAAAATGCATCTTGTATGCCAACATAAGGCATGACAGTTACAGTCAGAGCACTATCAATTATAGTTACTGTGATGGTCCTCATATACCACTCTGAATTTTGCAATTGGATGATGAAATCCTTGTTTATTGAGATTGAATGTTTGGTTTCGCCACTTATTCAAGAACTTAAAAAAAAAATTCACATAAATGCAGCCTTTTTATTATAATTTCAGCTTTAGACTTATTATTTTCTCATTGCATAAATATCTTTCCACTCAATATGTTTATTTTGAAATTCTTAACTCTTGTACAAGACTGAACTTATACATTTGATATGATTGTCACTATTATTCCCTGATGTTGCTTATCCTACAAAATTGAAGTTACCGATCAACTATTTGGCAGCATTGCAGCCCCGGAAGATTCATCACCATACAATCTAGGCAAACCCATTGCTACTTAGGGCATTTATAGCACTTATTACAAGAGTTGTAATAAAAAGAACCTCAATTTTCTTTTCTTAAAATTGAAATAGTCAAAAGGAATTTCAATTTCATTTTCTTCAGGTTCAAATAGAAGAAACTATTGTTGAAAACCAAGGTCCACTTCTTCAACTTGGAACATGCAAACTACATAAACAATAGGGCTTAAGAAGCACTAAGAAGAGCAACAGAAGAAAAACAACCTCTTAGACTTTGATATAGGGTTAATCTTTCTGTTTTACATCCCGACTTATATCACAATGGCCCTGAGTCAGGATACTCTTACTCAAAATTGTAGTGGACTTGATCACCTCATTGTTCTCTAGTGTGTACTATGGAATTTTTCTTTACAACTACTGGTGGTATTAACTGCAAATATTTTAAAATATGAAATGAAAGAAACCCATGAGAAGATAAATCCTTGAGGCATTCTTCCTTGTTAATCACATGTCCACAGACCCCATCCCATGTTCTTGAGCTCCCACCCTCACTCGATCTATACACTTTGCAATTGCAGATTTGAAAGGGAGAATGTTTCCCTTTATTGCTTCTACATTTTGCACATATTGTCTTCCACGACAATTACAACAAAAAACCCAGTTGCAGCCTCACTATCATGCTAATGAGATTGACCTCTCAAAAGCCCTGAATACTCCAAAAAAGTAGACACTGGTGCCTGGATCATATTTGCTCTAGAAAAAGTCATCCCATATCTTCTCGTACCATTGTTCCTAAATCCTCCTACAATGTTCATGTTAACTCCAAAATTTGCACCCTAAATCCAAGCACCTAAACACTTAGAAATTCTAGAGAACATGGGAACAATCACAAGTTTGTGGGTAAACTATGCAAGTGATTGAACCTATGGATTCTAGGCCGGTTCCTTTAGATTTAGAATATCACCTAATACTAAAAATTCAAACTTGGAGAAAATGATATAAAAATAACTGAGATAAAACCTAACTAACAAGTGATACACCAAAATGAGTGCAGATTTCCTCAAAGTCACAAATCTGTACCTATCAGACACATATTAATAAATTCTGCAATTGAAATCACTTTTCAATACCTAGGATGATTTAGAACTCAAAATTAGGGTTTGATACCACTAATAATGAGAAATCAATCAACAAACAGGCAAACTCTGCAAAAGGTTAAATTCTTTACAATTTAGAGAAGGAATTAGAATAATTCACTAATCTATAACTTGAAAAAGACAACACTTAGATGCAGAAAACTTGAAAGGCTCCAAAACAGATATTCAGAAAGACATGCAAATAACATGCCTAGCTTTATAATCCTCAAAACTCTGCAAAATTGGCTACCAAATAATAGGAAAATGGTGAAGGAACAATATGCTCACTTAACACCTCTTTTTTCCAAAAACTTTAAACCCCTTACAAATGAGGTGAAAATACAATAAAAAGAGTTTTAAAACCCTAACTCAGATGCATGAAAAATCCTTATGAAACAAGGAGTCAAACTGTCCAAAAATGAAGTGTAAGTGCCCCTTGAACTCCCTCAAGCCATATGTAATTGAAGTATCACTTAAAATCTCCTCAAAATTGTACCAAATTTTCAAAAATCATGCATATTTGGTGGGGGTCGGATATGAAGGAAAAGTCTATCAAAACATGAGTATAACTGCTCGAAACTGATAGTAAACTGCTCCAAAAAGATCCTCAACTAATACTATATGGTAGAAGACTAAAAAACCTCCTCCAAATGACTCCAAGATGTTGTCAACAGCCTCTAATCTGCCTCCACAACTGAACCAAACTGAAAGAGCTCCTCTTTTATCAGAAATGATGACCTCAACCTTGACTATATACTTATTTCATATATTCTGCAAAACTTATATATATATATTTTTCCAAACTATAATCAATCTATTTAATATTTAATAAATAACAAACTTATACATAAATATATAAATAGAATAAAATTCTATTTAATATATATAATTCTAAGTTAAAGTTTGTTCTTTATTAAATATTAAATATATTGAATAGAATATCAAATTTAATTTTAACAATATAAATTATAATATAGTTTCTATTTAAGTTAAATAGATAATGAATTTATCTATTTCATTTAAATAGAAACTTAGAGTATAAGTTATATCGTTAAAATTAAATTAGAAAGGAAGAATATATATAAAAATTAGTGCCTAATATATTAATAAAACAAAAATATATAATCAATACATTTGGAAATACCTAATTTTAACATGCATAATAACTCAACTTATTTTATGGTCAACATGACCCTTCGAAATATTTGTGCTTCCTCTACAAAGGCATGTGATCAATAAGGCATGCCATGCTGCAAGAGGCATCTATATGCTGCTATGTCTAAGTTCAGGCATCGCAGACCCCAAAAGTTTATGAAATTTTACAAAGCATTCTATATTTCATCTTTTGTATCTTTACTTAGGTATTTTTCGTATTATGAAGAGGAAGAAACCCTAGGGTTTCATGCTACCACCACCATGCATACATTTCATCTTTGGTTCTTTCCTTTGGCTCTTGTTGTATTTATGCTCATAGTTTTGACTTGGCATACTTGAAACTCGACCTTATGCTGCAAAAATTCAGGTTTTGTAATAGCAAATCCAACCTTGATATGGCACTTCAGCTGTGAAGCACGACTTTTAGTGGTATTTGATAACATGGTGTTGGTTATACCTATCATGAATCTCAGTTTTACTGGCATTTCACGAGCTATGCATGAAACTCACAAGTTTTTGACCTAATACATTCAACAGTGAACTAAGACTTGGCTCAGGGTTTTGACTGTCATCTTCTTGGCTCATGACTATGAGATAAGTACATCTCATCTTTGCTTAACTTTCTGTTTGAAATTTGTCCTTCATAGCGTAGATTTTAAGGCTTTTGAAAGCCAGATTTATCATTTTTAGTATTGCATGAAAAGATGAGAACAGGGAAATGTGCTATGTATACTTCTACGTGTTTTACCTTTCTCTATGGTAGTTTGGTTAGCTTGTACATATTGGCTCCTCAAGGCCAAGCTTATTCCTCTTTCCATTGTGCAATAAACTTAGGCTTTTCTTTACTGTTGAAAAGATGAAATGTCAAGAGTTTCCTTTACATGTACATGCTATGACATATCTTTGAAAGCTTACTTTATTTGTATCTTTCATTGCCCTTTCTTGGTACTCACTATGATCATTTGATATGAAACATCTATGCACTTCCTTTGCTTGGTACTTAGCTTCTAATTAGTAGCTACTTGGACTCGAGCTTTGAATTTCTTCAAGCTGTAGCTGGAAGTTTATGACTGTGACTTTATTTGCAACACTTTTGTCCTTAATTTTGATATTTAAACACTGTGACAGACCGTGCCTATGTATTACCATTATTTGTTCATAGCCAGATTTATCATTTCAACTTGGCTCCTTTTAGCTATACCCAACCATCTTCTTGGATCCTTGAATATCTAATGTCTACCATGATCCTATTTTGTTGTACTCTACTGAAAGCAGACAACACCAGCATGCTTTTGACTCCATCCTTCAATTTTCTACATCACTGTCATTTCATTCTAGTTTGCATAATTATTTTGGCTATCCTCTGTTATTACCAACTACTTGGAATGAAACATTGAAGAATATTTAGCTTTTTTGCTAAAATGAACTGGAACTCAGCTGGATCTTTGACTCTGTAACTTTGTATTCATGGCTGTAACAAATTGGTTCTTAAACTTCAGCTCTTTGAACTTGATAATTCATTGTACATGCTGAATGTTGAAGTTTTTTATCGGCTTCTCATCTTCACTTCTTAAATAATATTTGTAGTTGGAATGATTCTCTTTTTGTTTTATGCATGCACCATTGATAACACTATTTAGAAGTATTTCTTGTTCAAACACGACCATGACTCCTTCCAGTAATGAAAGCTTTCTTCAGATATATATACATAACTTGGCTTCTCATTCTTTAGTACTTTTGAAATTCATATCCATGAATGTTGACAAATCTGTATTTTAACAATGAGATTGTGCATGAGTTTATTTTCTATGATTTGTCTCCCATAGGATCACTGCATCTAGCACTATTTCTTTAATCTTTTCTTGCTATGTGATATTCTATTTGTAGATTATTGATTTCAAATATGACAAATTTATAGCACATATTTTAGCAAGGAAATCTATTTATGGGGTTCGAGCACGGGCTAGTGACACCCATAATCATATTTCCTATGACCTTAATCTTGATATTTAGCACATGAACAATAATTGATTAGCACTTTATATCCTCATTTTGACATGATATAGCCACTGTCTAAAAATGCACACTTAATGACAACAAATAAATAAATTGTGTCCTATTTAGTCTTCAACCTACACATGAAGGAAACTTTATTAGTATAAAAAATGATTTTATTTCTATTTTTTTCTTGCTGAATATGTATCTGTACAGCTGTCATGCTTAGAGATAGGTGTTAATTTCATCATTGCTTAGTCTTTTTAGACTAACACCCTCTCTTCCATATTTTGCAGACACCTCCAGGATGCGGGACCTCTTCAATTAGCCAACCAAAGCTACTCAACAACCTCATCCATCATTCCATTCAGGCAATGATGGATTTGACCCTTATCTCTTTATTGACTTCTGTACATATGCATGTTTTCTTCTATTTCTTGCATTTTTTCAATAAGCTATCACATGGCTTGTATGGGACTCATTCTATATATTCCTTTTCAAATGAATAAAGAATTTTTTATTGCAAATACACTTATATTTTACTTGTAAAAAATGCATTTGCACATTAAAGAAATGTCTACTTTTTTTTTCTGTACTTTTCTATACTTTCCATCTAGCATATAGTAATTAATCATGAATGCTTCAAAAATTTTAAATGTACCAAGAGTACCTTTTATCGATGTTGTCTAAACTTTTGCCAATTTTAGCATGATGCTAAAATTGGTAACATTTTTTGCGACCTCTCAGGGGTGTTTGCCTGCTGAACAAAATGGACCAGCTGCCTTTTGCATTCCATTGGGCACAGAGTCTTTTATTTTGATAAAATTGAACCTTCTCAAACCTTAGAAAACTCATGCTAGTTGAAAACTTAAACACATTACTCAACTAAAAAATTGAAACTGAAACGGAAACTAAATACCTCATGCTAGTTGTTTAGGAAATTTGTGTTTGTCTGCCTTCAACATCATCATATTGGTGCTATACCAGTTCTATGAGGGACTTTACCTCATTCTGAGGTATACATCTATATGATGATGCTAATGGGATACAGTTATAGATTTGCAAATAGCTAGCTTGAGGTAGAAAACAAATTTGAGTCCATTTTCTGAATTATGCACTTTCTCCTGGAAAATTTGTCTTCTCTTCTGAAGTCTGCAAGCTGTTAGGAAAGGTCATGGATGACCTATTTTGGAGTGTGGCCATTGTGCCTAATTTGAAACCTTGGAATGTCCAATCTTTCGCATTAGGATTAATGTATACATTTCTGAATAGTTCTGCCATGAAGTAGTCTAACTTGCAGCCTTCAAAAAACTACTAACTACTAATTGAAACAAACTACTAACTAAAATTGAAATGTGCCTAGCACTTGGAGAAAGCAAGCTAAAACTAAAAACCTCTAACCTACCCTAAGCTAACCAATCATCCCAGCCTCAGATACATCCATTAACAGATTGATTGAAATAGCTTCCTTTTCTCACCAATAATGGATGAGATGTATGCATACATGCAACTAAAAAGATATGCAATATAACTTGAAGAATCTGAAACTCCTGAAGCATATCTTGAACATAATAGACCAGATCACATACCTCTTGTATTTGATCAATATCAATGCAGATTTTAGATAAATAAATATGTTGGATCTGCTCATCAAAGACTAAGAACTTAGGCACAAGCTCCATTCTGGAAAGATGCCCGATTGGGAAACCTCTTGAGAGCATAAACTTGAGGGTCTCCTTGCTGGTTCCTTTACTTTCCCTTGAGTCTTCATGACTATCCTTCATTATTGACAGCCAAGTCAATTCCTCCTCTATGGTCAAAGGATCATCACCTTTTGTTAAGTCAGCTAGGAGCTCATCAAAACTATTGATCCATTGGGAATTAGGAGCACTAGGTTCCATCTTTGCTTCCTGCACATAATCTATAGAAAGAATGTCCTCCAAAATAGAGCAGCCTTGAATAGGCACCAATATTGATCCCTTAACAGTAAGCTTCTCACAGAAGTCTGCAATAATGTTATCAAAACATTCTTCTAAGCTTTGATCAGCCTCTGTAACATGAATATTTTGTTGTGCTAATGTGACTGGAATCACTTCTTCCTTCTCTTGATCAAAAAAAGAAGGTAACTCATCAAATAGAAGTACAACCATTTCTTGCTGTTCAAAATAGTCTCCTTGATCTGGAGATGACTTGCATGGAACCACCTTGACAATTTCATGATCAGTTGTATCTGATTTACCTTCATTACCTTCATGCTCTTGTATGAGGATAGGCTTCAATTCTTCATAAGGCTACAATTGCTCTATAACAGGTGTTTGTGCTAGAAGGATATCACTAAAACTTGGGAATAAAGGCTTAACTGGCTCTTTATTCATAGGTTCTCTAGACATAGGAGTTCTCTAACTTGGAACTTTACATTCAATAGACTTAGGAGACTCAGCTTGCCCAAAATGCATGAAGCTTGGAATTTTACGCTTAAGAGCCTTTTGTTCAGCCATTTGTAATCTCATCTTTGCTTCCTTAACAACAATTTGATGATCAAGCTCTTCTTCCCATTGTTTCACTTGCTACTCATGTAATTGATCCTCATTTCCTTGCTCTTGATTTGGTTGAACAAGCTTTCTAGGCTCATAAAACTTTTTCATTTTAACACAATCCCAGCATTGAGGCTGATTGGAAATATCTGCATGTTGATTAGGCACAAAATAGTCTCCTTGGAACTGGTTATAACTCTGTGTTTGCTACCTTTGAGCCCATGCCCATGATCCTTCTTGTTGGAGAGCCTTCTCATAAGCCTGTACAAGGGCATATTGAATGGGAGCATACTGAATATACTGATAGCCTCATGAGGTATGGTAGCTTGGACTAAAAATAGTCTTAGGATGACTTTCATATGGCTAATAATTAGCCCATCGAGCATTACTCTTATAATAGGATGGTGAGTATTCTTGCTGCCCACAATAATATGACATTTCTATTCATGTAATAAGCTAGAAATCTGAATATAAAAAATGATCTAAAAAATACCAGCACTTGACCTTATAAAACCAACAAATCTTTTGCTGCAGAATTGCCAAGTATGTGTTTGAATCATGCCTCCAAAGGCTGTAACACTGATGCCCACACCAAAACTGTAATGATATGAAGCTCAACCAAACTGTGAAACAGTTGGTTCCACCAGGCATGCCAAAAATTGTTAACTCTAGAATTTGCACCCTAAATCCAAGTACCTAAACACTTAGAAATTCTGGAGAACATGGGAACAATCACAAGTTTGTGGGTAAACTATGCAGGTGATTGAACCTCCAGATTCTAGGTCGGTTCCTTTAGATTTAGAATATCACCTAATACTGAAAATTCAAACTTGGAGAAAATGATAGAAAAATAACTAAGATAAAACCTAACTAACAGGTGATACACCAAAATGAGTGTAGATTTCCTCAAAGTCACAAATCTATACCTATCAGACACATTACTAAATTCTACAATTGAAATCACTTTTCAATACCTAGGATGATTTAGAACTCAAAATTAGGGTTTGATATCACTAATAATGAGAAATCAATCAACAAACAGGCAAACTCTGCAAAAGGTTAAATTCTTTACAATTTAGAGAAGGAATTAGAATAATTCACTAATCTGTAACTTGAAAGAGACAACACTTAGATGTAGAAAACTTGAAAGACTCCAAAACAGATATTCAGAAAGACATGCAAATAACAGGCCCAGCTTTATAATCCTCAAAACTCTACAAAAATGGGTACAAAATAATAGGAAAATGGTGAAGGAACAATATGCTCACTTAACACCTCTTTTTCCAAAAACTCTAAACCCCTTACAAATGAGGTGAAAATACAATAAAAAGAGTTTCAAAACCCTAACTCGGATGCATGAAAAATCCTTATGAAACAAGGAGTCAAACTGTCCAAAAATGAAGTGTAAGTGCCCCTTGAACTCCCTCAAGCCATGTGTAACTGAAGTATCACTTAAAATCTCCTCAAAATTGTACCAAATTATCAAAAAACATGCATATTTGGTGGGGGTCGGATATGAAGGAAAAGTTTGTCAAAACATGAGTATAATTGCTCGAAACTGATAGTAAACTGCTCCAAAAAGATCCTCAACTGATACTATCTAGTAGAAGACTAAAAAACCTCCTCCAAATGACTCCAAGATGTTGTCAACAGCCTCTAATCTGCCTCCACAACTGAACCAAACTGAAAGAGCTCCTCTTTTATCAGAAATGATGACCTCAACCTTGACTATATACTTATTTATTTCATATATTCTGCAAAAATTATATATATATTTTTCCAAACTATAATCAATCTATTTAATATTTAATAAATAACAAACTTATACATAAATATATAAATAGAATAAAATTCTATTTAATATATATAATTCTAAGTTAAAGTTTGTTCTTTATTAAATATTAAATATATTGAATAGAATATCAAATTTGATTTTAACAATATAAATTATAATATAGTTTCTATTTAAGTTAAATAGATAATGAATTTATCTATTTCATTTAAATAGAAACTTAGAGTATAAATTATATAGTTAAAATTAAATTAGAAAGGAAGAATATATATAAAAATTAGTGCCTAATATATTAATAAAACAAAAATATAATCAATACATTTGGAAATACCTAATTTTAACATGCATAATAACTCGAAACTTGTTTTATGGTCAACATGACCCTTCGAAATATATGTGCTTCCTCTACAAAGGCACATGATCAATAAGGCGTGGCATGCTGCAATAGGCATTCGTATGCTGATGTGTTTAAGTCTAGGCATCGCAGACTCCAAAAGTTTATGAAATTTTACAAAGCATTCTATATTTCATCTTTTGTATCTTTACTTAGGTATTTTTCATATTATGAAGAGGAAGAAACCGTAGGGTTTCATGCTGCCACCACCATGCATACATTTAATCTCTGGTTCTTTCCTTTGCCTCTTGTTGTATTTATGCTCATAGTTTTGACTCAACATACTTGAAACTCAACCTTATACTGCAAAAATTTGAGTTTTGTAATAGTGAATCCAACCTTGATGTGGCACTTCAGCTGTGAAGCACAGCTTTTATTGGTATTTGATAACATGGCGCTGGTTGTACCTATCATGAATCTCATTTTTACTAGCATTTCATGAGCTATGCGTGAAACTCACAAGTTTTTGACCTAATACGTTCAACAATGAACTAAGACTTGGCTTAGGGTTTTGACTATCATCTTCTTGGCTCATGACTATGAGATAAGTACATCTCATCTTTGCTTAACTTGTTGTTTGAAATTCGTCCTTCATAGCGTAGATTTTAAGGCTTTTGAAAGCCAGATTTATCATTTTTAGTATTGCATGAAAAGATGAGAACAAGGAATTGTGCTATGTATACTTCTGCGTGTTTTACCTTTCTCTGTGGTAGTTTGCTTAGCTTGTACATATTGGCTCCTCAAGGCCAAGCTTATTCCTCTTTCCATTGTGCAATAAACTTAGGCTTTTCTTTACTATTGAAAAGATGAAATGTCAAGAGTTTCCTTTACATGTACATGCTATGACATATCTTTGAAAGCTTACTTTATTTGTATCTTTCATTGCCCTTTCTTGGTACTCACTATGGTCATTTGATATGAAACATCTCTGCACTTCCTTTGCTTGGTACTCAGCTTCTAATTAGCAACTACTTGGACTCGAGCTTTGAATTTCTTCAAGTTGTAGCTGGAAGTTTATGACTGTGACTTTATTTGCAACACTTTTGTCCTTAATTTTGATATTTAAACACAGTGATAGACTGTGCTTGTGTATTACCATTATTTGTTCATAGCCAGATTTATCATTTCAACTTGGCTCCTTTTAGCTATACCCAACCATCTTCTTGGATCTTTGAATATCTAATGTCTACCATGATCCCATTTTGTTGTACTCGGCTGAAAGCAGACAACACCAGCATGCTTTTGACTCCATCCTTCAATTTTCTACATCATTGTCATTTCATTCTAGTTTGCATAATTATTTTGGCTATCCTCTGTTATTACCAGCTACTTGGAATGAAACATTGAAGAATATTTAGCTTTTTTGCTAAAATGAACTGGAACTCAGCTGGATCTTTGACTCTGTAACTTTGTATTCATGGCTGTAACAAATTGGTTCTTAAACTTCAGCTCTTTGAACTTGATAATTCATTATACATGTTGAATGTTGAAGTTGTTTATCGTCTGCTCATCTTCACTTCTTAAATAATATGTGCAGTTGGAATGATTCTCTTTTTTTTATGCATGCACCATTGATAACACTGTTTAGAAGTATTTCTTGTTCAAACACGACCATGACTCCTTCCAGTAATGAAAGCTTTCTTTGGCTATATATTCATAACTTGGCTTTTCATTCTTTAGTACTTTTGAAAGTCATATCCATGAATGTTGACAAATCTGTATTTTAACAATGAGACTGTGCACGAGTTTATTTTCTGTGATTTGTCTCCCATAGCATCATTGCATCTGGCACTATTTCTTTAATCTTTTCCAAATATGTGATATTCTATTTGTAGATCATTGATTTCAAATATGACAAATTTATAGCACATATTTTAGCAAGGAAACCTATTTATGGGGTTTGAGCACGGGCTCATGACACCCATAATCAGATTTCCTATGACCTTAATCTTGATATTTAACACATGAACAATAATTGATTAGCACATTGTATCCTAATTTTGACATGATATAGCCACTGTCTGAAAATGCACACTTAATGACAACAAATAAATAAACTGTGTCATGTTTAGTCTTCAACCTGCACATGAAGGAAACATTATTAGTATAAAAAATGATTTTATTTCTATTTTTTTCTTGCTGAATATGTATTTGTACAATTGTCATGCTTAGAGATAGGTGTCAATTTCATCATTGCTTAGTGTTTTTAGACTAACACCCTCTCTTCCATATTTTGCAGACACCTCCAGGATGCTAGACCTCTTCAATCAGCCAACCAAAGCTACTCAACAACCTCGTCCATCATTCCATCCAGGCAATGATGGATTTGACCCTTATCTCTTTCTTGACTTCTGTACATATGCATGTTTTCTTCTATTTTTTGCATTTTTTCAATAAGTTATCCCATGGCTTGTATGGGACTCATTCTGTATATTCCTTTGCAAATGAATAAAGAATTTTTGATTGCAAATACACTTATATTTTACTTGTGAAAAATGCATTTGCACATTAAAGAAATGTCTACTTTTTTTTTTTCTGTACTTTTCTGCACTTTCCATCCAGCATATAGTAATTAATCATGAATGCTTAAAAAAATTTAAATGTACCAAGAGTACCTTTTACCGATGTTGTCTAAACTTTTGCCAATTTTAGCATGATGCTAAAATTGGTAACAGTTCCCTCGAGATGTTTCCATAATTCAACCAAATGGATACAAGCCTGAAAGCCCAAGAAATAGATACAACTCTTCAAGATTACAACAAATCTTGGAGAAAATGCCAGAGTCGATGCAATTGCTAAACAAAGCTTTTGGTTGAAATTGTTTGAATTCTTTGACTGGTAGTTTCAAACCCTGGTGCTACCAAGTCAAATTTAAACCCTAGAAATGGATCACAACAGTTCAAATGTGAAACATTTCTTTTAAAGAAGATGCTAACATTGATGGGTAACTGCTAGCCAAAGCATCTACATGTGAACATTTTGTCATTAGTTCAACAATAACTTGTAGCCATGATGCCCTATAAACCTTACAAGAGGTACAAATGCTTTCAAGAAATGCCAAATTCAATCTCTGATTACCAGTCAGAATATTTAGTTGCAAATATTAAAATTCTTGTACAGCTAGCTTCAAGACATGGTGCCACCTTTTCAAAATCTGATTGCAGAGCTTCAAATTTACAGTTCATACCAAATTCATTACACACTTGCTAGCCAGAGAATAACGTTGCAAGTTTTGGCATTTGTGAACCCACAATTCAAGCTCTGGTGCAAGCCATTCAAATTCAAACCCCAAAAATGCTAGAAACAGAATGCAGCGGTTCAAACTTACTGCAAGTCTTAATAAACAAAAAAATTCACTCCGCTATTATTAATAATTTATGAAGAGAACTTATTAATAGTAAAATACAAATCGTGTAATTTTAGAGCGAATATTAATAATTTATGAAGAAAACTCTGGGAATATTAATAACCGTAGAACGACTTTCTCTGAGTAAAATAGGTACTTATCAAAACGTGTTTAATTAATTTGTTGTTTTCGTTATTTTCGATATTTGGGAGTCTTTTTCTATAATATTATCGGTGATTATATTTTTTTTTTTTCTGAGGTAGTTACAGATACCTGGTTTCAAATAATTTCAATATATTAATTAATAACAATTACCATAGGATAATATAAGTTTTCTATACTATATCAAATTGTATTTGGAAAAATTAGATTAATTTGTGTATCTGAAAAAATTTAGATTAAATTGTGTATTTATGTTTATTTGAATTAGAAACTATGAAAATTGGAATGAGAAAGACTTTTATATATTTTCATTCAAAATGTTGAATAAAAATAGATATACAATTTTATACAAAAGTTTTAAATACAATTAGAAATAATTATTAGAGCTATTAGATTTCTACAATCCATAGACATGTAATGCAAGTTTCTCAATTAGATCCTGTGAACATTTATGCCAATCAATTTTAAATTAACATGAGAGAATAGACTAATAACATTGCAACTTGTACTTTGTTTTAGTTTTATTTGTCTACAACTTGTACTTTCTATATTTTATATGGATTTAGATATTATACATATTTTATAATGTTATATGATTGTATTGAAATATAGTTAAGTTTTAATCATTTTAGTTGATAAACAGTAAACATAAGATACATAATAGAATGATGTTACTAGGTACAATTTTATATGGATTTAAATATCATATATGTTTTAAAATGTTATATAATTGTATTGAAAAATGGTGAAACTTTAGTCACATTTAAATACACTAATGTTATTTAATGAACTAAACATATGATAGTATATATATTAAGTATCTCATATGATTTTATGTATTAAAATAAAATTATTAATAATATATATTTATTTTAATATAAATTATTTTATATATTTTTATTATTATAGATTATAAAATTTTAAAAATTTATATTTAATAATTTTATTTTTTATTTTTACAATTATGACTATTGAAATAAAATTTTGAAAAAAATTATGATCTTTTTATTAATTTAAAAATAAAATAATATAAAATTCCTCTAAAAAGTATATAATAAAATATTTAAAACTAAATGACACTAAAATGATAATTTTATTAAAAATTATTTAATATATTACATATTACACTTATTAATAATATTATTATATAAATATAACTATTATAAAATCTTAATATTGTACATCATATAAAAATAAATTATAATTATTATTTTATTTTCAAAATTTGTTTTAATGATAAATTATAATTATAATTTATGCTCAAAAGAATTGTTTAAAGTAAAATAATAATCATAACTTTTTATGTATATTAAATAATTAATAATGTAATATATATGATGTATAGTATTAAAATTTCATAATAGTTATATTTATATAATATTATTAATAAGTATAATATTGTATATTAAATAATTTGTAATAGAATTAACATGTGTTATAACTATTGATGAGGATGCGGGAATGTTGGTCCAGGAATGAGAACTAGAGGGCGCACTCAGAGGAAGATCCTTGAAAAGCCAAAGGAACTAAAGGACCTGAAAGATGCTATCCAGAAGATGGAGGACCTGAAGATGAAGCGAAGAAAATGATAAAAAAAACAATTAGCTAGTAACTATTTTTCTTTGCTTTGTTGTCGTATCTATGAGTGTTTTGGGTCTTTCTTTTGTTTTTCCAGTAGGCGTTTCTTTTTGGACATCTTTCATGCTATATCTTTATGCTTTAATGTAAATGGTTTCGGGTTCCATTCAAAACCTATTTTTACCTTAATAAAAAACATGTGTCATTTATTTTTTAAATTTTTATTATATTTTTAATTTAACAATTGAAATCTTACTTTAGGGATTTGTATGAAATATGTTAATTAAGGATGTATGAAATAGCATTAGTATAAATAGTAATAGGTTGGTACTTTTGTTTTAATTTAAATTAAATATTTTAAAAAGGATATGTGAGTGAGTAAAGAAATCTTTCCAAGTGTTATACTTTTAAATATAATTTAAATTATTAATTTTATTTATATTAAATATTTCGAAGTAAGTGTAAAAAATAAGTAAAAATGTGAAATGAGTAGATGTTATATTTAATTATAAATTTGGAGAGTTATATTTTAGTTGTACTTTTTTAAAAGTGAAAAAATGAAATGACTACACATAATATTTAACAAGTGCCACATAGTGGCCTTTAGTTTTATAGTTAAGGTTAATTTTAATTTATATGTAAATTGATTTTTAATTATATTATAAAATTATTATAATTATAATTTGTAATAATATTTTTTTTTAATTTTATAAATAATTACAAAATATAAATTATAATTAATTTTAGCATTAATTATTTAGGCCAAATAACTATATAACTACTTTTCATAGAGTACACAATTGAAAAATAATAACAATATTATAATGTTATTATATTAAATTTAAATTTATATAAAAATCCTAAAAAAACTCAAATCATGCTCGTTATTCCTAAAAAAGCGGTCTATAAGACCTCAAATGTATTAGCCAATCATATCATTAAAAAATAATTTTCATAATTTATAAACTTAGAAAATTTACATTTAGACTATATAATATATAAAATATATGTTATTTTTAACAAAATAAGAAATAAACTAAATTGTAATTCGTGCAAAAAATTAATTTTAATCACTCGTTAATGAAATCCATAAAGTGATGCAATAGTACTTGCTTAACCTATCGACAAGTACTAACAAGTGCCACCTAGTGGCAGTACTTGCCTTTAATTTTACTTCTTAATGTTAATGTTAATTATAATAGAAATAGAATAAATATTAGAATTATAATAGTTTTTAATTTTGTAGAGTTCATCATTCTTATTCTTATATATAGACTAAATTACTATATTTAGTATTTTTTAATAAATGTGTAAAATAATATTAAAAAATAATTCATTAACAAATCTATAATAAAATATTAAGTTATTATATATGTAGCAAGATTTTATGTATTATTAATTGTATATTAAAATTAAATCTATTTATTTATTATTATATAAAATATATTTAAAATTTATATAATGTAAATTCCTAAATATTTTTAAAAATATTATTATATTAATAATTTAGAGATATTTCACATAATTAAAATATTATCATATTATTATATTCTAATAGTATATTTTATATTAATATTTAATACATATATTTATTATTTAATTATATATAAATTAAAATTTTATATAATACTTTAAAAATAAAATCAAATAAACATTCAATAGTTTTAAATATAATATAACAAAGGATCTCATATTATGTTAAATGTTTATTAAAATCTCAAAGTTAAATAGGAAGGAAAATAAATTTAAGTAGTTTATTTTTATTTTAAAATAGTAAAAAAATTTAACAATAACATAAGCTAAAAAAATGGCAATAAAATTGTTACATTCCTAGAATTTCATGTATAAGACCCCAAACCTATTTAACCAATGAGATAATCAATAAATCATTTTTCCAATTTATAAAGTTAAAAAAAACTACATTTAAACTATAAAAAATGTGAAATTTTTAATAAAATAAGATAAATACTAAATTGTAATTGGTAGAAACAAGTTGTTTTAATAACGAGTTAAAGGAGAAAATTCAAAAATCATTACAATAGTAAATTATTTTAAAATATAAATTATTTCTCATCACTCATTTTTCTATTTAAAAAACAGGAGAGGAATGCGAAGGAATAAGGTTTTGTTATTTGCTTCTCTATGTACCTTCCACAAATACAAAATAAACCACTAAAAATCTTAGGGAGGAATTTGAACCACTCTCTTCCACCTCTTAGAATTATTTTTTACTTTGTGGGTGTAAATTTTTTATTGGTAATATATTATATAAATTAATAAATATTATTGAATTTATTGGTAATATATCATACTTTTACAAAATAAGAATTAAATATTAGATATATTAACATGCAATAAATAAATATATGGAGTCTAGTTTAGTTAGAAGAGTAATAAAATTAATTATAATTTTATGTGTAATTGATAAGAATCGATAATAATTAAATTTTGTAAAATAATATACTAGTAGTCTTTAGTTTTATAATTAATTTTAATTTATATCTAAATATAATTCTAATATTAATAAATGTATTATAATTATTAAATATATTTTAATTAATTATAAAACATAGCACACCTTATAAAATAACTATTAATTCAATTATATATACTATTTATAATAAATATAATTAAATAGATTTAAGTTAATCTACAACGAAACTTATAGTTAAATCCGACAAGTACTAGCCACTACATGACACTTGTTCTACTTAAATCATCAAGCTTTAATAAAGAAGTTTGATTAGTTGTAAATTTTATATTAAAGTTTTTAACAAAACAAAAAAAAATTCTTTCCATAATAATAATCAAATTCTTTTATTGTTGTAGACCTTCATTTGTCCAACTTGCTTGCTATATCATAATCGATGTACCCTCAGAGTTGAGTATCCTATAGGCATGATCTAAAGTACCTTTGAGATACCTTAATATCCATTGAATTTTCTACTGATGAGGTTTTCCTTGATTTCTCGTAAATTTTCTCACAACTCCCACTGCATGGGCAATATCTAGATGAGTACAAACCATGACATACATAAGACTGCTAACTTTAGCTGAATAAGGAACACTCTTCATGTGTTCTCATTCTTCATTAGTTATGGTACACATAGCTAATGATAAATGAAAGTGATTAGCTAAAGGATTACTAATGTGTTTTTCATGCTTCATGTTGAGCCTATCCAATATTTTGTCAATATACTTCTCTTGAGTCAATCTGATTTGTCTCTTTTGTCTATCCTTGATTATAGTCATGCCAAAAATCCTTTTGTCTTCCCCTATATCTTTCATGGAAAATCTCTGAGCTAAATGTTGGTTTAATTTCTTAATAACTCTCATGTTTCTACTAGTGACTAACATGTCATCAACATAAAGTAGAAGTATTAAAAGATCACCATTTGTAAGCCACTTGATGTAGAGACATGGATTATATTTATAGTAAAGGAAGTTATGCTCAACCATGAATCTATCAAAATGATGATATCATTGAATCTGGGCTTGCTTGAGGCCATACAAGCTACACTTGAGTTTGCAATGTAAATGTTCATGACTTGGTTTAAAAAAGCCTTTAGGCTACTCCATGCACCAATCTTCTTCAACATATATATGTAGAAAATTCGCCTTGACATCAAGCTACTCAAGCTCAAGATCCCACACTATTTTCGTACCTAGGACTACTCGAATGGTTTTCATTTTGATGATGGGAGAGAATATTTTTGCATTGAAGTAAATCCCCTTCTATTGATCAAATCCTTTTATTACTAATATTTCCAGATAGTGTTGTTTTCCTCCATCTTTTTCTTTTAGTAGATAGACCCATTTGTTCTTCAAAGGTCTCCAATTAGGTAGGAGCTTCACCAAGTCCCAAGTGTCATTGGTCTCTAGAGAGGCCATTTCTTCATGCATATCTTCCTTTCACTTCATTGAGTTTTGATCTTTGCAAGACTGCTTGAATGTTGTAGGCTCTGACAGGTCTGAGAGAAAAAACTCATAATCATCTAGTTTAGATGGAGGCTTCTTCTATCTTGTTGACCTCCTTAATTGAGATGCTTTCTCCCTGAAATCACTCTATGATGGTAGACTACTGTGTTTCTCATTATTGTCTTATGACTGAGTATTTACAGGTTCAACGCTTTGATTTTGTATACCTCCATTGGATTGTGGAGACAAATTGCCCTATTTTGGAACATAGAATTATTTTGTTCCCCCAATTTTAGCTTGTGAAGACACATCATGTTCCTAGTCATAGGGTTGAAGGGGTTGTGTATTGCAATTAAATAAATACATATGAGGTTGTGAATGTGGTGTAGAAGCATGGATTGCTAGCATGGAAAAATCAATGCCCAAGTGAGCTATTGTGTACAAAGTGGTAGAGAGAGGCATAATTGAAAGAAGTGCCTTCACAAAAGGAGGTTACATGCTAATAGATGGGGCTTTCATATTAATAGAATGAGGCATCATCTGATTGTTAGGAGGAAACACTGAATTTGAAGAAGGATGCACATTATTTAGAGTGGGTTGGGAACTATTTATTAAAGGTAGTGATGACACAGGTTGTGGTAGGGAAAAAATAGGGGTTTAAACATGAGGTTGCATAATAAAATTTGAAGTCTAAAAAGTGACAATGGGAATAATTTTCTACGTCTTAATTAAATTATAACCATTATTAAACAAATCAACCTCAATGAAATTATTTTTGAGAATGTGTCCTATTTTTGCAAACTTGGAAATTTTTTCTCGTTGAAGATAACATCCCAACTACAAGTCACTTTCTTGGTGATAGAATCCTAAAGTTAGAAACCAAACTGATCCTCCTCATAGCCAAGAAAAATACATTTTTTTTAACTTTACATGTCCAACTTTGTTCTCTATTCTTTAGGAACATGAGCAAAGAATTCACAACCAAAAATGTGAAGATGAGAGAATGAAATACATTTTCTAGACCAAACTTCTTCAGGGATGCTAAAATCCAATCTAGATGAGGGGCTTCTATTGGTCAAATAAATAGTTGTGTTAACTACCTTTACCCAAAACTCCTTGCTTAATCTTGTATTTAACAACATACATTGATCCCTCTCAAGAATAGTTTTGTTCATCTGATCAACTGTACCATTTTATTGAGGAGCATATGATGCCACTTTGATCTATTTAATGCCATTATTTGCACACAAACCATCAAACTCACTAGAACAAAATTCTCCCCAATTATCAGTTTTTAAATTATTTTTTTATGCCCAATTTGATTCTCAAGCAAAGCTTTGAAAATTTTGATTTTTGAAAAAACTTATGATTTTCTATGCATCATGTAAACCCACACTTTATAAGTATAATCACCGATAAAAGAGAAAAATTAATTTGCACCTCCAAAAGATATTACCTCCGTAGGTCCAAAAATGTTTTAAAGCACAAGTTCTAAAGGAGTACTTTTCTTGTCTTTCTCTGTCCTCAAGAAACTAGTCTGACTCTATTTTTCATAAAGGAAATGCTCACATAATTCCAAATCAACCAATTTTAAGTATGGAATTTGATCCCTTTGAAGCATAAATTCAAGCCCCTTTTTTTCTCATATGCCTAAGCCCGTTGTGCCAAATTTCCAAACTATTGTCCACAACTATAATGCCCCACCAAGGAACCTAGGATAATTTAACCTGAAACATGTTTCTACATTTATAAAATAATCTTTTTCTTAAGAGTTTACAAAACAATAATGATAATAATGCGGAAGCAATACAACATAAGATAAAAACAAGTACATAAGTACAACTCCATTATAGTAAATGACTCTCAAGGGTTCCATGATGTAGAATTACATATACATTAATTAATTATTTTAGATTAAGTATAATTACAAATATCTCATATACAAATGAATAACACATACAAACTCATATAAATGAAACATAGATACAACCAATACCATAAGGTATACACAATAAATCAACATCCACCACACAAGTCACATGGTATGTAACAATAACTGAGTACAAAGTATAGTACAATATCTCAAAAGAATCACATCTGAAGAACTAATACAAGGTACATATATAAACATCATAAGATAGATATGAACAAGTCTCCAAAGAAGAATAAGAAGAAGGTAACAACAAAAAGGATCATCCAACACCGGTATAGGAACACCATAATCTCAAATGGTAAAATAATCACTACCACCCAACCTCATGGAACTAAAGGTCCACTCCCACTGTGCTAAGGAGATAACAATAGACCCCACTCAGATAAGAAATCTAACACAACAAAATAACTAAACAATGGATCTTGAAGGTTTTCTATCTCAAAAGGTACCACCAACTAATGATAAAGAAAATATAATAAATATCAAAATATCAACAAGTACCAATACCAATACCACATACCAAAACCAACCACAAGATACCAAATACCAAATACTGAACAAATACCAAAACCATACCAACAAATAATATTGAAATAACAAAGACACATCACTAGAGGAAAATGCAGAAAACTACGGAGGAGACTTAGGCTACATACTATGGGAGTGTCATCACATGGTCATCTACTTGAGTTACCCTAGACTAGTCACACTACACCTCAAATCCTCAAGCATTGAGTTAACCAAGACTAACCACTTTGGCCCCAGACCCTCAATACGACCCACGCAAAACTAGAATACCCTCTCATGAAAATGAGGAATTCTAATCATACCTAGTCTCTAGGTATCATCCCATTCCCATCCTTAGCCTTTACAAGCATTGAAGGCACAAGCGATGTATCCATAATTAATCTTGTATTTAATGTTATTCCCAAGTTTTATTATTAGATTATCACTTTTAACAAAATTACGATAGGTTACCTTGGTACTTGCCTCTTTGGGCCTCAGACCCCTATTGTAAGCCACTCCCCTAAGATGCACCTATTTAATCTCCCCTAGGCTCATAAATCACAAATAGATCTCTCAAATCATATAAAACATGATAATCAATTTCAATTCCATAAAAGATAATTGGAACTCACACTGGTCATCAAACAATAATCCCACAATTACAAGTTAGTGCTCAAACCATAGCATGATATAACACACCCTCTCAAAGAGTTCACAAAATAATGAGCTTAAGAAATCAGGTTGGATAAAAATAATCGTGACCATGTCAATATTACAGAAATACTAAAAATGCACGTCACATAGAAGACAAACCCCCCAAGCCTCCATATACCACTCTTAAAGACAACATAATTTCTCCAAATAAACAACATCAAACAAGGTAATAGAATATACTAAGTAGTCAAACCATAACACAAGTCTCAATTGTTTAAGCACAATCAATTTTGTTTATTAAAGTCTAGTTTGACTTATTAAGAAAACATTCATACAAAATCTCATGCATATATACTTTTTAAATAAGTATTTAAATAAAATCTCCATGCATATCAAGATACCATGTAATTAATAATAAAATAATGTTATTAATTTTCTAAATATAAATATTAATGAAAATATTAATATTAAAATCCGCATGTAAAAAAAATAATTTTTTTAAAAATAAATTAATAATAATAATAATTTTTTTAATTTTAAATCTAAAAATTAATAAATAATAATAATAATATATATTTTTAATAATTTTAAATCTAAAATTTTTTAATTTTTTTTGGCAAATTTTTTTATATTTATATTAATAATAATTTGGTTCAAAGGGCTCCCGGAGAAAGAACTAGTAAAGAAAACTCCGTTCGTTACCCATACATACAAAAGGAGCAGAAAGTTGCTCAAAGAAGATATAGAAGCCTACCCAAAAACCCATTAAATCTAAAAATTAATAAATAATAATATATATATTTTTAATAATTTTAAATCTAATTTTTTTAAAATAATAATAATATTTAATTTTTTTTATAGAAACTTTCAAATTATGTATACATGTAATTTTCTCTCTATGAAGCAATTGCATTTCAAGAACCTAGTTTTGCTATTTAATTTCAATTGGGTTTTCTTATTCAATCATTTTGATGATTTCAATTTCTATTGTTCTCTTGAATACTCTATTCAATAATTCAATCAAACTCTTATTGGACCTACATTTCATATTTTCCTAAAATAATTGTTTGTAGGTTTTCACCTTGAACAACCTAGGGTTTTAATCAAAACATAATTTTCTTTTAAATTTAAACACAAAGGGTTTCTAAAATACTGTAAAAGATTATGCTTATATACAAATTAATACACGTATGCTCACATGCATATTAAAATGCCAAAATTTCTTCTCACACAACAAAAACCCAAAAAGCTTTTCAAACCCAAACCCTCCAACAATTAGACCATAAACCTTCAATTCAAACCCTACAACAATCTGGAAAACATGAAGAAAATAATCTTTCCAAAAAGGAGATTTACAAAGGAAAATACAAACCCTACCTCAAATTCAATAGATCTGTGATGACACCATTCAAAAATTCAAGCTTCCAAAAATCCAAAATTTCAAGAAAATTCTTCAACTCCAAATTTCAAGCAAAACCTGTGATCTCTAGACCCGTGTCCCCAAAAATGGCTAAAGGGATTTTCCACATAGAAACCCCAATAGACAAAACTCAACATGCAACACCCAATCAGAAATTAGAACTCAACATCCTAACCTTATTTTTATCAATTTCCTTTTTGCATATTTAATTAATTATAATAATAATTATATGCACTTTTCACTTAATAAGCCTTAACTCAACTTTAAACTTAAATTTCTAATTCAATTTTATTAAATTGAATGTGCAACTTAAATTATATATTGATATTTAATTAATCAATTAATATTGTAGCATATTAATAATTATGCAATTGATAATTAAATATTAAATAAATCAATTATGCCTATAATTTCAATCTTAGATTTAATAATTAATTAAATCCTTATTCCAAATTAGACTTTAATTAAGTCTTTAAATTAAACAAATGTATTTAATTAACTCTCAATAATTAAATATCATTATATTTAATATTCTAATTTTTATAAGATATAATTATTCTAATTTCATAATTAATCTTAATTTAATTATTTTAACCAAATAAACCACACAAAAAACTCAAATGACTTACAACACATGAAAATCAACTAACTCAAACAACAACAAAATTCAAGGGAAGGGCTCACAGATATATGTTAACTTGACGAATTCAAATAGGTAGAAAAATAGATACTTGTGTTAGAGTAGTCTTATGTTAGCTAATAATTAAATCATTTAATTATTAGTTTATCATACTCTAGGCTTAAGTTTCACTTAGGCGCTTTATAATTCTTTAGGGTTTTAGCCTTTAGGGTTTCGTGTTTCCTTTTATAAGGATTCACTTCTTTCATTTCAATAAGGAGATTGTATTATTTTCATCATTGTTAATAGAAGCTTATTTCTGGCAACATGGTTTTGCAGTCTCTGGCCTATTGGCCGCCATAGCTTTCTGTCTTTTTGCTTCTTCTTTGTGACAGTCTTGCATGCAGGTGTTCTTGGGATGATTTGCGTTTGTCAAATCTAACATGGTATCAGAGCTCTCCTGTTGTTCGCTGTTCGAGTTTCTTTGAAGCGTGCCAGAAGCAGAAGGTTTTCAAGGGTTTCAGAAGTTTTTTTTGTGGATCTGGGGGGAGCCAAAATTTGGCTCACCTTGGGCAAAAACGGACACCACCATTGTGTCCGGAAGGCCCAAGAACCCCTAAATCCATATAAAACTTGTCCATTTTGGACACAGTGGCATCTGAGGCAAAAATTTTTTGCATACCAGGGCCGTACGGCCCTGGCACGCACTCCGAGGCGGGTACACGGCGATTTTTTTTTTAAAAAAAATATATATATATTTTTTGGGGGCGCCGCCCAGCGGCCACCCCCGCGCCGCCCAGCAGCAACCGCAGCCGCGGCCACCGCCCGAGCGGCCACCGCAGCCGCGGCCCCGCCACTGCAGCTGCCACGCCCCCGCCACCGCGCCACCCGCGGCCCGCCCCGCTGCCGCCCACCCCGGCTCCGCCACCGCTCCGCCGCCCTCCGCGGCCCCGCTCCGCTCTGCGGCTCCGGCCCCGCTCCGTTCTGCAGGCCACCTCGGCTCCGCCAGCGCCCCCGCGCCCCCGCTCCGCTCGGCAGGCTTCGCCCGGCCCACCGCCGCTCCGCTGGCCCCCGCCGCCGGTGGCGGCCCATTTCAGCCCCCGCGGGCTCATTTCATAGCAGTGCGGTCATATGACCGACCAGGGGCTGCGGCCCAGCCCCCGGAGCGCGCCATGCGCTCGGGGGCCTATTTTTTTTAGCCCCTGAGGCTCTTTCTTTGCCTTTTTGGGGGTACCTGGGCCTTTTTCGCTCTACAAGGAGCATACGGGGGCCTTTTTCTGACTTCTTTATATCGTCGGAAAGCTCTTTCCAAGCTCTTTCCGATGAAGGAGGTTAGGGTTTTGGGTTCTACCATTTCAATAGCTTTTTTTGCTGTTGAAGTCTGATGTCTTTTTTTGCCTTCCGGGAGTCATATCTGGCTCATCCGGACTCCTTTTTCGGAAAACAAGATATCGTCGGAAAGCTGGTTCTATGTACTATTCAGTGGCAGAGGTATTTCTTCCAGATTCTGCTCCAGGTTTTCACTCCTCCGAGTTATGCAGTTTATGCCCTCTGGTGGTGTGCTTGGTTCTACAGGTCCGGGGATCTCTTCTTCTGGTTTCTTAGTGCACTCTTCTTTCTGACTTCTGAGCTTGCATGCTCTTTCTGATGTATCTTTGTTCTGTAAACGCACTGAGATAAAGTACCCTCTTCTGCATTTCTGGGATCTTTTTCACCTGGTTCAGTTTTAGTATTCGCACTCAGTTATAAAGTGCCATGGGGGGATTCTGATGCATTTGCCACTATAGGCGCATCCACTCTTGTCAAGTGAGTGTACCTTCCACGACATTAGCCCATGTAGACTGTGTCTATGACACCGCCCTTTATCCTGTGTGTGTGCTTCTGTTGCACTGTTGGTGTTCCTGGTTCTTCTTCTGCAGCTGTTTTTGGCATCGCATTTCAGTGTTCCTGTCACCTCTCCCAGTTCAGCATTATGGGGGGGTTCACCTGTTGGTTCTATTGCTTCCTGGTTCGATTGATCAGCTCTTCAGACACTTGTCTTCTCTACCTGGTCATGCACTTCAGTGGGGGTTCCAGCAGTATCTTCTGACAGAGTTTTCAGACATGCTTCAGAGGAGTTTCTTGCTCTCTTCTTGTTCCTTTCTCTGGGACATCTTTTGCTTTATGTTTGGGTACCTGATCAGGCCTGGTTGCCGGGACCCATCTTTCCTGCTTTCTGCAGTAGTTTAGCTTTTTTTGCTTCTCCCTAAGTTACACTTAAGGGGGGGTGTTAGAGTAGTCTTATGTTAGCTAATAATTAAATCATTTAATTATTAGTTTATCATACTCTAGGCTTAAGTTTCACTTAGGCGCTTTATAATTCTTTAGGGTTTTAGCCTTTAGGGTTTCGTGTTTCCTTTTATAAGGATTCACTTCTTTCATTTCAATAAGGAGATTGTATTATTTTCATCATTGTTAATAGAAGCTTATTTCTGGCAACATGGTTTTGCAGTCTCTGGCCTATTGGCCGCCATAGCTTTCTGTCTTTTTGCTTCTTCTTTGTGACAGTCTTGCATGCAGGTGTTCTTGGGATGATTTGCGTTTGTCAAATCTAACAACTTGTCCATTATTACAAGATAGTCAATGGCTTGGGTTGGGATTGGACCTGTATGTTATCTCCCCTCTGTTACCATTGAGATGTTGCGATAGGGCATGCTCATCCTGACAATTGAGAGAAGTCGATGCCTAGTACCTAAAATCTTACGTAAAAGATGAGCATGTACATACATGTATAAATATATAATAGACAATGGCAAGGATCAGCCGATCGTGTGGATCTCACAAGAAAATAACTATGACTCTGTCCCTTAACCATATCAGACACATCAAATAAAAATATAAAACATACATGCCAACCATACACATATAAGTATGGGGTCAGTAAAATCATAAGCATCAATGATATCCTAGCATATAAATCATCATCATGAAATAACCATAAAATATATATAACATCATCATTTACAAATTTAATCAACATGAAAATAACCAAAAAAATCTAATTACAAATACATGGTATCTCACCATTATCCAATTCTATGTCATACATTCATATCATCAAGTGTTTATGAAATAATCAACATGCACATAAAAGTGACCCAAAAGAGTTTGACAATAAAACTGAAAAGAAAACTATGGGAGGGGTATTACATCCACCTCCCCTAAAATTAGGCTTACTCCTGGAAGCCTACAAACAAATAAGGATATGCATCCCTCAATCACGAAGCATCTTACTAAGACAAAAGACAAAATGATATCTAAAAATAAGCTAGAAAATAAAGACATGACATATAGTCATTACGAGCAATATCATCCTGGTTTAAGAATAAACCAAAAATCACATTGATCAATTATTCATTATTTAACAATTTAAATATATTTGAATCTTTATTCATTCACCATTATAGAAAACATCTAGTAATCAATTGTATAAAGCACACATTCATATTTACAACAAATAATAACTTGAGAGGTTCATGCAAACCTAGTTAATGCAACACTCATATAAAATCCAATTTGAACATACAAGTCTAATAGCATACCTCTAGGTTCATAAACAATAGTATGAAATACAAAAGAGTTATATTTCTAAGCATTGTTTCAAGTTTTAACTGTTTAGACATCTAGTGGGCATACAAGTTTTGTGTTTTTGTTGTGTGAAAAGAAATTCTTGTATTTTAATATACATGTGAGCATACATATATTAATTTGTATATAAGAATAATCTTTTATGGTATTCTAGAAACCCTTGTGTTTAAATTAAAAAGAAAATAATGTTTTGGTTAAAATCCTAGGTTGTTCAAGGTGAAAATTTACAGATAATTGTTTTAGGAAAATATGAAATTTAGATCCAATAAGAGTTTGATTGAATTATTGAACATAGTATTCGAGAGAACAATAGAAATTGAAATCATCAAAATGATTGAATAAGAAAACTCAATTGAAATTAAATGGCAAAACTAGGTTCTTGAAAATCAATTGCTTCATAGAGAGAAAATTACATGCATATATAATTTGAAAGTTTCTATTAAACTTTATTATTATTATTTATTAATTTTTGGAGTTAAAAAGAATAAAAAATAATTTAATTATTCTTTAAACATAGCAACATGTTTTAGGTTAATTTTTTTGGGTTCCCTGGCAGGGCATTACACTTGGTATTAGAGCCCGAGTTTCTACACTAAGAACTTTGGGAATTTGTACACCCACTAGATGTCTAAATAGTTAAAACTTGAAACAAAACTTAGACATATGACTCTTTTGTGTTTTAGACTATTGTTTATAAACCTAGAGGTATAAAAAATTAGACTTGTATGTTTGGATTGGATTTTATATGAGTGTTGCATTAACTAGGTTTGTGTGAACTTCTTAACTTATTATTTGATGTAAATATAAATGTGTGCTTTATACAATTGATTACTAGATATTTTCTACAATGGTGAATGAATAAATATTTAAATCTATTTAAATTGGTAAATAATGAATGATTGATCAATGTAATTTTCAGTTTATTCTTAAACCATAATTATATTACTTTTAATGACTATATATCATGTCCTTATTTTTTGGCTTGTTTATAGATATCATTTTGTCTTTTGTCTTAGTAGGACGCTTCGTGATTGAGGGATTCATATCCTTATTTATTTGTAAGCTTCCAAGAGTAAGCATAATTTTAGGGGAGGTGGATGTAATTCCCCTCCCATAGTTTTCTTTTAAGTTTAATTAGCTAGACTCTTTTAGGTCACTTTTCACATGTGTATAAATTCTCAGATAGATTTGATGTTATGTATATTATGATTATGATTTTACTGACCCCATACTTGTATGTGTATGGTTGACACGTGTGTTTTATATTTCTATTTGATGTGCTTGATATGGTTGAGGGATGAAGTCGTAGTTGCTTACGAGATCCACACGATCGACCGATCCCCACCATTGTCTGTTATATATTTATACATGTATGTACATGATCGTCTTTTATGTAGGATTTTAGGTACTGGTCATCGAATTCCCTAAATTTTTAGGATGTGTGTGCCCTATTATAATATCTCAACAGTAAGAGAGGGGAGATAACATACAAGTCCAATCCCAACCCAAGCCATTGATTGTCCTGGAATAATGGACATGTATCTTTTTTTTTACCTATTCGAATTCGTCAAGGTGACACAAATTCATGAGCCCTTCCCCCTAGTTTGTTTGTTATTTGAGTTAGTTGATTTTCATGTATTGTAAGTCCCGTGAGTTTGTTGTGTGGTTTATTTGGTTAAAATAATTAAATTAAGATTAATTATAAAATTAGAATAATTATATCTTATGAAAATCAAAATATTAAATATAAGGATATTTAATTATTGAGAGTTAATTAAATACCTTTGTTTAATTAAAAAGACTTAATCAAAAGTCTAATTTGGAATAAGGATTTAATTAATTATTAAATTTAAAATTAAAATTATAGGCATAATTGATTTATTTAATATTTAATTATCAATTGCATAATTATTAATGTGCTACAATATTAATTAGTTAATTAAATATTAATATACAATTTAAGTTGCACATTCAGTTTAATAAAATTGAGTTAGAAATTTAAGTTGAAGGTTGAGTCGAGGCTTATTAAGTGAAAAGTGCATATAATTATTATTATAATTAATTAAATACGCAAAATAAAAATTGATAAAAATAAGGTTAGGAAGTTGTGTTAGAAGTTGATAATTGAAAAAGTACATATTTTATTATTAAAATTTAGAATTAATAAGGCAAAGAGGGTTTGATAAAAATGAGATTGTAGTTAAGTTTTTATTTTGAGTTAAGTAATTCTTTTATTATTTTCGAGTGGAGTTTGTCTTATTTTTGGAGTTGCATATTTTGAAAACCTAGCTTGTTAGGTTTTCTATATTAGGGGGTTTTGGGTTATTATTTGAGGACATCTATTAGGTTTTGGAGAATCGTGGTGCTTGGAAGTTAAAGAATTATTTTAAAGCTTGAATTTTTTGGGGCCTTCGATTTGACCTTATTTGTTGTATTTAGTTGGAAGATTTCAGCTAGGGTTTGAAAACTTATGTTTATCATTTTTTAAAAAAGATTGTCTACTTTGTGATTGGAATTGATTGTTGAAAATTATGGTTTTATTTTGATTGAGGATTATGGTTTGATTTTTCATTGTTTCCAGTTTGAATTGGATATTGAATTTCTTGTGCGAAAAACCCAAAATTTGTTTGAAGAACAAAAGGGAAAAAATTAAAATTAATTCAGTTAGGGTTTGTTTGTATTTGTTGTTGAAACCCTAGGTATTTAATCAAATTAAAATAGATATATAATATTTGCATATGAGCATAATCTTTGTATAGAACTAAAAGAAAGCAGTAAAAAATATATATACAGAAGATAATATATTAAATCATGAATGAAAAAACCAATGGAAAAATAAATGTATATATATAGAATTTTAAAATCTATTATATATATATATATATATATATATATATATATAGTAAAAATTATATACAGTAAAAATATATATATATATTTATTAATTTTTGGATTAAAAAAAATAAAAATAAATTATTCTTTAAACATAGCGACATCTTTTAGGTTAAATTCTCCTAGCATTATAAACATTGCAGCTCCATTTCATCATGACATTATAAAATATAAAGATTACCCAACTTATTTTCCTTTGTAAGCACCAAAGCTCCATTGGTTAATTTCCAAGTATCTAAAGAGAATTTAACATTATACAGGCACAAGAAATAAGATGGCTTATTGATATTAAATTTCATTTCAACAATGGAACATACCACACATCCTTTAAAATCTATTTATTTCCATTTTTCAAAGGCAATATTACATCACCCTTACTTACAATTTCACGCACTTTATTATCACCCAATTTTTATTTATCAAATGTACCTTCTTGGAAATTGGTGAAAGTCATCTGGCATGAAGTAACATGGAAGGAGGCTCCAAAATCAAGCACCCATAAATATGCATTCATGTCACTAGTAGCCAAAACCAAAACTGTTACCCTAACTGATGAGATTACTAAAATGATAAGATTGTTACCCTATTGATATTGTGATGCTGAGAATGAACAAGGTTAACCATGTTGGATTACAAAGAGGGAGGGTGAATCAGTAATCCCTGATCAGAAATACCTTAAAAATTTTCTCTGATTAACTCGGTATTAGCTCAGTGGAAATACAATTCACTATTTACTAACAACAGTAAAAAAAATATAACAATAAAAAATCATTCACAATGTGTAACACCAATATTTAATGTGGAAACCTGGCTTTAGAAAAACCACTGTGGGAATCGTCACCCACTAAGAAAATACTCTTCTGAAGTACACCTAGTTAAAAGTCAATCTTGTTAAGGATTACAATGCACACTGTTAGGTGTCACCCAGTTAAGGGATTTACCTTAGATTTGTTAGGATATTCACCCTATTAGGAGTGGCCTTGTTAGAGGGCTTTAAATACTCTTTAGAATGTCACATTTCTCAAAGATTTTACAATAAGACTATTAGGTCTACTTTGTTAAGAGATTTATTTGTTACAAATGCTAGTAAGCAATAATAATAAAATTGACTTATAGATTTGCAACTATTTTTCTCAATCAAATATTTGTTTTCTCTTTAATCTTCACTTCAATTCTTCATTATCCACTGGCATCAACACTTCATCAAATCCTCCTTTTCCCACTTGGAATCTCTTTGTTCCTTCTTCACTGCAACAGTCGGTAACCCTTCAACATTTTAGTTTGCTAGTCATTTGTCCATACATGATCATCCTTTATATAGACAATTTTTGCCTCTTAATCTCATCTATTACATTTTCCTTGAATCAATCTTAACCATTCATTTCATTATACCATGAATCTGGATCTCGGTAACATGTTTCCTTTTCACCTAGGAACTTGAACTTTTCTTGAAACTTTTTCCATCTCTTTTTGCTGCTTAGATCTTGCTGTAGATATTCACCTTGAATTTTCATAACTATAGATCTCTTGTAACTAACTCTCCTCCTCATCATGATCATCCAGCTCATCATAGATAATCATTAAATGTCGATTCAATCCTTGTTTAATATCTTTTCCTTGCTCGGTGTTCTTCATTTAAATTTTAGTTACATTACTCGGTGCCTAAACCTTTCTTCACTGTTCAGTGTCTTGAGTTCCTTTTTCTTTACCGAGTGACCTTTATTTTTATTTTTACCTTACCGAGTGACATTCCTACTCAGTAGCTAAAACAACTTAACTTGTCAAATTGTCAAATCTTCATCACCATGCTTTACTGACTTACATAATCATATGTTAGGTAGAAAACAATTATATCAACATAATCTAATAATTGTTTGATCTATACCAATTGCCCAATTAAGTTCACCAACTTCTCAACTTCTCATTTCTTCTTCTCCTTAACTCATTCATCTTATATCATTATCGAATGATATGGCAACATAATATAAACTATAAATCAATTTCTTGACATCAATGACAAGAAAATAACTAATCTAACCTTTCTACTATCATCATATATTCCTCTGATCTTGGTCGATCTTCATCATCAGCTTCGTCATATAATCAATCTTCAACATTGTTATCAGCTATGGTAACAAACTTCCTCTTTGATATTGATGGAAACACTAACAAATTCTATGTTCAATTGATGATGGTATCCTTCACTGTCATTCATATATTGTACTCCCTCTAAGTAGTAACTTCTCCTTTCCTGATCTTGATCTTCCATCTATAATCTATCTCTTTCTATCAGTAACACTTTCCATTATAATTCAATCAGTAACATTCTCTTATTCATATCCCTCATGATATACTATTATCCCTCTTTCAGTAAACATCTCCTTCTTGCATCAATTAACTTATTCATCTCTATTCATCTCCCTCTTTGGCAACATAAAATTCTCAGAGTATACCTCATGTGTATAGATTTTCCACTACAGTCATAAACATCCTTCACAACTTTAGGATTCACTTAAAGAGTGAACACTAGCATCAACTCACACGATATATATTCTATTGAGTCCTTGAATTGATGCAACATGCATCTTTCCTTAATGTACATTGGATAGGGGAATAACCCTTCACTTACTCAAAAGAATCCTTTCGTAATGGTTTAGTAAATATGTCATCTATCTATTCTTTAGAATTCACATACTCCAATATCACATGCTTATCTTGTACTTTCTCTCTCAAGTAGTGATACTCAATAGATATATGCTTTATCTTGAAATGCATCACGGGGTTCTTAGATATGTTAATAGCATTGGTATTATCACAATAAATTGTAATAGGATCAGTAATCTCTTTATGTATGCCTTCCAGTAGTTGTTTAATCCATACAATGTTAGAACAATTCATAGATGTTGCCACATACTTACCTTCAACAGTGGATTGTGAAATACAATTTTGTTTCTTGCTTAACCATGTCACTAGCCTTTCTTCTAAAAAGAAAGCTTCACCACTAGTGCTTTTCTTGTCATCAATATTTCCTACCCAATTAGCATTAGTATATACCTTAAGATCAAAATTTCTTTTTCTTGTGTATAACAGACTAAAATTTTCACTCCCTTTCAAATATCTAAATATCCTCTTAACTACAAAAAAATGTATTTCCTTTGGGTTTGTTGAAAACTTTGCAACAATACCAATTGAATGTGCAATGTTAGGTCTAGTGTGTACAACATATTGTAGCTTACCAATCATGGATCGGTAGAGTGTTTCATTCACTTCCTTAGTGTCATCTTATTTTGATAATTTACAACTAGTAGCCATCGGTGTTCCAATTGGTTTTGAGTCTTCCATATTGAATGTTTTCAGGATCTCCTTGATATATTTACATTGAGTGATGTAGATCCCATCCTTAACTTTTTGAATTTGAAGTTCAATAAAGAATTTAATCTCTCCTATCATAGACATCTCAAATTCCTTTCTCATTTCCTCAGTAAATGATTTAGACATTATCTCATTACCACCAAATATAATGTCATCAACAAATATCTCAGCAATCAAAATTTCATCAAAACTACCACATTTCAAATACAAATTGTTGTTATCACTAGTCCTTTCAAATCCAATCTTAACTAAGTAAGAGTGTAGCCTTTAATACCATGCTCGGGGAGCCTACTTCAATCCATATAAATATTTATGTAGTTTGCAGACCATATTATTGTTTCTTTTGTCAACAAATCCATCAAGTTGTTCAATATAAACTTGTTCTTCAAGAATTCCATTAAAAAATGCACATTTAAAATTCATTTGATAAACTTTGAATCCTTTGTAAGAAACATATGAAAGAAATGTTCTTACACCTTCTAATCTAGCAATAGGGGCAAATGTTTCACCATAGTCAATACCTTCTTCTTGTGCATACCCTTTGTTTTAGGAATAATAGTTCATAATACAACTGAGAGGGGGGTGAATCAGTTGTATAACATATTATTAAACTTTAAACTTTAAGTAGCAGGAATATCAGATCTAATGAACATAATGAATGCCAACACAATAACATAATATTTTAGTCTCGGGGAAACCCTGTTAAAGGTAAAAACCCCGGTGGGAATTAGCACCCACAAATGATGTAATGAGAGTATAGTTATCCTTGTTAGAAGATATAGCCCTATTAGGAGCTTATTGAAACATTACAGTACATAGTCCTTGTTAGAGGACAGACCATGTTAGGAGTCAAGAATAAAAGGGAGGGCTCACTGCCCAAGGCTCACTGCCCAAAGAAGGTTAAGTCCACCTTTAGAACTCATTGTTTGCAACAAAAGTGTATATGAAAAAATACACAATCTTTTGAAATGTTCGACAACAACTTTATTTTCTTGATTAGTTCCAATGAAGTCCACCAACAAACCTCTTCTCTACATATAGTAGACACAAGCTCGCTTTCACAATCTCTCTATATCATCTTCCTTTTTAATCCATATCTTTTCCAAAGAAAAGACCTTTCATTTATACCTTATTACAATTCTCATAAATAGGTCAGCCCATAAGGCTTTCCTAATTACAAAAAATTACATAAACCCTTGCTAAGATACACACGACATCTAGAAAAAGTATACAATGATTACATTACAATAATTAAGGACCGACATCCTTAATTCAAGTTCGCCATCCATCATACACGCTACATCTCTATAGTCGGATTCCAAATAGATCACCTTCCAGAACACACACCACAGCTGACGTCATCATGCATTTTGTACCTTGTGCAATTTATAGAACATTCTTCAATACTCTATCTTTCATCTCTAAATTTTGTATACACTAATTCTATATCGTCTATAAGCTATACACAAAACACAGAGACTAACTCTGTCAATTCTCACTGTCACAGTTAGTGACTAGTCTTCACCAAAACATTTGTAACTCATCCAATATGAAACATTATAGGATGTGATTTTGGATATAAGATCACAACATCCTCCTGAACTCTCATCTGTCTTCGCAGCATCTGAAACATGCGTACAATGTCCGTACACTATGATAACTAGTCTGATCTCCTCACATAAACATATGTTGACATTAGTGACAAAACAAAAATGAAAATAGTATGAGTGCCCATTTAGTAATGTAGTGATTAAACATATTAAATGTCTCAATCACCTCCCCATGCATTAGCAATATCCAACAATCTCCCCCTTTGGCATTGATGTCAACATATATGAAAATTCATCATCCCAAAGTTATATCAATCCAAACTTTTGCAACCAAACAATCTCCCCATACAGTAGGGATTTTCTCATAGCAACACTCCCCCTTTGACAACAATAGCAAAGGGTTCCATGAGTCTCAACTGCTTTCCAACATCTTTCTTCCATGATCACTCCCCCTAAGGAGTAGATCCTTACATCCAATCCAGATTATGATAAGGCTCTAAAAACCCATCGACTGATGCATCTCTACATCATTTAATTCTGACTAGGAGGGGCTTGAACCCCTAGCACACCTTTGAGGTATTCAAAGGTATCTTTCGGCAGTGGCTTTGTGAAGATGTCTACAATCTTCTCTTTTGTATTGATATATTCTAATTTGATTTCCTTTTCTACCACCTTGTCTCTCAAGAAGTGATAATTGATAGAAATATGTTTAGTTTTAGAGTGCATCACCAAATTCTTTGACATATTCACTAGGGATAAATTTAAGGGACCCCCCCTCCCGAAAAGTATAAAAATGTGGCGAATCACATGTGTTTTGGAGGGAAAATTTTTAATACTGATGATGAATTATGTGTCAAAATATGGATATTTGGTAGTGAATTTTTTAATAGTGTATACCATTTTTATAAAAAAATGGCGACTATAATTTTTTTATAAGGAAAATTATTAATATTGATGGCAAATTATGTTTCAAAATATGGATATTGGTTGGCGAATATTTTAATAACAGATACCATTTTTATAAAAATATGGCGAAACTATTTTCCAAATATTTGAATTAATTTATTTGTCATGGAGAATGGTTTTCAAAAATTTATAGTTGGTATGGCGATTGAATAATTGAAAAGTTGAAGAATGACATGTGTGATGATTCCAGAGAGAGTTTTCACTAAAGGAGTTATCTCACCACATTCCCTCTAAAATGCACCTTCCACCGTTCATCTCTCTTAATCCAATGGTTGTGATTTGATGTTGAAGTTGCATCAGGTCTCGGTGGTATGACAAATAAATTTTGGGTCCCACTCCCATCACTATGACATCACAGACTCACACGACACATGTCCATTGGATTTACAACATATCAACGACCAAAGGTGAATTTCGGGCCTATTTTTTCTCTTCATAATATTTATGGAAAACTCTTAGCAGAATCATGACATGTGGATCATACCACATGACATACCATGTGTCATGATTCTGCTGAGAATTTTCCATAAAGATTATGAAGACCAACAGTAGGCTCAGAATTCACCTTTGGCCATTGATATGTTGTAATCGAACAAATGTGTGACACTGTGAGTCTATGATCTCATTTTATAACACTAGAAAAGTAGAATTTCTTTAGTAATCTTTGGTAATATTAGATAGAAATATTCATTAATGGCGATGAGTAGATGAGTTAAAGTTAAGGCTTAATGGTGATGACATCAATTAAAGTAATGTGAATTAATGGTTTCTTAGATGGCACCTTTCAATTTTCACTGACAGATATGTGTGACATCATATAACTATTCATTACCTCAATAAAATAATGCCTTGAATGAAAACATCATCTCATATAAGGACATTATTTTTTGACCATTCGATGATCTTACATCAATGGTAAAGATTCATTTCCTGCCGCCATTTCATAGCTAATGTACTTTTCTTATTGTTTCTGTGGAGTGGGCATAAGTTTCAAGTTTTTTTTATAATAAAGAATTGTTATGTCCACTTGTTGTACACACTAAATTGTGCACTTCTCTAAGTCATTACTTCTAAGAGAATCCATGCATGGGAAACCTTCAGAAAATGACCTAGAGCTCCCTAGGTATGGAGTCACAAGGATGTTGATGGTGCTCTCAGCTAGAGCTATTGAAGCATGAAACCTTGCTAGTAAACCACATAGTGGGAGATTCAAAGAGACAAGGGCAAGAATGTCAATATCCTCTAGAATCAACAATGAAGATGCAATGCAACTATGCTAAGAATGAAGATGCAAGTAAGCTATGGAAATGAAAGGAAAATAAAAGTATTACAAGCCTTACTAATTAATCTATGTGAGATAATCTAGAGCATAAAGGAAACTAAGCTAGATGCCATGGAAGCTTAAGCTAAGAATGCAAGAATGAAGCTAAATGCATGAAGATCTCCAAAAGCTCCAAAGTCTCCAAGAAATCCTACAGCATAAGATTAGTATTCAAAGTTGGGATCCTAGAATGAGAAGAGAGCTCTCCTTTTAAAAGAATTGAAAAGGAATGGACCATGGAGATTAAGAGGCAAAAGATTTAATCAAGGGTGGAGCTTGAAAGAGGAACAATCCATGTGCACAAATATCCTCCAATGAGAAAATAAGAGTTGACTTTTGTGTCCATATGAGACAAAAAGGTCTTTTCTTCTTTTTATAAAATAAGAATAATGCTTTATTTGTGCAACTTAGGATAAGAGGAAAAGCGGGGGATTTTTATTTAATAAAAGGGGAGGAAATTCCTTTTAAATAAATAAAGACTTAGGATAAAATGGTTAGCCCATAGAAAATAATTGAATAAATGATAGAACTAAGATTTGATCAAGGAAATTGATATAATTGAAAAATGTTGATTTTTGAAAATATTGATTCAAGGATTTGATAAATTGTTGAATGGGGGCCCAAAGTTTATGTGACCATTTTAGGGTGCATACATTTGCCCCTCTTTGAATAATGTGAGATTGATTTGGGATCACATGTCGTCAAAGAATGAAATTGAAATGTGAGATCGATTTGGGATCACAAAACAATCCAGACATGTGTTCGACGGATGGGAACATATCAGGACAACAGTAAGTTGATTGAAAAAGACAAGGCCAACACCCCTATAAATAGGTGATTGTCAAGTCTGAAATAAGAGATAAGAATCTCAAGGTTCAATTGATAAGCTGAATCAAAGATTGAAGTTGATAGGTACTACCCCCTCAGAATTGAAATTGAAATCAGGTAGAGGAGAAACAACAAATTGATAAATCTGATCAAATCACTAGAAATCAAAATCAAAGGTGAACGATGATAAGATAATCATCAAGCAGTGAAGATATGCCCCAATTTGACTTTGGTTGACTAAGAAAGATATAGGATAGAGATGAAGTCAAACCTCAGAGAGATGAATTGAATGAAAATGAATGAAAGACTAGGAGGTTGAAAGAGATGGGGATGAAGAAATGAAGATGCCCTAGTGAAGATTGAAGGATCAGGCCTCAAATGGTCAGCCAACTACGTAGAAGAAGGGGGAAAATTTGAAATATGATTTTGACTATAAAGATGAACTTAGATTTTGATTTTGATCCCGAAATGAATAGAAAATGATGTGATATGAAAGACAAGAAGTGAAAGACATGATCGGGAAGAAGTGAAAGGTGAGCGCAGTTTGACTAATAAGTCCGTGAAAGATGAAAGGAGAGCTCTCTCCATATGCAAGATGCAAAACTAAACTAACATGAACCTAGAAATGCAAGCTACTATGAAAAGTGGTTTACTTGCAAGGTCACAAAGCCATTAGACTCCAATATTCATCATCGAGCATTATTGGTAGCGTCGCAAGACCATACAATACACACTAGTATAACTATGTGAATCTGAATATGATCTATATTAGATAGGTATGTGGGAATCCCACCTAGGCATCAAAGACGTATAGGTCAAGATGACTAGTGCAATGAGGTTCCCTAAGTTTAATATAGCAAGATTATGCTCGCATTGAGACACAAATAAAGTCAAGATGATTATAAGTATGCACTTGCGAAAAAAAGAGAGTCAAGGATAATACCTTGTAGACCCTAATGTCAAGTGGAACAAGCATAAATGCTAATGAAAGTTAAGACCAACAAAATATACCCACAAGTAGAAAAAGCAATAAAACATGTCCTCATGCCCCCAGTCTTCTAGCTCGGCATCATCAAAAACTATTAGGGAGAGAATACTCATCAAAGAAATCATCAAAAGATAGCACACAAAGAAATAAAGTCAAAAAAGTCTTAGCAAGTCAAGTGTTTAAGTGCGTGTGTGTAGGTCATAGAGTCAAACTTTGAGTATCGCATCTGCCAGTGAGAAATATTGCATCATTCTAGACTATGGGTAGGATATCTAATAAGTGTTGATAAACACACGATGCTAGGGAAGTGTTAAAAAATACAATTGGGGTGGTGTTAAAAAAAAAAACACCATTGGAGCCAAGTTGTCCAAGAAACTCGGATGCACAAAGAGACCCAAGATAGGCTAGAACAACATATGCCCCCTAGACTAAGACAAGAGTCAATTCCAGGCTAGGAGAGGCAAAGCGAGAAGTGGAGAAAATGAGCACCATGCAAGACTGATAGACATAGGTGCAAAGGTCTTAAGCAGCATCTGTTTCCAGGTTTTCACCACTTGACATATTTTTTTAGGACTTTTTTCAATTTTTTTATTTTTTTGCTACCAAGGCGCTTGTTTCCAAGTTTTCACCAATGCAGTTTTTCTATTTTTTTGAATTTTTGAATTTTTAGATTTTTTTGGTGAGACATCAAAGCACCTATTGCTAGGTTTTCACTAAGATGATCATTTTTTCAAGAAATTTTCTAATTTTTAGAATTTTTAACAATATACCATTTTTTTAAAAGATTTTTTCAGGATCAATAAGTATGTACAAAGGATGCCCCCAAATAGAATGGGCATCAAACTCCCAAGCAAGATCACATCGTGTAGTCCCAAGGTCTAGCAAGGTGGAGGACAAGAGGGATTAGCAAGCTGGTGGAAGAGATGGAAGACAAGAGAATGAAGGAAAATGAAGAAGAATGAAGGGAAGAAATCTTCAAGAGTACCCAAGCTAGGGAAAAATTGTCATGTAAAGCACATTTGGACAAGCAATGAAAGGCCATGATATGATAAGTCACAAAAGTGTAATGCAAATGAAAGAAATGATGCAGTCCAAAGGAGTAGACATGTCAAGAGGCTTCATGGCATCGTGTTTTACTCTTTTTTATTAGATCAAGACCAAAGGGGAAAAGGATAGTGAAAGGCTAGAATGAATGAAGGAAAATAAATATGAGGGCTAACCATGAATGGAATGAAAGAAAGATCATCATAAGATAGCTCACAAGATCAAAGAGAGAAGACAAAATGGCTGAAATATGTAGAACTATGCATGATGCCTGATTACCATATTTTCATCACGGTACTTATCCAAGGTGCCATAAGAGAGTGGTTTTCACTATAGGAAGAATTTATTTCTCTTTACTTTTGCTACTAAGGCACCTGTTTCCAAGTTTCCACCAAGGCACATTTTCAATTTTTTCAATTTTTTTGTTTTTGTTTTCTTTTTCTTTTTTTTCTTTTTTTTTTTATAATTTTTTTGGAAGAAGACAAACTTTTAGATAATGCTCCTTGAAAGGATATACCATGATATGCCAAGGATTAAAAATGATATGCTCAAAGATACTGATAGGGAAAGGAAGATGGAAGAGAAAAATGGAGGATAAGGTTTTATGTAAAGTGAGTGAGGTTGGAAGATAGGAGGAATAGGCAAATGAGAAAAAAGGATAGAAGGTAGAAGGATAATGAATGGAAGGATTGTGAAAGGGTAGATGGAAAGGAAGGCAAGATCAACATCAACACACACCTTGAAGGGTGACAAGAGGATGGAGGAAACATGAATGAAGGAATGTGTGAGGGAATATGGTGAATGGATAGCAGAGGTTGCGGTTTAGGCACATGGAATGGAAGAATGTTTTTGGAAGAAGATAAAGTGGAAGCCTTTGGAAGCTTGAATGTCAACTTCACTTTTTGTTCAACATTAGACTCTTTCAAGAGAGACTTTGGAATCCATATAGTCGTAGGCTTTTCATTTATTTTTGATGATTTAGAGAGAATATCTTCAATGATGGATTTTGGAACCCATACTTGTCTTGTAGTTTTGTTTTAAGATATCTCTTTTGACTTTATGCCTCCATGTCGATTAGAGGAGACATGGTGATATTTTTTTTTATGGATTCTTGTATTGCTTCTTTTTCTTGTATTGAACATTCAAGTTACTCCCAAAAGACTTGGGACTCATGGAAGAAGGAGGATATGACTAGTTTAGATGGGTGGGTAGATGAAAATGATTCAAGGGTATGCATCTATGTTGATCTTGAGGAAAGATAGGAGATTGAGGGACGTAAGGACCCAAGATGGATGACAAATTAGGAGAGTTAGGAGGGGAAAGTGAAGGGACATAAGGGCCCAAGATGGAAGGAAGATGTGAAGCCCTTAGTATTGGTGGAGGAGGTCCAAGGATGGACATGGAAGTTACAAAAGGATAATCAATAAGTTCATCAACATCTATATGACAACCAAGGACATCAGGATCTTTAGAGTGAGCATTAGGATTTGCAATAGGATCATGAACATCTTGAATAGGAGAAACTTCTTTGATAGGATTTTTCGAAGCTTGAAATGACTTAGGAAGAGTAGAAAGTGGAAGCGAACATGTTGTGGTAGAACAAGAAGATGGAAGACTTTGATCTTGACAAGGAGCTTTAGATAGCATAAGCATAAAAATTTTCTCTTGATTTTCAATAGGCTTAACATTGGAAGTAACAACACTATTTTTAATAACCTTCATGGAAGTATCATCTTTGGAAAGCGCAAGTGTAGTAAGGTTATTTTGATTTTCAATAAGCTCAACTGTGTAAGTAGTAGCTTGATCTTGCTTAGGAGAAGACTTACGACATGGTGAAATGAATGAGGAAGGGCGTAAAGGATCAAAAAAACCATGAAATGGATAAGAGACATCATGAAATGGATTGGATGACATAGAGGGTTCTTGATCTTGATCTTTCTTTATGTTTTTTTCTTTATCATTTTTAGAGTCCTCTTGACATGGAGCCACTTCTAAGGACAAGGAAGCATGTTGAAATTGTATGGAAGACTCTAGAAGAGATAGTGAGGAATTAGCTGAAGTAGGCATTGTAGCATATAAAGGATTAGGCTCTTTAGGTGTAGCATTATTGGAAGTATTTGCAGCCAAGTGAAGGTTAGCTTGAGTTTCTTTAAGAGGTAGCCCTTGAGGATAACTATAGGGAACCACATGAAAAGTATTAGGATCTTTGTTGGATGAAGGATTTGTGAAAGATTTGAAAGACTCATAAGCTTTAGGAAATGTATGGGTATTGGAGGAAGTAGGGGATGGAAGGGAATCATCACAAAATAGTGGTCCATCATTAACATAATCTTGCTTGAGAGTGTAATCTTTATTTTCAGCATGAGAGTTCTTAGAGGAAATATTCTTATAGTATTTACATTTATAATCAATGCGGTAAGCTTTCTCTTCCTCAAGTGAAGTAGATGTATCATCTAGGTATTGTTCACAAAAATCTTCAAAGTCTCTTTCAAAGTCAAAATCATATGGATCACCATCATGATCTATCCAATGTGACGACCCATTTCTAGTAAGCACAAGCACATGACTAGGAGGACTCTTAGGAATAGAGGTATCATAGGTATCACTACATTGTTCATCATCATAGTCATCATAGTCATCAAAGATGGGTGTATCACTCTTCATGGAAGAGGTGTCACAAGGGATATCATATTGCTCATTATGGTATGTCTTGAGAAGAGAAGTAAGACTCTTGGCAGAAGTAGAAGAGGAACAAGATTGTGAAGAAGAGGAAAGTGAAGACCTAGTGAAGGAAGAAGACTTGCATAATGAGGAATGATTAAAAGACTTAGAAGATGAAGAATGTTTGGAAGAAAGAGGTTGTGACATGATCATGTCTATGATCCTAGCAAAGGCATTGGATTCATTCAACTATTCTTTTATTTTTGTTATAATTTTATCACCCATGATATATCTAGAAGAACTATTGGAGGAATACAACTCTTCGAATTGAGCAATGAGTTTGAGATCATCTATTTTCAAAAGAGGTTCCATAACAAGATAGTTGAAATTCATGGTTTTGGAAGAGGAGGAATCAAACATGGAAGTGACATAAGAGATGAATAGAAGAAGGTAGACTAGATAATAAGAGGAAAAGAATCAAGAAGACATGAAGAGTTTAGGAAGAGGAGGAAGAAGCATGAAGGAAGAAGAGAAAGGATGGAAATGGGAGACTAGGAAGACATGGGAGATGTGGAAGAAAGAAGACCAAGAGTCATTTTGTGCAAATTGATATCATTTAAGTTCTTTTGGATACTGAGCAACATGTCACAATACCTAAGATCTGACCTATACTAACCAAGGAAAACTGGAAGTGACACAAATCAGTAAGACAACAAGCAACAATGAGACAACAAAATAACTCTGTGTGATAGTTCTCAGAACAACAGGATGATACAATTTGGTAGGATGATATTTCACATGAGACAGTACGACAGAGTCCAGGTAGGTAATGTGACATAGTTTATAGTATGCAAGTGATAAAGAATCATGAACAATGTATCGCACGACAATTCTCAAGAGGGTGTGCGATGATTTTTCAGTATCATATGACTCTTGACCAATGAACGTGAAAAACCCAGTTTTGAAAGCAATTTGGTCAATGTTGTAAGTTGCAAGTACAATTTCTTGATTTCAAGCACAATAATATCAAGAAATAGACAAGTTTGCAAATAGTAGGTGATCAAACATGTCATAAAACACTTGCACAAGAGCAAAAGCAACCTTGCCAAGATAAGCAATTGTGATATCAAAACAAAAAATTCTATGAGCACTACCGTGATGTTTAATGTTTGAGAATGTTTACACGGGTAGGTCACAACGAGAACACTTCAAGCACTTACTAGCCTAAAAAGACAATGGCTCAATACTTAACAACTTGGCCCACACTTGATGTCCCATCACCTCACACAAAGTGGTTGCCCACAATAGCTATTGGCTTTGTCATGGAAGTTCCAATGACACAACCAAAGAAACACAAATGGTGAGTAATCTTGGGGTGATCTGGGGTGGTCCACTAGGATCAATTGTTGCACCAAGAAGCTAAGTGGAAAAATAGGGTGGCCTCTATCTATGATTCTTAGAAAGGGCTTCCATTTGTAATACCCCTCTTGCTCCCCAAAGGGACTCCTTAACTTGCGGCAAGTAACGGACCTCGCGGCCACAAGATTACCTTAAACATTTTTGCTCAATATTTTCCTCATGGTCACAATCCCACAAGTACTCACATCAAGTGCAGACAAGTACTACATCTATCAAGGTTTTGTGTCCTTGATAGCCTTGAGTTTATAGTGGGTCGAAATAGCTGGCGAAAAGCTTGTCCCCACCTGGGTCATTCCTCTTGATTTCTCAAGAGCAGACCCTCTAAAGGATTCTAAAACTAAACAAAGAGTGGATCAACCTTTGAGTATCAAGATTTTTGGTTCACCTCTGTTAGGGATTTTTCTTGTGGGTCAAACTTGGCAAGGACATTGGATTGATTCTCAGTAAATAGATTTCCAAGTTTGCAAGAAAAGCCTAATTGATGAGGATTGGATAAGATCCTCCTTCTACTTTGAGCTCCATAGGACTTAGGCGGGTATTTCCTACAAATAGGTTACTATCTTTCAAGTAAACTATGAAATGGTGGATCATGTCTTCATTGTCATGCCATTGATTTTCATAGAGATGCTTTATAAAAGATAATCCTGAAGACAACTGAGAACAACCTGTTGCAGGATATGACTAATGAAACTCCTGGAATGATAACATGAACAATGGCATAAGGGTGATGAGTCCTTCTTCTTTTTATGAGTGAAACTCAAGGAAGGCTAACCTTTGATTCACTCTTCAAGGAATCAAAAACTATGGACTGTAAAACATCAGGGACAGTCCTATTTCTTAGGTACATGAACATGAAATGAAATGGTATTGATAATGATGAATTTTGTGTTTGATGACTGAAAGGTGTTTGAGTGACAGAGATCATATCAGTGCCTAATCCTTTGGGAAAAGAGTCTAACATAAATCAATAGAGGAATTCCTAGGAAATACAATGATATGCCTTACAAACCACATACAATTTGGATAGAATGCCTTACAAACTATCTTCTCAAACTAGGTTTTCTACCATCAAGATCTTCCACAAATGTATTTATTCTCTAAAATTGCACACAAGGATTTAATTCTCTCCTTGAAAGAAACTCATGCAACAATTAGACAACAACCTTACAACTAGTATGTTCCAAATGCCTTACAAATAGAGACATACAAGAATAAACAAAAAGCAAAGAGACAATAATAGAACCAAGGTAGAAATTATATTGTATTTCATGGGAGTGTATCAATACATACAAGTAAACTCTTTACTCAAAATCATAGGATCAATAATCTACTCTACCAAGCTTGTATTATCAGCATTCAACCATTAAGAATATGGAACCAGAGAATAGAATCCCTTGGATTGCCAAAGACTGGAACCAGGAACCAAAAGGATGGGAAAACCATAAAGCTAGGAGACCCCAAAAAGTTTTGAAACCATTACAAAATCAGGACTTTTACTACTTATACCACTAGCTATCTTGGAATCCCAAACAGGTTAGGATGCAACAAGCTTCAGATAGCTAGGGTTAGGGTTTCACCCACTAAACCAACCAACATCAATCAGTAATAAATTCTAGGGGAGAAAACCAAGCAACCTAGACAAACGGACCCAAAATTGATCTTCATCAATGAAAATCCTCTGATTTGTATCGAAGATCACGCAAACACCATGCCTTTTTAGTCTATTTGTACACTTGCAACACACCTTGAGCTTTACCCATGTCCATTTCATGACGGTATAGGCATCTGCAAACAATCATCAAACCCTTTGGATCAACCTGCAGCAGTCGGTACAACAACTTCATCAAATCCTATTGCAAAAACCATAAATTTTGGTCCTTTGTGTCACTGGGAAACCCTCCTCTGCAAATTTGGATTTGAATTTCAACAGCTATTTCCAAGCACCAGCAGCAAATCTTGTCAATATTCAAACCTAAGTTAACTTTATATAGTGACCATTAGATCTCTCCTTTTCGTGGGCTTTATGTCCTTAACTCAACCAGATACCCCAGGTTTACCTCCTGTGACCACACAACAAGGCAAATCTTTATTCACGCAATGAAATACTTAACCCAGGCTTAACCCCACGACTTAGTGAACAAAGGGAAACATTTAACTTTGGTCCTTATTTGGTGAATTGGTGACAAAAGGATTTCACCAGTTCGTAAAACACTTTAAGTCATCGCTAAAATACTTAGCGATCACACGGCCTTCCTTCACTGAATCGCCAAACCTTTCAGAACTCCGCTATTTTTCCTTGCGAATGAGTGAACTACTTTGAACTTTTGTCGGGGCCGCTAAGAATTTTGTCAGAACCTCTAAGCCCTTTGGCCCCTGCCCGAGCCTACTTTATGCCACCTATCACCATGTTATTTTCTGCTCATGCTCGGTCATCTCTGACACATGACCCACATTCAGTAAGCCTTTGAAATCAGACAACGGGCGTAAGATCTCACAGCTCTGACACAACCCATAAGATCTTACACCAACCGTAGATTCTGTCCTCATCACTGACCTTTCTGACAATGGCCCCACTCTGCAGTATTCCTCGTCAGCCTCCAGCTCAATCAATCAGAAACGGACACCTCAGTGATGACACATCATGCGGTCCCACTTTTCAACAAACCCCTAATCTTCTATCCATTTGGCGAACCGGCGACCAAAGACTTTTGCCCATTTGTGAGAGATTTGAGGGCACCATTAAATCATTTAGCTATAACGTGAACACTGTTTGCCAAATCACTAGGTCACTAGACCTTCCACCAAAACATCACACGAACCAGCGAACAAAGCATACATTTATCAGAACCACCAAAAAGACCGAGAAATCTATTGGGCCCGCATCAAGAAGATCAACGGCCATCTCAACATCACAAAGGCATTCAAGATTCCATCAAATTACATGCTCAATATTAGATTGAGAATCTTACCTTGGCCTGACAACCCTGTAACACTAGATGAGATCAATGGCTGGCGCATAATCTCAAGCCTTTGACAAATTTGATGAGAACATATGCCACTCGTAGATCCACTGACAAGGTCAGGTCCCTTTGACACATCGAAAACTAGGTCCCACTGACAACCTCCAGCTCATTAATACATGGACCAATCATAGCTTGCTATTTGTGCATACGTGTAATCGGACCCACTTGTTTGAAGCGCTATGTCATAAAGGAAGATCAACAGACATCTCAACATCACATAGCTCTAAAAAATCCTTTGTGCTTTAATAACAACTGTTGGATTTAGATGGTGTTAGAGCCAGGCCCAGGAAAGAAATGAAAGCTGAAAACATAGGAAATATTAAACGCTGAGACTTAGGAAAATTAAAGGCTGCCGGGGGTTAGAGACTCAGGAAAAATTAAAAGGGACCCCACCAGACATGAAAACCTAACCATCAAACAACTTAAAGGACTTTACTTAGCACATGTAGATTAGGATTTAAGTCACCCGAAAAAGTAATAAGAAAATAGAACAGGGCCAGGGTAAGTTAGGGCTTTTGAACACAACGGCTAGATTTTGAATTTCAAACAAGGGTTTTAGCCAGAAAATAGGGAAAAACAAGCTGTAGAGACTGGAAGAAAAATGGGAGGGCCATGAAAATTTGTAGGTGCCAACAATGGCTCTATTTGAGGATGTTGAAATGCAAGTTTTAACAAGAACCACAAGACTCTGGGACATAGACCAAAAACTGCTAACCTAAGACAGGGAAAGAAACACACAACCTGAAAGGAAACAAACCTGCACAGAAATTTACAAAGTATTTACACATGCATGATAATCAAAAACTTAATTGAAGAAGGGCTTCAAGAATTTCCCATGCACTGGTAATTCAAAAACTTCACCATCCATGTTCTTCAACAAGTAGGAATCCTTCCCAAAAATATCATGAATCACAAAAGGACCAAGCCACAGTGATTCAAATTTCTTATGCTTCCCTTTATCTTCTACCCTCACATTCCATTGAAGCACCAAATAATCAACCTTGAATTTTCTAGTAGTTGTTCTTTTGTCAAATAAGTACTTCACCTTCTATTGCAACTTGATATTATTCTTTTGACTCTCTTTTCTTTGTTCATCTCTCAGTCAATTGCATAATTCTATTATGCATTGGCTTTGTGACATCCCACTCTTCATCCTGAATAAACTGATAAACTGGAATTAGGTTATTTAGAGGTAGCCTTGATTACAAACCATACACAAGCTCAAGGGGAGACTTCCCAGTGGCTCTTTTCACTATAACCATGTCTGGCCATAAAGCCAATCTCAACTTGGAGTGCCAGGCTCTCTTATTCTTTTCAAGTGTCTTCTTTAAGATTGTCAGGATACTTTTATTGCTAGACTCAGCCTGTCCATTTTCTTGAGGATGATAAGGAGATGAATAGGAAGTCATGATTCCATTATCATTGAAAAAATACTTAAACTCATCTAATCTAAAATACATTGCATTATCTGTAATCAACTTCATAGGGACACCAAATCTGGTCAAAATATTGTCAAGCAAGAAATCAATCACCACTTTACTTGTTTCCCTCTTTGTAGGAATAGCCTCTATCCACTTTGTGAAATAGTCAGTTGCAACAAGTATATAACTATGTCGTCCACTAGATTTCTCAGCAAACTCACCTATGAAATCCAAGCCCCACATGGCAAACGGTGCTTCAGCATCTATTGGGTTTAATGACAATGCTCCTAAGTACTTTAATTTTGAAGCAAACCTCTAGCAAGCTTCACATTTCCTGACATACTGAAATGAATCCTTAAACAATGTAGGCAAAAAATAACCTGCCCTTAAAATCTTGTGAGCAGTAGTCCTTGCTGAAAAATGACCTCCACAAACACCAGCATGCATTTCATTTAAAACCTTCTCTGCCTGATATCTGTCAAGACAAAACAACAAGACTCCATCTCTATTCTTCCAATACAAGTCCCCTTGTATCAATGTATACTTCTGAGCTTGCAATTTCAAGGATCTCTTTTGATTATTTGTCATATAGTCTAGGAATCTAGCATTCTTTATGAAATAGACAATATCAACATATTCTGGTTGCAATTCAATACTTGTGATTGTCATATCTGGAGTTCCTTCATTATTTACTTGGACTATGTCCATATTCTCTTCAATCATCAATTTTTCCAGACCTTGTCCTCTCACAAGCTTAGTGATATGGATTTCTAAATTGAATTCTTGAATTCTAGTAATCCACTTGCATCTCTTACCGGTAACTTCAGATTAAGTAAGAACATCCTTTATTGCTGAATGTGGGACATATGCAACAACCTTTGCACACACCAAATAAGGCTTGAAAGATTTGACTGCTTTTACCAATGCATATGCCTGCTTCTCCATCATCTCATAATTCAACTTAGTAGCCTGCAAGGATTTGCTAAAAAATGCAATTGGATGCTCAAAACATTCATTGTCCTTTTGCAATAAAATAGTAGCAATGGTGTGAAATGATGCAAAAGAAAACAATGAAAAAGGCTTGGTATAGTCAGGAGATCTAAGCACAGGTGCTTGTTGGACCACATCCTTAATTTTCTCAAATGCAGCTTGAGCCTCTACAGTCCATTGAAATTTCACATCCTTTTTTAACAACTTTACTATAGGCTTGACAACTTCAGCAAAATTTGCAATGAATCTCCTAACAAAATTGATCTTCCCTAGAAAGGACTGCACCCCCTTGAGATTTTTTGGTGCAGACACTTTCCTGATTGCTTAAACTCTCTCTGGATCAATTCTTATTCCATCTTTTGATACAATGTGTCCTAGAAGCTTTCCCTCTTTGACTGCAAAATTACATTTTTTAGGATTCAGGGACACACCATACTCCAGAGCTTTGACAAAAATCTTTTCTAGGTGCGAACAATGATCATGAGCCTTCTTGGAATAAGTAGTTAAGTCATCCTGATATACAACCATAAACAGGTCTATGTACTCTTTGAAAGCAACATCCATGGCTCTTTGGAAAGTTTCTCCAGCATTTCTGAGACCAAATGGCATTCTGACATACACATGTTCCCAAAGGTGTGGTGAATGTAGTTTTGAATTGTTCAGATTCTTTCACCAACACCTGGTTATATCTAGAAATGCCATCCATCATAGACAATAACTCACAACTAGTGACCTTGTGCAACATTGTCTCCACGTTAGGCAGTGAATAATTATCTTTCAATGATGCAACATTCAAATTCTTGAAGTCTACACACAACCTAATGTCACCATTCTTCTTTCTAACTGGGACTAAATTAGACACCCAAGTTGAATGCCTTATAGGTTGAATTATTCCTACATCACTCAACTTGACTAGCTCCTGCTACATCTTAGGAGCCAACAATGGGTTAATGGGCCTTTTCTTTTGTCTGAATGGTTTGACATCTTGCTTTAATGGGATTTCACGTTGGAAAAGGTCCTCTCTATAGGATTTTAAGTCATCATAAGACCATGCAAACACATGCTTGTACCTTCTCAACAACCTTATCAAATTATCTTTCAATTAAGGGGTTAATCCTTTTCCAATATAGACCATTTGAGGAGCACTATGTGATCCCAAATTCACTTCCTCTAGATCTTCTACATTAGCATTACTTATCTTTGGCATATGATCATTTTGGCTGCTATACAATGCTTTTAACTCAGTAAAGCCTTTAGGAATACTATTTGAATTCAGTTGGATCACCTCATTTCCCATGATCATGTCCTTGCCTTCAATTTCCTCGACCAAAGTGTTGCAATCTATAGGTTGATCCTCATATATGTCAAGACATTGAATAAATCTCAGGATGTCATGATCATCCTCAAAGACCTGGCAATTGTAAATGTTGTCTACAACAACTAGTCTACTTTTTACTTCAAGAATTGATACTCCAAACAAAGTTGAATCATCCCTTTTTAGAGCAACATTGGCCAGAAAATTGGCTAGTATGTTATTTGATCTTTCTACCCAACATATATTGAAAGCATAAAACATTTCAATCTGATCCCATACCACATGTTTATACAATTTCAATCTATCATTCTTGACAGCATATTTAGATCGAACTTGTGCTACCACAAGCTCAGAATCACCAAAAACCTTTAAACATTTTATCCCATGCTTGATAGCAATATTGAATCCCAAAGACAATGCTTCATATTCAGCAGTATTGTTTGTGCATTGAAAAGTCAATGAGAATGAATACTTAAAAGTAGTACTTGATGGAGATATGAATAAGACCGCAGCTCTTGAGCCTTCTTTTGAGCATGCTCCATCAAAATACATTTGCCACAGTCTATCTTGTTGTTTCTTTAATTTTGCAACTAGTGGATCTACCTCCTCCACTGGTGGGACAATTTCCTCTAACTTGAAATTCTCCATGTCAACATCCACACAACAATTTAAATGATCATCATTTATTTCAATCATATGTGGAGTTCTACCTTCTCTAGATACTTTCACATTGTCACCATCAATATTGAAAGTTGCAAAGGACATATCACATTGGATACTACCTCCCATCTGAGCACTCCACTTCCTTGACAACAACATCCCATAATGAGGGGGAATATCTACCACCAGAACACTCATTGTTAGCAACTTGTCAGGGAGAGATGTCAACCTATAAGGAAGTGCTTTTATAGTACCAATAATAGGGACCTCTCTTGAATCCATAGCTTGACATCTACCATGAGGTGTATCTACTTTCAGACCCAAGGATCTCATTATTTCTGCAAGCATAACAGTATTAGAGGCTCCTGAATCAATCATACAATTTCTTAACAACTTTCCATTCACTATTAAGGACAAAAAGAAAGGATCAACTATTCTTGACACAACATTTGCAGCATTAGCATCCAAATAAATCTGAGGGATCTCAGAGATGATCTCCCCACACTGGTTCTCAATCAAATCACCCTCTGTAGCTATTTCATTAGCCTTGGTGGAACTTTGCGTATCAGAAGAAAAGGCTCCTTTTACCCAACTCAAAGCCTTAACTTTATGCTCCTCTATCCTCATCATTTCTAATAAGGGGACCTTGACAGTGATTTGTGACAACAATTTTCTCATGTCAATGGGAACATAGTTGGGGTACGGTCAACTACATCTTGCCCAATGGCAGTGACCTCTTTATCTTCTTCATGTGTAACCACATTGGGACTATCTTTGCTCTAACTTTTTTCTTTCTCTTGCAAAGGAGAAACATCATCCACAAGAGGTTTAGCTTTTACCTTGTAAGCCACAATTGGCTTTGTGAAATTGATATTTTCCTTCAACTTGGTCTTGTCAGCAATGTTAGTAACCTTTTTCTTATTTTGGGCTTGCTTTTCATCCCTTTCTATTTTCTTGATGAAAATTCCAGCAGGCCTACCACTTGGACAACTTACCACCCTATTTATCAAATTATAGTTTCTTTTAACTTGAGACACCATGTCTACTGTGATTTGTGCAATTTCTTCATCAAAAGGTCTTCTCAACATTACTGACCCATCACTTCTCAAAGTATTGCACTGAACTAAATCAAGGTGATTATCTTCTTCATCAGAAAACACTTGCTGATAGTAAACCTCATTTCTGATTTGGGAACTACCAGCATCTTGGTTTTCATTTTCCTCTGTAGAATCTAACTCATCATATATGTATGAAGAAGTCATACCACACCCCTGATCATCATAAGTATCATCATTGTTACTACTATGATCTCCATCTACAAAAACATTTTGAGCAATAGCATAGTAGTAGGGATCATGAGGTGATTGGCAGACAATACACCATGGAACATCATCATTCATATTCACTGTATTTTTATTCAAAGGGTCAGGGGTCTTGTCATTTGGTTTATCCTTTCTTTCAGGAAGCATTGGCTTCCCATCCTTCCATTGAGTATTATAGGGATAGTTCTGCATTCTCGGAAACTTATTAAAGTTATTGAAAGATGGCCTATCATTTCCTTGCACTCTACTATTTCTTGCTTCACCAAGCTTTAAATCCTTTATTGCTTTCAAGATTTGTTTCAAACTATCATCATCTTTTGGCTTTGCATCAGGTTTCCCTAGCTCTCTTCTATTTGAGACTGATGGCTGACAATCTTCTCTCCTTCCCAACTTCCCTGATATCCTTCTATTGCTCTCTATATTAATAGCCAATTTATAAGCCTCTGCAAGATTCCTAGGATTCTTATCCCTCAAGAGATATCCCATCTTTGAATCAAAAGCATTCAAGTATGTGACAAGACATACTCTGTCATCCAATCTGATAACTTGCAATAACTTATACATAGCTTTCTAAAATCTAACATTGAACTCAACAACACCCTCATTTGAATTTTTCTTGACGTTGTTGAACTCATTAAGAATGAAGCCTTCATTGGTTTTATCACCATACTGTTCCTTGAAAGACTGCCTAAACTGATTCCATGAACATATGCTAGCATGAGGCAAATTTCTAAACCAATCTCTAGCATCTTCAGTCAGAGACTGAATGAAAAGCTTCATGATCACATCATCAGGCTCAATATTGTAGTCATCTATCACATCAATGAAACTTTTCAAATGCTCTTCACAAGTAACTGCATTGCTTCCAGTGAATTTTGGGAGCTTATTCCTAATTTCATCAGGGATGGGATTTGGATAACCAGGAATTCCAATAAAAACCAATTGCTTATGTCTCTCATGAATGGGAGCTACTTGAGATGGGCCACCAACTAAAGATGCAGATGTTTGAGTATTAGAAACATTAGGAGTCTTAGGCATACCTAAAGTATTGGCAGTGTTGAACACATTTGCTCCTTGTGCTTGAGAAGTGGAAAGGGTATTAGCATGTCTGAAAGATTTCCTAAGGAATTCAATCTTTCTCTTCATTTCCACAGCAGTGGCTTCAAGCTCTGCCTTTTCTAACTCTTTTGCCAACAATTCTTATTTTATTTTTGCTTCTTCCAAGTCAGCCTCTAATCTTGCTGCTTGATCCATGGACTTCTTTGCATGATTTGTTTCATTTATTGAAACTCCTACAGCCTTTTGTTTACCTTTGTCCCCAGGATTTCTCATTTCATAGGTCTTATGGACAACAGGCTGATCTTCTACTTGTTCTATCACATGATCCTGATTCATGGCCTCAAGATCCAACAATTGTCTCTTCAATTGCTCAGCTCTAATCATAGCATGTCTAATCTTTTCCTCTTTTTCCTTGCCTCTTTTTTGTCTCAAATGGATTTGCTCCTGAACTCTCCTCTCCAACTCATAGACCTCTTCAAAAATTTCTTCTGACTCAGGGAGAGTAGTCTCAGACTCAACATCTCCTACTTGAACCTCATCTTCATATTGGTTCAGACCCAAATCAACAGCCTCCTCATATTCAAAAGTATTTCCTTCTTGATTCATTTGCATAGACTGGATTTGTTCCTCTTGTCTAGTATCTTCTCTATGTTTCTAAGCATGAAACATATTTCTATTTCTTCTTCCTCTCTTTGTCTGACCAGGCCTAGAAGTACTTGGAATACCTTATCGCAATCTGTCCTCAGGAATCTTATTTCTCTGAGACCTATTACCTCTGTAACTCATCTTGTGAATATTCTTGACTAGTACTGCTATAGAGATTGTTAGAGTCGCCACCCAAAATTTGGGAATTATTCTTTAAAATATAGGCATCAATGGTAACCAGCTGATTTGTATAGGGTAGGAGCCTTGGCTCAACTAAACCCTACAACTTAGCAAAATATTTCTTACAACTCCCTAGTGGAGTTGCCAGTCTGTTAGGGATTTTTCTTGTGGGTCAAACTTGGCAAGGACATTGGCTTGATTCTTAGTAAATAGATTTCCAAGTTTGCAAGAAAAGCCTAATTGATGAGGATTGGATAAGATCCTCCTTCTGCTTTGAGCTCCACAGGACTCAGGCGGGTATTGCCTAGAAATAGGTTACTATCTTTCAAGTAAACTATGGAATGGTGGATCATGTCTTCATTGTCATGCCATTGAGTTTCATAGAGATGATTTATAGAAGATAATCCTAAAGATAGCTGAGAACAACCTGTTGCAGGATATGACTAATGAAACTCCTGGAATGATAACATGAACAATGGCATAAGGGTGATGAGTCCTTCTTTTTATGAGTGAAACTCAAGGAAGGCTAACCTTTGATTCACTCTTCAAGGAATCAGCAACTATGGACTGTAAAACATCAGGGATAGTCCTATTTCTTAGGTACATGAACATGAAATGAAATGGTATTGATAATGATGAATTTTGTGTTTGATGACTGAAAGGTGTTTCAATGACAGAGATCATATCAGTGCCTAATCCTTTGGGCAAAGAGTCTAACATAAATCAATAGAGGAATTCCTAGGAAATACAATGATATGCCTTACAAACCACATACAATTTGGATAGAATGCCTTACAAACTATCTTCTCAAACTAGGTTTGCTACCATCAAGATCTTCCACAGATGTATTTATTCTCTGAAATTGTACACAAAGATTTAATTCTCTCCTTGAAAGAAACTCATGCAACAATTAGACAACTGCCTTACAACTAGTATGTTCCAAATGCCTTACAAATAGAGACATACAAGAATAAACACAAAGCAAAGAGACAATAATAGAACCAAGGTAGAAATTGTATTGTATTTCATGGGAGTGTATCAATACATACAAGTAAAATCTTTACTCAAAATCATAGGATCAATAATCTACTTTGCCAAGCTTGTATTATCAGCATTCAACCATTAAGAATATGGAACCAGAGAATAGAATCCCTTGGATTGCCAAAGACTGGAACTAGGAACCAAAAGGATGGGAAAACTAGAAAGCTAGGAGACCCCAAAAAGTTTCGGAACCATTACAAAATCAGGACTTTTACTACTTATACCACTAGCTATCTTGGAATCCCAAACAAGTTAGGATGCAACAAGCTTCAGATAGCTAGGGTTAGGGTTTCACCCACTAAACCAACCAACATCAATCAGTAATAAATTCTAGGGGAGAAAACCAAGCAACCTAGACAAATAGACCCAAAATTGATCTTCATCAATGAAAATCCTCTAATTTGTACCGAAGATCACGTAAACGCCATGCCTTTTCAGTCTATTTGTACACCTGCAGCACACCTCAAGCTTTACCCATGTCCATTTCATGATGGTATAGGCATCTGCAAACAATCATCAAACCCTTTGGATCAACCTGCAGTAGTCGGCACAACAACTTCATCAAATCCTGTCACAAAAACCATAAATTCTAGTCCTTTCTGTCGTTGGGAAACCCTCCACAAATTTGAATTTGAATTTCAACAGCTATTTCCAAGTGCCAATAGCAAATTGGTGGTCAATATTCAAACCTAAGTTAACTTTATATCGTGACCATTAGATCTCTCCTTTTCGTAGGCTTTATGTCCTTAACTCAACCAGATACCCCAGGTTTACCTCCTGCGACCACGCGACAAGGAAAATCTTTATTCGTGCAATGAAATACTTAACCCGAGCTTAACCTCGCGACTTAGTGAACAAAGGGAAACATTTAACTTTGGTCCTTATTTGGTGAATTAGCGACAAAAGGATTTTGCCAGTTTGCAAAACACTTTAAGTCATCGCTAAAATACTTACTGATCACACGGCCTTCCTTCGCTGAATCGCAGATCAATGGCCATCTCAACATCGCAAAGGCATTCAAGATTCCATCAAATTACATGCTCACTATTAGATTGGGAATCTTACCTTGGCCTGACAACCCTGTAACACTAGATGAGATCAATGGCTGGCACATAATCTCAAGCCTTTGACAAATTTGATGAGAACATATGCCACCCGTAGATCCACTGACAAGGTTAGGTCCCTCTGACACATCGAAAACCAGGTCCCACTGACAACCTACACCTCATGAATACACAGACCAATCACAGCTTGCTATTTGTGCATATGTGTCATCGGACCCACCTGTTTGAAGTGCTATGTCATAAAGGAAGATCAATGGACGTCTCAACATCACATAGCTTTGACAAATCCTTTGCGCTTTAATGATAACCATCAGATTTAGATGGTGTCAGAGCTAGGCCCAGGAAAGAAATGAAAGCCGAAAACATAGGAAATATTAAATGTTGAGACTTAGGAAAATTAAAGGCCGCCGGGGGTTAGAGACTAAGGAAAAATTAAAAGGGACCCTGCCAGACATGAAAACCTAATCGTCGAACAACTTAAAGGACTTTAATTAGCACATGCAGATTAGGATTTAAGTCACCTAAAAAAGTAACAAGAAAATAGAACAGGGCCAGGGTAAGTTAGGGCTTTTGAACACAATGGCTAGATTTTGAATTTCAAACAAGGGTGTTAGCCAGAAAACAAGGAAAAACAAGCTGTAGAGACCGGAAGAAAAATGGGAGGGCCATGAAAATTTGCAGGTGCCAACAACCTCAAGGGTGAAGAGCATACTCTCCTAGCTCAAAAATTTCTCGCAAACACACCAAGCAAAGGTTCAATTACCCTCTTGCTTTCAAAATGCAAAGATGGGTCAAGATTTCTATTTTGCCACAAGGGTGAAGAGCATACTCTCCTACCACCAAAAGATTCACAACAAGATATTAAGTGCCTATGAAAAGAAACAACTAGTATATGCCACACTTAAAATGAAAGCAATAAAACAAGCACTTGATTCGTTTTTATGCTTTGGGTAGCCCTGTAAAAAACCATTAGTAGCCCTTTGCATTTGGAGCTTTGACATGCATTCTTTTAAGAAAATATTTCAAGCAATGAGAGCACCTACAAGCACAACTTGTTAGCCCTACGATGGTTAGCACATCAAAACCAAATAAAATATGCAAATCAAACTCTGTTCTACCATAGCAAACCAGAAATTAGAAGCAAATAAATCAAATCTTGCCAAGAAATGTCCAAAATTACTCACTACAGGCCTGTGCGATAGTTCAGTTGCCAGAAGAATCATACGATACTTTGTTGTATATTGTTGCGATACTTTATATCTTTGCGATAGTCTGTGATACCTGCATGTGATAGAGAATAATATGATAGTGCGATAGAATCTGCAAGGGTGCGTGATACTTTAACTCGTAAAGTATCACACTGATATACAAGAAACTATCGTATGACACTAGAAGACTGTCACATGATAATTCTGTCAGAAAAATAGAGAGCCGAAACAATAAGCTAAAATGATGATGAAAAATTGACGAAAATGCATAAAAAGAAGGATAAAATAAGAGTGTCCTACCCCACGATGGGTGCTAAAAATGTACACACTAATTTGTGCACTTCTCTAGGTCATTACTTCCAAAAGAATCCATGAATGGGAAACCTTGAGAAAGTGACCTAGAGCTCCCTAGGTATGGAGTCACAAGGATGTTGATGGTGCTCTCAGCTAGAGCTATTGAAGCATGCAACCTTGCTAGTAAACCACACAATGGAAGATTCAAAGAGACAAGGGCAAGAATGCCAATATCCTCATGAATCAACAATGAAGATGCAATGCAACTATGCTAAGAATGAAGATGCAAGTAAGCTATGGAAATGAAAGGAAAATGAAATTATTACAAGCCTTACTAATTAATCTATGTGAGATAATCTAGAGCATAAAGGAAACTAAGCTAGATGCCATGAAAGCTTAAGATAAGAATGCAAGAATGAAGCTAAATGCATGAAGATCTCCAAAAGCTCCAAAGTCTCCAAGAAATCCTATAGCATAAGATTAGTATTCAAAGTTGGGATCCTAGAATGAGAAGAGAGCTCTCCTTTTAAAGGAATTGAAAAGGAATGGACCATGGAGATTAAGAGGCAAAAGATTTAATCAAGGGCGGAGCTTGAAAGAGGAACAATCCATGTGCACAAATATCCTCCAATGAGAAAATAAGAGTTGACTTTTGTGTCCATATGAGAAAAAGACCTTTTCTTCTTTTTATAAAATAAGAATAATGCTTTATTTGTTCAACTTAGGATAAGAGGAAAAGTGGGGGCTTTTTATTTAATAAAAGTGGAGGAAATTCCTTTTAAATAAATAAAGACTTAGGATAAAATAGTTAGCCCATAGAAAATAATTGAATAAATGATAGAACTAGGATTTGATCAAGGAAATTGATATAATTGAAAAATGTTGATTTTTGAAAATATTAATTCAGGGATTTGATAAATTGCTGAATGGGGGCCCAAAGTCTAGGCAACCATTTTAGGGTGCATACACCTGTGTGGCACAATCCTTTTGGCCTTCATTATTCCCAAGATAGAAAATGTCTTATCATAAGTGTTGTTTCCATTTTCACCCACTGTTGTATTAAATATGAAAGATTTGGAGATTTTTGGACAGTTACCATTTGTCTTACGATTTAATTAGATCTTTAGGGGAAATAATTTCAGTCAGGACTTATAAATAGATTGATCTATGCTAGTTAATTTACAATTGTGAAAGCATATTAGTGAAAATAGTCTACGAGTGCTAGGTTCTCTTTGATTTTTGTAAAAAATTAGAATACTAATATTAGTTTGATTTTCAATGGACACTCCAATTCCTTTGAGATGCACTACCTTAGAGGATTAGAAGGCCTTTTTGGGCCTGGTCATAGACCCAATCCTGGCATCAGTTGGGAGCCTTCACCAAGGAGGCTATAAGGATGGTGCTCGGACGTGAATTTTTGGAGAGTGAAAATAGGTATAGAGTGAACACTGACATTTCATCTAGGTTCTTGGCATCTCTGTTGGACCTGGGGGGAAAAGGTGGATATTATCATGCTTTTGAGGAAATTTTTCAAAGAAGAGTACCTCGACGATGATGTACATGTTGTCATATTTTTAGAAATTGTGGTTGGAATTCCTTGGGCAAATGATTTGCCTAAGATTCTACAACTAGGAGTAACTGTTCCCAGGCAACCATTTCTACTGAACCTTGATGTTGAGCATCTCACGCATCATCAGAAGTGGGCACAGATTGGGAGGGATTTCCTTTGGAAGTGGTACCTACTGGAGGAACCCAAGGACTATCGGTGGCTAGAAGAATTCCTTGACATTATCCTCTCTTAAGACTTCCACATAGAAGGAAGGGAGCCTCAGCTGGATACTCTGTGATTCTACGTAGTCTCCCTCTAGTGGTAGTAGCTTAGTAGGGTTTTTGAAATAATATAAATTGTAATCACGTATGTTAAAAAATATAATATGAAAATGTTTTAAGAAATTTGAAGTGCTACTACTTTTCTTTTTTGTTTTGATTATAAGAATTGTTAATAGATATGGTCTATGGGCATATTTGAATTGTAATGAAATTTTGCCTTATATAATATAAAATTTTTTTGTTGCACTTTTGTTTCATGCAATATTTTAATGTTTCTAAATTTTATCATTTAATGGTTGGTGACTGGTTCAAATTTCATGGATAAGCTATTCTAAGTGAATATAGTTAATAATTAATATTCATTAGTGTGTATTAAATTATTAATATTTTAAAATCGTGACAATCGTTGGATTACAAGAGATGAACGGTTGAAGTTGTATTTCAGAAGTATGATTACATGGTATGTTTTAGAAAGATTACGTTACACATAGTATGTTTTAGAATGATTACGTGACACATAGTATGTTTTATAAATATTATGTTACCATTATGGTATAATTATATACTATTACATTTAAAGAAAGGTTTTTGACATTACTCATAGTAGCAGAGCTAAAAAGAATTGTTGAACCATTGCTGAAGATTTTGAGACTGTAATTTGTGAGAGCCTTAGCCATTCTAACTTCTATCTATCCAGATTTCAAAGTTTAATTTGGGGTAAGATTTTAACTTGATTTTGAAATTTGAATTCTTGCATGTACAATTGGGGTTTTCTTAAATTGGGGTTTTCTTAAATAGTTAGTTACTTCTGTGATTTTGTTAGTAAATATCTGTGATTGGGGTTTTCTTAAATTAGGGTTTTCTTAAATAGTTAGTTACTTCTATGATTTTGTTAGTAAATATCTATGAATCTATATTTTTTCATTCTTTCGAAGAACAATGGGAAAAGCGAAAACTCAAGGCCAAGGGCAAGTAGATGGGAAAATTTTAATAGACTATAGAAAACTAGTAGAAATCCTTGGTTTCACTAATGAGTATCACGATGTTTATGATCTTGTTATCGACAGTGAAAGGAGGGTTATAGAAATTAAACATTCCTTGTGCAGTAAGGCAATTGGGCCAAAGAGGTCTGATTTTATAAAATTTAACCCAACGATAGGTGCAAAAACCAATAAAGTTGCTTCGTGGGATGTTGGTTTGGGTCACATGTTGTTACCCAAAGTTTTCCCTTGCCCATAAATTGTCTTGATTTGTGCAGAAAATTATGATGAAGAAAGAAAAGCAATTGTGAATAAAAAAAATCAAGAAGAAATTTTATCAATAACCTAGGAAGAATTTCTTAGTTTGCTAGACCTAGGGTTTGACCAACAAAACTGTAATGTCCATATTGACCTCGAATTGCTAGCAGAGAAATATGAGGTAGTCCCACCAAATGTAAAAGATTCATTTATAAAGGGTCTAATAGTTGTAGAGGCAAAGGCTTCATTGGGTGAGAACCATAAGCCTCCTTATGATTTTAACATTTTTGTGCCATGGGTTTAGGATACCATCTCCTTGCTAGCACTTTTCCTGGGACTAGAAAACAATAGGGAAGTGGGTGCCAGCATTCTTTAATTCATTTGGGATATCCATTGTGTCAATGAACTAGTAAGATATAATTTTTTTGGACACGTGGTTCAATCGATGCAAGAAAAATTAGCATTGATTTTAAAAGAGGCAATTCTAAGACATTTAGGTGCACAACCTACTTGTGCTATATTTTGCTAGCCAAGCATGCTGCAATATTAATGAGCAACAACAACAAGCTTCAAATTTAGAGGGTGACAAATGCTCTAATATATAACTAGACACCTCAGATAAGAATGTATGATAACAAGAGGAATTACAATAATTTTTTAGACTTCTTTTTGGCACCATTGTACAAAAAAATAACAAGCACTCCAATGCCCAGATTGTTTGCTTCATGTAGGGATTGCATCCAACTTGGAAGAACAATTCAATTGGCTGACTGGTACTTAATGGAAGAATACACTGTGCTAAAGTTTTATAGATCAGATCCAAAACCCCACAAACTTCCAATGCATGTGACTGACAGGGTGTTTCTAGTAGAATATGTAGTACAACTAGAGAGCGTAGATAGACTCTTCGCTGGCCAATCGAAGAAGAGCATATTCCCTTCCTTACCTTTCTCAATTGGAGGGTTAACATTTGAGAGAAAGGCATTCAAAGTGGAAAATTTTTTTATAGATGTTTTTCAATTTGATTTAGAGTACTGGTACTGGAAGTATGATCCACTCAACGTCATTCAAACAATGCTTGTTTCTAATAAGAACTCTGTAAACTTATTTCAACATGAAAGTAAACCATTGCTAGAGAAGTTGAAAAACAAGGATAGTTGGGATGATGTTACAAAAGAGATGGAGAAAGTTTTCGGTGAGGAAATTTTTTTAGTTCAACAGTTGTCATCACAAATTATGACAACAATAAACCAGGGCATTGTACAACCTAGGATGTCCTACAATTTCTATGAAAAAGCTGCTCATCCATCAAACATAAAAATACCAAAATGAATAGTAGAAGTTTGTAAGGATAGAAAATGGACTAGAACAAAAATGGATGATTTTTGGAGTATGAGAAAGGATCTTGGTGAACCAAAGACCAGTGAAGATCTGGATTAAATAGATGAGGATATAGAGTTTAGAAAATTATGGAATTTGGAGCATCCTAACATGGCATACAATAGTGAGGATGATAATCCAGACACTGGGGATGATAATCCACCAATTGCATTTACTCCAGGGACTAGGAGTTAGAGTGGAGTCAATGAAGACCAGAAAATAGTATATAGAAAAGGGGCAAGCATTGTGGAAAAAATGGGTTATCAAGGTGGTGGTTTGGGTCCCAAAGGAGAAGGCGTCTGGACTACAATTGAGACAGAAAAAAATGCTCATGATCTTGGTGCAGGCCTTGGGTTTGAATCTACTAGTACTGCTATTGGGTTTGGTAGTGGCACTGGTGCTAGTGGGACTGGGAAACTTATACAACAAGTTTCCTCTCCAAAGAGGCCACTAGACTCTACACAGAATCCCATAGAAGAAGATAGTGTCAAGAAGCAAAAGCTTTCCACTACCAGAACAATGAGAAAAATGACATTCAATCCTAAAGAACTGCTTGCAATTTTAGGTTCAGAAAAACCCTCTAGAAGTTTAAATACTCAAAGAGCATTAGTTAGATCGATAGGCATTGCAAGCTACACATCTGTTTCACCTTTCAAACATTCAAATCCTTCTGCAACACTAGATTTTTATTTCAAAGATTTCAGTAATAAATTTGCAGAAACAACAACCAAGAATAAGGAAAGAAATAAGACAACGCTGACTGGTGCCCTTACTGCAACTATGGAGGAACAACCTGCATCCAATAGGGTTTTTCCAACATATGATCCAAATAGAGACATGATAGAGTTCATGGTTTTTATTCCACCAAAAAAATATGGAAACCCACCAGAGAGTCAGATAGATTTGTCTAGATTTCAAGTTAGCACTCTCCAAATGGATTTTTCCAAAGTTAAAAATGTGGACAAAATCAATGTGTCAAAGTCTAAAAAGTAAGTGGTCTACAGTGCATTGTTAAATCTGGAAAGAGAGAAAAGCAAGCTCGAGAAAAATATAGAAAAGTTATAGGCAAACATTGGCAATGAAAAAGAAAAGAGGAAAGCTTCAGAGAATAGTTTGCAAGAATTACAGAAAAATATTAAAACTTTGACCTCTACATCAGTAGATATAGAGCAGGAACATGCAAAGGCAGTAGTGAAGGAACATGAGTAGGTAGAGCTGAAGGAACTGAGGGTAAAATTGGCAGAAATTAGTAAAAAACTAGAGGAAGAAAGAGTCAATTCAGAAAAGTTATTTAAAATCATGGAGAGTAATGCTACCTCCAACCAGGAATTGCAAAAGCAATTGGACTCTCAGGGGGATAAAGCCAATCATTGGGAACACAAAGTAGTGGAAGAGAAAGAGAATTGTGAAAAAATGGCAGAAGAACTAAAGAAGGCCAATAATATAATTCAAACTTTGACAAATACTAGTAATAATTTAGTGAAGATTACAAAAGAACACATTTGGGGCCAAATAGTGGGGATGTCTCATAGCTTGTGTGAGTGGTTTGAAATGCTTCAAAGTATGAGAGTATGTTATTTGAAGCTCCATAAGAACATTGAATAGAACATGGATGTTGTCAAGAAAGAAAAGGAAGCAAAAGATATTATGCAACAACTCTACAGTAAGAGTGATAGTTATCTATCAAACAAGGGAATTAGCACTTGCCTTGATGCCTTAGTAGAGGTATCAAGTATCATTCAAAAATGTGAGAAGCTACAGGAAGCACATGAATTGGATGACAAAGCTAAGAAGAAGATCACAAAGATGGAACAAAGGAAAGTGAATATGGAAAGTCTTGGTTTGCCTAAGGGATTTGACGCAAATAAGTTCATTGGAACAGAATCTTACAAAAAAAGGTTGCAGGACAAAATAAATATTGATTTACGCTTTCTTCCTACAGACATGTCTCCTGATACATTCATGGATTTCATCAAACCAATGAGAAAATTGAATGGAGTTTTAGAAGCAACAGTGATGCCAAGTCACACTTCCAAATATGAATCGCTAACAAAGTTGTAGGAGTGTGACTATACTATGAACCAAATTATTTTTCCATCAGAGGATGTTTGGACTGGCCTACAAAGATTGCTCTGAATTTTGAACTACTGTAAATTGTAATATATTGCAAATGAATACAAAACAAATAGAGCTCTATCTAATTTTCATGTTTTCCAATTCAATGTATGTTGAGTTACTCTATTAAATATTTTATTCAGTTATTCTTAGTTCATTTACTCTGTTATATGCTATTGGAATACAAAATTTCATTTAGGAATTTCAAATTCAAATATGAATGATCATTGATGATACGATACCAACTACACTCTATAGTAATAATACTCTTTGTTCTCAAATTTTAATGATGAAACATAAATTATAATACATTCTTGCTTTTCTAAAATGAACATTGAATGATAGGATATAGTAGTTAATAAGTTCAAAAAATACCTATTGATTTCTACTACTAATTTAGCTGAAATTTCCTAAATTTTCCAATTCATCTTTGCGTCGTCATCATCATCCAATTCTGGTATTCCATTTCTTTCATTGTTCTCTTCATTTTCATTTGTGTCTTCTTCACTCTGACCTCCACTTCTATGACTCTCATCGCCACCTATACTTGTCCCACTCAGAGTCATTGTCAAAGATTGGTTAATGGTGTTTCCCAACCCTCTTCTTTTGCATCTTTTCTTCCATATTTCCATTGCTTTTTGATAAGGAAAAGTATTGAAATCATACCTAGATGTGTAGATCCTCCAACATGTTTCCAAATTTTTGTCTATTTTGTTTCTTAGCTTTGATTTTAGGAAACCCAAAGCACTGAAAACTCTCTCATCCTCCACTGAACCCAATATCATGGTTTGACATAGATCAACAAGCTTGAAGAACACTAAAATTTCTTCACACAACATTGTGCTTTGTTTTAGTTATGTCCAAAGCCTTGTTGTCGAGCCCTCTTCATGTGGGTTATGCATTAATTGATATTGATGCTTTATAGTCTTTGCAAAAGTTCTTGATTGCTGTCTAAGAAGTGTGTGTGAGTGATTTACACCTTCATGAAATTACAAGATTAACTAAGAACAACAAGAATTAGAGCAAAATAATCTAACAAATGCACAATTAATCTATCAACATCTCATGGTTCTCTAAATTGAAGTAGTAAGTGAGGCTCTCAGCTGCAAATCCTCACTAGTGACACTCTAATTATGAGAAATGAACTAAGAATGATATGCAAAATAGATCTAATTATCAAATTCTAGCTCTATTTGATAAGAAAATCTCTAAAATGATCAACAATTTAAGCTAATTATCAATGAAAATTCTAAGTGAGTGGTGTGGATGCAAATTGCAAGAGCTTTGCTGCAATTCAAAGATATGGAGTGGATGAATAATGCCTCAAAATGCCTTCTATTTATAAGATTTTCTCAAGGGTAGGGGGTAGAGTGAGATAACCATGGTTATGCTTGGGTAAGGTCAATTGGCTTTGCTTTGTCCATAAATTGGGGGACAAACATTTAAATGGTTTCAAAAGGCTGGACCATTTCAACAAAAGTGAGTGATTTGTGTCCATTTTGTCTCCTTTTTGCTTTGTTGAGGGAATTTCATATTTATTAATTAATTAAAGTAATTAAATTTAGCCATGAAGGGTAAGAGGTTCATTTTGATTTTTCATTTCAACAACTATGTCATTAATTGAATTTAATCAATTTCTTAGTGTTTTTCCCCTTTTCAAGCTTTATTTAATTATTTAATCATTTAATTGAATTTTCCTTTGATTTGAATTGCCTTTGTTCCATTTATCAATTTTTAGTGCTATTTTGATGACTTGATGCACCTTTTGATTGATTTAAGCCTTTACCAATTTTCCATGTCTACAAATGCCCCTCTTTGAGTCGATGTGCGAAGAACACTAATTCAAAGATTTCATTGGTATGATGATCTGATTCAGTTCTTGATTCTGATATGCCTCTGATCATTCTGATTGATGTACTTCCTGATGATGATGATGTGCCTCTGATGATGGTGCTGATATGATTCTGATGCCTCTGATATGATATGGGTCCTGGTTTGATGATAGGTCCTGGGTTCACTGATAAAGGTCCCGGGTTGATTGATAAAGGTCCTGGGTTGATTGATTGCTGATATGTTGATAGATTTGATATGATATGATAAACTGATCTGATACTGATTTGCCTCCTGATATGATAACGATAAGATATGATACTGATATGATACGATATGATACTGATATGATATGCCCCACTGATAAATGTTTTTGATGTGATGCCCATTTGATACTCTGATGCCCCCTCAGAAATAAAACATATTGATTCCTTGATTTGAAAGATTTTGATTGATTGGTCCAATATGTTTTCATTTCTGAAAAAAATATTAATGATATGCCATGACTCACAATTTGCATATCCAAGATAGATAGGTCTGTTGTAGTTAAGCAAAACAAGTGATTAGGATAACAGGATAATGGTACCAATGAATGTGATTTGTCAATCTCATAGGATAGTTTTGATAGGATAAATCAATCAGTGTGAAAACCAATATGATTTGATACTGTTGATTCATTCTCAGGACACAGAGACATGAACAAATGGTACTGGGTGTGATTGCTTGATACTTTGATAGGATTGATTGATGTAAGATGATTCATTGATATAGAATACTAATATGATTCCCTTGATTTGTGAAACAGGCACATTTCCGTAAATGATATATATATACGGACCTTAGCTTCTTGGATATTTGGATTTAAGTCATGGTTTGACCCAGCTAGAGTACATGTTATTGAGATGATTGATTATGGAGCTCTTTCAGTTTGTTGATATTGTATCATGATATTTCAGTTATTGATCAGGAATTGGATGTATCACTTTGATGACATTGTATCTTTGATTAGACAAAGTTTATGGATCTTTGATATTATGGACACTTATTTGATTTATGGATTGAATGACCCATTTTATGATTGATCAAGATTTCAATTGAATGACCCCCCTTTTCCCTTGGAAAAATACTACAAACAAATGCACATGCAATTAATCTAACATGATAATGCAATTAACCTTCCATGATAATGCAATGCAATGCAGCTAAGTGTCACTAGCTTTTAGCAAATAAATGCCTTGAGGATAAATTTTCATCATTGAGCACTTTGGGACCGGAAAGCAAGTACAATCACCACTGCCCACTGACATGATGATATGAATACCACTTTTTATCGCATTTGGTAACCTCCTTTTGGAAACTAGTACAACCCACACTAGTTGAATTAACCAACTATGAGAGTATGAATACCAGTTTCAACGAATTCAATGTTGCATAAATAAGCAAAGGTCAACCTTCCACCCTATATGAAAGTCCTCGATGGTTCTTTGATGACCATGTCGTTAGATGAATTCACATAAGTTGTTGGATATCCCTCAAGATAGTCACTCAAAGACAAGAAAAATATCATGTCTCCATCATTGCCAATCTAGTCAAAACATCATCGATTAGCTAAAAAGATGTGATAAAAATCAATGTAAGTAAAGATCATCAAAAGAAAGCTTCAAGTGTTTTGCATTGTTTCATGATTTTCAAAAAGTATTTCCAAGTATTTTGATCTTTAAAGTGTTTTGTCAATTTTTAATCCCGAATAATAAAGTCAATGAAGTCTCATGGATCAAGTTGTGGTAATCGAATTCTTGGTTAGTGAACAATGATATCCATCAAAGGTTCACAAAAATCTTCTTCTCTCTTCTGAAACTCTGATAATTCCCTCTCTGATGTGTGACCGACTATAGCACTATTGAATCCGCTGATTCATATCAAATGCCCCTGATTGGATAGGAAAAATGTTGGACTTGAACAAACTTCCAAGATTTTACAAAAACTCAGTTCATGCCAGATGCCTCTAGAAGCACTTTATGCTTTCCTTTTTACCAGCTCTCAAACAAGATCACATTGGTTTTCCCCCAATGTCTAGCAAGATATAGGACATGAAAGATGGATTTGCAAGCTGATGGATTAGAGATGGAAAGGCTATGATGGAAGAAGTATGCGAATGTGACCCATAGCACTATCTCCTCAAGAGTACCCAAGCTAAGGAAAAAAATGATATAGAAATGTGAAGCATGTTTTTGGATAAGCCATGGAAGTCAATTGTGTAGTGTTAGATAGTGTATAGGATAATGATCTGCTACCATGAAAAGGAGTGATCCAAAAGAGTGGACATGTCAAGAAGTTTTTGATAACAAATTTTTCTTTTAAAAGTTCATCTTGATCAAGACCAAGGGTCAATTTGGGTAAGATGTGTATAAGATAACACAATCAAGATAAAGGAGTGATGAAGGCTATGAAAGGATGTTTTGGGATTATGAAAAAGCTATCAAGGAATAATGAAGGTGAATTTGGGATAAGCAAGATCATGATAGGGTAACATGGATGCAGCAAGTACATAAGCTAATGGAAAGGATAACGGATGTTAAGATACTCAATGCTCATGGATGTGTTCAACTTTGTCAAGATGAAGGTGATAGAGGAAAATATGGATGAAACTTGCCCCAAGTGTAGAGTGCAAGAAGGAAGAATTACGCATGACGCCTGTTTGCCAGGTTTTCATCATGGTACTTGTCTAAGGCATCACAAGAAGTGGTTTTCACCCTAGATTTATTTCTTTTTATTTTTGCTACCAAGATGCCTATTGCTAGGTTTTCACCAAGGCACTTTTTCTCTTTTTTCATTTTTTTCTTTTTTTCTTTCTTTTTTTCTTTTTTTGTATTTTTCAATATTTTTCCAACATTAGAATCTTTGGACAATGCTCCTCTGAAAGATATGCTATAATAAACCATGGGTATGACTAGGATGCTCAAAGATATTGATAAGAGGGATGGAAGTACAGAAAGTATGCATTGGAAAATGAATGTGAGGATAAGAAGAAGGTATGTTGAAGATGGAAATGTTGGCAAGATCAACTTTGACACACACTTTGAAGAGTGGTGGAATGATGGAGGAACAATAGATGATGGAGGTAAGGATCTTTTTGAGGTAGTGGATTTTGGGATGTAATAAGATGAAGGATGTTTGGAAGGAGATGGAATGGAATCCTTTGGAAGCTTGAATGTCAATTTTGATTCTTCTTTTGTGTGCAAGTCTTTCAACAATGACTTGGGAATCCACATATTCTTTGATTTTTCTTCCTTTTGGAATGCTTTTGAATGCATTTCTTCAATGAGGGATTTAGGAACCCACATTTTATTTTTTTCTTTTTGCTTGATGGACCTTTGTGGCCTTTTGGATATTTCATTTTTCTTTTCATTCACATGTCGATTAGATGGGACATTGTGATTTTTATGCACATATGGATTCTTGGATTTATGAGTTTTATGTTGCACATCAACATTGCTTCCAAAAGACTTAGGAATTGTGGATGAATAGGAATAATATGGATGGTTCATATGGATTGGTGTTTGGACATTCTTCAAGTATGTGTGTCTTTGTTGATCTTGATACATGGCAAGGTAAGTGAATGGATAGCTAGGGATGATAGGAATGGTTGATGGGGGAATATATGGACCTAATATGGATGGAAGGAATGAAAACTTTTGTTTTGGGACATAGGAACCCAAAATGGATTTGGAGGATAGTGGAGGTATGTGGTTGTATTTGAATGGAGGAATATAAGGTGTGAAAGGGATATCAATATCTTTGGAAGGAGCTCCATTGTCAACGTTCTCATCTTTAAGATTTATCTTTATACTAATAGGCTCATGAGTAGCTTTGATAGGAACACATTTGATAGGATCAACTGAAGCTTGAAGGGATTTATTATCTTGCAAGGGATTTGGAAGAATGATGGTTTCTTGAGGTGAACATGGAGGAATATGACAAGGAAATGATGGGATACTTTGATCTTGACAAGGATCTTTGAATTGTGTAGTGAAGGTATTTTGCTCTTGATTTTCAATATGCTCATTGGAAGTTATGGAAGGGATATCTTGATCTTGCTTGGGAAGTGGAGAAAATATGGAACTTGGAAGGGTACTTTGTTCTTGGAATGGAAGGATATCATCTTGAAAGCCATGAAAGGATGCAAGGGGATCATCACAAGGTTCAAGGGATATGGGACCTTCATCAAATATGGGAGGGGTTTGTATATAATCTTGATCTTGATCTTTATCAATATTTGTTTCTTTTCTTTTTAGATTATCCTCTTGACATGAAGCCACTTCTAAGGACAAGGTAGATGTTTGGATATGTGTGGGGGATGTTTGGAAGAATGGTGTAGGATCCTCTTGAATAGGTATAATAGGCATTGAGGCACATGAAGCTTTGGGTTCTAAGATCTTTGAAGCATGGAAACAATCTACAACAAGATGTGAGTTAGCTTGGGTTTCTTTTAGAGGTAGCCCTTGAGGGTAGACATAGTCAATGGGAAAAGTGTCATCATTAGGCTCATTCTTTGATGGAGGAATTTTGGATAATTGTGGAGCTTTGGGAGATGAAGAAAAGATGAAAGGAATGCTAGCTATGGGAGGGTCTTTGCTAGATAGAGGTTCGGGAGATGGATGAAGGATGAAAGGTGTACAAGTCATCCAAGGAGAAACCTTGTTAGGAGATGGACAAAGGATGAATGGATTACTCTTGCTATATGGAGGTTTTTGAATTAGATCTTGCTTGAGAGTGGTATTTTTCACTCCATATTCTTTATTATCTTGATCACAAATAGGTTGATTATGCAATTTCCTTTGATCCAAGATAAGTTTATCACTCTTAAATGCTTCTTTTTGTGAGGAGGATGAAGATATGGATGACCCATCATCATAGAGGAAAGGACAAATTGATCTTAATGATGGCTCTTTAGATAAAGTATCTTTTTGCTTTTCTTCATCCTTTCTTAAGGTTGATGTGTCATAATTATGTGGAAGCTTAGCTCCTGATTGAGCTAAAGTTAGGAAATATGCTTCTTTATCCCAGTCCAAAATTCGTTCCATTATTTCTATAAACACGGGATCTTGGGATGCTCTCACAACATCATCTTTAGACACCTCATCACTTTGAAAAGAATAGCTTGATATTAATAAGGGCATTTTATATGATGTATCTCTTTGGTTTTCCTCATTCTTTCTCAAGGTTGATGTGTCATAATTATAAGGAAGTTTAGCTCCTACTTGAGCAAAAGCTAGAAAATATGTGTCTTTATCCCACTTTAAAAGTAATTCCATTATTTCCAGAAACACGGGACTTTGGGATGCTTCAACAACGTCATCTTCAAACACCTCATCACTTTGATTCCTATAGAGATCTTGATCTTGACTTCGACAATTATGCTCCATAATAGGATTGATTTGTTTCTCAAATAGGCTCATCATTATGGATCAATCCTTCCTTCTTTAATTTCAATCTGGTTGGGTTGGTTTGGAATGGGTAAATGGTATTGATCAATTTTTTAAGATTTAAAAATTTTAATTGTATTTTGATCAAGTACTTTGGAACTTCTTTCTTGAAAAGTTGAAGACAATCTCAACACACACATCAATAGTTCACCATGTCCCTAGATCATTCTAATGTGTATATTCTTGAATGTTTCCATGGGTTTGATCACAAGAAAGACTTCCAAGCAAGCTACCTAGCACAAATTTGGCTTTTAAATGGCTCTATTAGGTAGTTTTTGCTATTTTACCGTTATGTAGTAAGTTTTCCGTTCAAAAGAGATCTTAGCTTTTCATCCCCCAACTATGTTAAGGGGCTTCCCACACGCACAAAAGCATGATTTTGCACAATCCGTCAGGACTACTAGAGGAAGTTCGAAAGAGCTAAAATTCTTTTATCGTGTACCCCATTAAGGATACCCGCGTTTCATTTTATAGTGGGTCGGATTCTCGCGGCAAAAGCAAGTGTATCCCACTTTGGGCTGTCCCTCTCACCGGCCCTTCTAAGGCAATCTCGGGAGGCGAGCCCACTAAGTTTTAAACATGTTCATTTGAAAGCATGAAAAGTGGATTTGGTAGAGCAAGTTTGGGAATTTGATTCACTCAAAGAGTGAAGAGCATATCCCTATTGCTTTTCCCTTATCTCAAACACTCACAATCAATTTGGTTCTTTTTCAACCCCGTGACAAAGGAGTTCTTAGAATTGAAGTGTTTATTTTTTCCTTTTATGATTAAACTATGTTTTGAACTTTGAAAATGCCACAATTTAAGGGAAGTGCAAGCTTGATGAGAGAAATACCTCAAACAATGCTAGCAAAGGCTAGGCGCATTTTTAAGTAGTAGATTTTCTTGTTTTCTCTCCAAATCCTTCCCTTACCTTAGCAAAACGTTCCCTCCACCAACAAGTTAGTCAACACAAATTCATACAAAGTGAGGGGAAACCAAAATCAAAAAGCTTAAAATGATCAAATTGATTATGCTCTTGATGTATTTTGAACTTAAATATTTGCAAATTAAATCCAAAAGGTGCAAGGTATACTCTAATAGGACGTCCTTTTTTGTTTCTTTTTTGCATGCAAAAAAGAAATTTTTTTTTTTTGAGCACTTTTCTGTGACAGAGCATGTACCTGAGACAAAAAAAAAATGACAGTGAAGTTAGCATACAATCCTTATTTTGACAAAATAGAGAAAATACAGTCAGGCGACATTATCCAGACTATAGGCGAGATTAAATTTAATGAAGACGTGACTATTTTAACCGCGAGCGTCACCAAAAGGGGCTCAAGCGAGATTAAAATAGTCAAGTGCGATATTAAATTTTGCAAACGCGTGAAATCTTTAATACATGCGACAACAGCAATTACTTTGATACAATATAAATGCTAAACCAGGCGACATTTTCCATGCTAAAGGCGAGATCTAATTTAACAAAGACGTAATTATTTTAACCGCGAGCGTCACCAAAAGGGGCTCAAGCGAGATTAAAGTAAAAAAGTGCGATATCAAATTAAATGAACGCGTGAACTCTTTATTTCAAACGACAAATTAACTCACAGAAGCGACATTTAATTAATCCAAAGCGACATTTGAAATACTCAAAGCGACAAATTAAATGCAAAAGGCAGTAAACTCCCTTTACACCAGGCGTAAACTCATTCTTCGGCCGCGGCTTTTAATTCTTTCCAAGCGACATCTAATTAGCCAAAGGCATCAGCTGCTTGTCTGTGACGCAAGAATTTAATGTCCGCAGGCGTGATTTCTTTCTCCAGAAGCGTGATTCTGCAGGCTAAGAAGTGTGAGCGTTCAGACTCCAGGCGACATTTTAATTACCGCGAGCGACATCTCTTTGTTGTAGGCGTGATTTCTTTACCTGCAGGCGTGATTTCTTTCCTGTAACCTGCAAAAAGTGAGCAAAATCATGCAATTCTAGCCTAAATTTTGTAAATAACGTGGAAATTATGATAAATTTGAGGCCTAGAACACCACGGTGGGCGCCATTTGTGTGTGAGTGATTTACACCTTCATGAAATTACAAGATTAACTAAGAACAACAAGAATTAGAGTAAAATAATCTAACAAATGCACAATTAATCTATCAACATCTCATGGTTCTCTAAATTGAAGTAGTAAGTGAGGCTCTCAGCTGCAAATCCTCACTAGTGACACTAATTATGAGAATTGAACTAAGAATGATATGCAAAATAGATCTAATTATCAAATTCTAGCTCTATTTGATAAGAAAATCTCTAAAATGATCAACAATTTAAGCTAATTATCAATGAAAATGCTAAGTGAGTGGTGTGGATGCAAATTGCAAGAGCTTTGCTGCAATTCAAAGATATGGAGTGGATGAATAATGCCTCAAAATGCCTTCTATTTATAAGATTTTCCCAAGGGTAGGGGATAGAGTGAGATAACCATGGTTATGCTTGGGTAAGGTCAATTGGCTTTGCTTTGTCCCTAAATTGGGGGACAAACATTTAAATGGTTTCAAAAGGCTGGACCATTTCAACAAAAGTGAGTGATTTGTGTCCATTTTGTCTCCTTTTTTCCTTTGTTGAGGGAATTTCATATTTATTAATTAATTAAAGTAATGAAATTTAGCCATGAAGGGTAAGAGGTTCATTTTGATTTTTCATTTCAACAACTATGTCATTAATTGAATTTAATCAATTTCTTAGTGTTTTTCCCCTTTTCAAGCTTTATTTAATCATTTAATCATTTAATTGAATTTTCCTTTGATTTGAATTGCCTTTGTTCCATTTATCGATTTTTAGTGCTATTTTGATGATTTGATTGCACCTTTTGATTGAATTAAGCCTTTGCCAATTTTCTGTGTCTACAAGAAGAACCTCATCTAAAATTCCATTGATAGTCACTCCATTGAATTCTATAGATTTGCAAAATTCCTTTATCAAAGTCATCAGCCTATTACGATAATCTTCCTTAGAGTTTAAGGACCAATATTGAGGAAACACAATTGCCATGGTCTCAAGCAATTATTCATATGGGAATCGAGATCTTATTTCAGAGGAAACTTTAAAGGCTATGTCCCTTGCATTACTTGCTATAGACTCAATGATCTTGGTAAACTCTTCCCTTGTAACTCTTGTAGCTCGCTTCTTTGGGGCACTGTAGTACATTGGTATCTAAAATCCCCTTACACAAACACATAAATCCCCATTTTCAATGATCTTTAAATAATTATCAGGATTGTCCAAATCTGTTAGTTTTCAGCAGTGATTAAATCTTTCATTAGATAAATTAAGGTCATTTCGATAGAGACTATCGAGGGCTTGGCATGACATTTTATGCAAGTAAGAATATTCTACAATATACATGGCTCTTTGCTGGACTAGACCAACTATAGGGACAAGACTGCCCTCTTCACTTATGGCTCTGCAAAACCTCGACAGCCAAATAAGTATCTTTGTTGTTCCTTTTTAGATTCATGTACCTTGCATACATACATATGTTCTTAGTTTTATCTTTTCTTCCATCTTTTTCACAAATTTAGGAATCCCAAAGTGTGAACATCTTGCATCAACATAATTAGGTCTTTTGATAAAGTATAGGTTGATGCAACCCCATATCACCTTAGTGACTATTGGACATGGGATGGACCCCTAGTCTACTTCAAAAGTATTCAAATGTATCCTTCGATAAGGGCTTTGTGAATATACCAGAAAGTTCCCTAGTACATTTGACCCACTTTTTAGACCAACATTTACGACCAAGCTATAAAATGATTTTCCATGGTCGGTTTATAGAAGAAAATTTTGATTTTTTTTAAATCTATTACCATGTTGGTCAGAATTACGACCCTAAAAAGTGGTCGTAATTCCAACCAACACAGGAATAGAAGTAAAAAAAATCAAATTTTATACATATATCCCGCCTACTAGAACATTTTATTTTATTTCATTTTGGCATAGTCCACGAGCAAAGGAGTGCTAAAGGAGGTGGTATAAGGTGGGAAGTTGCACTACATTGACACCACATGCGTATATGCAAGTAAGTTTGAACCAGTGGTTGAATATCATGGAAGTGCGGACCGGTGAGCAATAAAATCTTCATTTTCTGCTATTTCATTTATCTTTGGAGTCTTCTATTGCTTGGTTTGGTGTGTTAATGAGTTAGCAAGTTTTACTTGTTCCATTTCAAACCATTTTTTAATGAACTCTACTTTGCTTTGAAAATATGTATGCCTAGTGTTAATTCTTGTGTTTATCCGGTTGTAACAGTCTTAAGTTTTTGTTAATATATGGCAATCTTATGAACTCTAAGGGCCCAATTCATCCAACAACTTGATCCCACATGGTTTTTGTCTGCTGCTGCAGTCGAGTTTCATCTTATTTGGTTGAATACATACAAAATATTCAACCTAGGGCATCATTGTTGAAGAAGAAAACTAACCTTCCCAACTCTAAGCTTTTGAACTCTTATAAAGCATTTCCTTAACTCACCATTCACATAGTGGCATTGAATCCCAATGGTGAAAATGTGAGTTAGGGCCACATCTTCCAACCTGACCTCAATTCTTGTGGTCCTTCGACCTATAGGCACAAAACTTCCTCTAACTCGAGCGAATGGAAACCAAATCACCTCAAATAAAATGTAAATGAAAGCTAACTCATCAACCAAGATTATGCAATCACTGGTTCAATATTTGGAATCTGTACAAGTTTGTGTAACAAACTAAATGCTCAGAAAAATAGTTTATTTTCATTCAGATTTTCCTCAAAGTGTAACTCCTGATCAATCTAAGTGATTGAACAAAGTTCTTCACATCTAAAAAAAAACCTTCCCCCAACCAATTCAGCTGACTGTAAGGTGGTTGTAACCATTTAGGATCATATTGCAATAAAAGGAGCAACATTTGAAAAGTTGTTGTTGACAAGATTGTGTTGCACAAAGATAGAAAAGTTGATGTCGACAACATTGTCAAAAAATGACAACCTTTGGAAAAAATAACAACACTAAACATTCAAGCATCCCACCAATGTTGGAAAATGCCACAAAACAACTACAAAAAGCATAAAATGGTCAAAATGACCCTAAAACACTTCTGCAACCTAAACACCAAAACTAAGGACAACCCAAAGAATTAAGAGAACCTTTGTTTATAGACATACCAAAGGATCCTTATTCACACAAGAAGGACTAAACCCAAACCATAGGATGGTCTAGGAATTTATAAGACATCCTTTATTACAAAACAAAACAAAATATAGAACTCAAGTCCCAAAGCAAAACTGAATGGCCTAGGTGCCCTGCACCAATACACCCCCCATCCCACCATCCACACCCATCCACTCATGTCAAGATCTTGTCCAAAATCATGTTGAAATATCCATTGACCTAAATCAAGATCCTTCTCTCTCACTTCCTTCGTTACATAATCACTTTTGGAGTATATTCTAAAGTCCTTGAATCCAAGAAAATGTAAGTCAATAACACCAAATATATCACTTAGAAGTCTTGTGAAGAGTCTTGGTGAGTTTAAGCCTTTTGAAGCACTTTAGAACTATTGAATACATCATTTCTTTCCAACTATTTGAAAAATTAATTGTTAGGATTAACAAGGCAGAAATAACAATTACATGCAAAAATAACCAATATCAAAAAAATATAAACCACACAGAAGAGAATAGAAGACACAAAGATTTAACGTGGTTCACCTAATCCTTGGGCTACGTCCACCAACAATGAGTCCAATATTATTATTATCTAGTGATTACAACTCAATTACAATCTGTAATCCCTTACAACTCGATTCCACCGCAAGTACTAAAACTATACATTATGAAATCCCTAACCCTAAGCCATATTATACAATATTTTTCCACTTTAGGGTTAGAATGAGTTATAACATGTCGGCCCAAAAAATAGCTGAAAATATGTCAGCCCCAAAAAAATTACACTGGCAAGGGCAAGAGGAAAAGTGTATAGTACTTTCCTGATCAGTCACCACAAGCTAATAGTAACGATGTATTCAATATTTCTAAAGTGCTTCAAAAGGGTGCTTAAACTCACCAAGACTCTTCACAAGACTTCTAATGTTTGTAAGCTATACTTGAAAAAAATTGCAAGTTTGTTGTAATATCTTGGTAGTGATGTTGTAGTTACTATTTTCCCTTGTTAACACCAAATTACAAACTTGGAATGAAGGTTTCATATTCAACAACATTAGTAGTGCAATAGAAATGTAATTTAAAAGTTGGAAGATAGTCACTGTTCCTTGCCTCCTTTCACCTTCCCTACATAAACACTTATAGGCCCAGGTAATACAAGGCAAGGCTTCTCCCACAAGTCACATTAAAAATAGAAAGTGGGAGAGCCTAGGAAATCATTGGTTCTTCAAGACAAAGATTGTTTGCACGCCAAGCACTATACATGAACAATCAATAAAAGGATTGAAATTCTTTGATTTTAAGACTTCAAAAAAATATAATCAGTACATGGAATGGTCAAAACTTATAATACCAATCAATTAATTCTTTTCCTATCAATGTTGCATTGAATAGAGAGTTTAATAATATAGACACCAAACTGTGTCTTCACGAGCAGAGAAGTGACTAATTGTAAAGAATTAAAAGTTTATTGCTTGGTAGTTCATTACATTGTCTTCTTCGACCATACACACCTCCCCAAAAATTCTAAGACTCCTCTCCCATAAAAATCACATACAAAACCAACCAAATTCCCTTTACAAACTGATTTTCAACTTCTTCTTAACCTGCATAGTCAGTTATATGACTATTACAGTTAGTTATTCGTTTGCATTGTTGTCTAGTTGACAACTGGTTGTCAACTTCGACCACTTTAATATTTCTTGCATCATCTTTAACCTTTCAAAAGGTTTTAGGTTCCTATCCTAATCCCCTAAACTCCCTAAACCTCTACTAAACACTCATTTAGCCCTTTAGGCCATACTTGCATAAAAATGCAATTTTACATCTTTTTGGCATCTTTTCACTTTGAAGTACAATTACATGATAATAATGGCATCAATGGCCATATAAAAAACTTAGATATACCTATAGGTCCTTTAGCCTTACATAAATCCTTGGATCACTCAAGTGACTAGTCACTATCACCACACCAGTCAATTCCTTGGCGTTATCAGTGACAAAACAATGAAATGATAACATAAACAAGTAAAACTAATGCAAAGAAACATTTCTACATCCAAGCCAAGAAAAGATCATGCTCCAATAAAACACAATAATTTACTATTGTCTGACTATACCCGCAGGCCAGTGGATTACAAAGTTTACAGAGAAAGGATTGGATGGACTGTTTCAAAGTTAGAGTTGTTTTCCTTGCCGTCTAAGTCGTATTTTCCTACTTTCTAGGTGTTGATTGCGCGACGTGTAGCCATTGATCCTTAATGAATCAGACTTTGTGATCTTAGGGCCTTTAAGAGGACCTAAATTAATATCTTCTCCTAAGATTGCAAGTCCTAATTGATTATGAGACTGTTTTTCTCAGGTATCGATTTTCAGCCAGTTTGCATGTGAAATGTGGAGTTTTTCATCTTGCGCGGTTCCGTATGATGGAATTGGATCTTGCTAAGTTAGGGACATGTTATTGGATCATGTGTGGACCTAAATCTAAAGGTGCATCATGTTTGGTTGTTTCTTTCATTAGTTTTGGTATCTCTCCTTAGGCTGGACCTATAATGTAATTAAAGCCTGACTGGCTGACTTGTGGCTTAGCTGGCTATATATTGAGAGCTTGGGTAGATGTTTAGGAGTAGTTTGGTAGTAGCATGAGAGTAGAAATATAATTGGATCTTGTGAGATCTTGTAGATCAGATGTTTTATCTAATATTGTAATAGCAGAGCTAGTGGTTTGCATACTTGGAGACAAGGAGATTGCTTGGAGGCTTGCAAGCTCAAGTTTAGATCCACCTTAGTGTTTCCATCAATTGCTGATGTGTTTCAGAGCTGGACTAGATTGGATACTTTTTAAATTCATTGTATAAGGCCACAACCTGGAAGGCCTCATAACCAAGCATGTTGAATGAAATTATGTTTTGAAGCATTATATTGTTTTATTCCGCTATGCTTGTTGTTATTATAATTGGTAGTGTAGGTTTGGACTATCCATTGTTGGATCCTCCATCCCTCCCTTGTGTCACTTACTATAGGAAAAATCTATAAGGATGAGATCTTGTGTGATGTTATTCCTATGGATGCTTGTCATATTTTGTTGGGAAGGTCGTGGCAGTATGATAGGAAGATCATGCACGATGGAGAGAAAAATATGTATACCTTCTAGAAGGATGGCTCTAAAGTGACTCTCTTACCACTTAAGGATGAAAGGAAGAATGAGACCATGTTGTTTGCAAAGGATGTTGTCAAAGAAATGAAGGTGACAAGTTGTTTCTATGCATTGGTAGTAAAAAAGAGGAGAAGAACTAGAAGACATAATACCACATGATGCAGTAAAGATACTAGAAGAATTTGCTGATGTTATTCCAAATGAGCTAACTGACAGTCTCCCACAAAAAATGGGTATACAACACCATATTGATTTGATTCCTAGAGAAACTCTTCTTAATCAAGAAAATTATTGAATGAACCCAGCACAACATGCAGAGCTCAATAAATACGTAACAAAATTAGTTGAGAAAGGCCTGGTTAGAGAAAGCATGAGCCCATGTGTTGTGCCTGCATTCTTGACCCCAAAGAAGGATGGAACATGGAGGATGTGTACTAACAGTAGAGCAATTAATAAGATTCCTATCAAGTATCAGTTTCCTATTCCTCATATAGAGGATATGATGGATGAATTAGTAGGGTCCAAATACTTCAGCAAGATTGATCTATGAAGTGGATACCACCAGATTCAAATTCGTGAAGGAGATGAGTTGAAGACAACTTTTAAGACTAGGGATGGCTTGTATGAATGGATGGTTATGCCATTTAGGATTTCTAATGCACCAAGTACATTCATGAGATTTATGAATACTGTCTTACAACCCTACATTGGTAAGTTTTTTATAGTTTATTTTGATGATATCCTAATTTATAGAAAAAACAAAGGAGATCACCTACAACACTTGAGGATCATCCTAAGTGTACTGAGGAAAGAGAAGCTCTATGCAAATTTAAAGAAGTGCAGATTCATGAAAAATAGTTTGACTTTTCTGGGCTTCGTCATTTCTGAAGATGGTGTTTAGATGGACCCAGAAAAGTGACATTTTTTGATCCACACCATTCAGTATCGCACTGTGCAATGCTAGGGACGACCAAATAGCAACAAATAAGAATTAGGCCAAGGATCTGCCACTAGATCTTTTCATAGAATGACATTATTTGAATCTGACGACATCAAAATTAATGGTCGATGGTCGGTTCTTATGGTCCTTAAGTAGGGCAAAGTAAGAGTGGGTTGGGTCAAAAAGTTTCCTTGACAAACTGAATACTGCTAACACACACATTTGACTTGTTTGGTTTTATAAATGCAAAAACACGGAATTGACTGGAAATGGACCAGTTAACATTTATGTTTTTATTCTGTTCATAAATTTGGTTAAATAAAAGTCTACCAAAGGTAATTATGTACAAAGAAAAAAACAAGTTAGTATGTTAGCTATAACAACTACAACAAACTCTGAGTACTCATATCATTCATTATTTTCATATATTTTAAAAATTTACATTTTATATAGTGTGTTCTTATCTTTTTTAAATTAATATTTAATTAACATATTTTTTAATCTTGAATTATATAATATTAAATAGATAATTTTCTAAAGAAAAAGTTTTAGAGGATTTTGGATGCGAATTTGACTTCGATGGTTCTACGATGGTGTGGAGGAGTTAATCTCCTCCACGTGGTTTGATCTCTTTCTCCCATGCGTCATTTAATTTTCTATATTTTCCTTTAGTTCTCAGTGGTTGCGTGTTTTCTTTTTTTCTCTATCCTCCAAGCCTTTACGCTTCCCTCCTGGTCGCTCGTGTGACCCGTCCTCAGTTCCCAATGGAGCTAGAATCGGATGGCTCTGCCTTTATTACCCCAAACCCTGTTGAAATGGCACAATCAAACCTTAAGAAATCCTTTGTTGAGACGGTCACTCTGACTAGTAATGGTTTGCCCTCCTCTATGAGATTTCTTTTGATTCCTAGAGGTGAATGACCCAGTGAAGAAGGTAAGAGCCCTATCATTACTTCGAATGATTTCTTCATTTCTCCAAATGATGAAATGTTGAATGAAATTACTTTGGAAAAATCTAAGTTAAGTGATACTACTATTTTCTTTTCTTGTGGTGATGTCGAGAGATGCCCACCTAGGAAATTCTTAGATGATTGATTTCATAATCTCTAGAATTTGAAGTTAGGGCTTAAGATTTCATTCTATAGGCAAATCCAGAAAGGTCTCTATATTATCTTCTTTAATAACCATGAATCTCAGCTCGCAGCCCTTAAACGACAGTATTGGATGATTGGAAAAACCTCCTTTCATGCTTTAGCCTAGTCTCAAGAGGCGGTTAATGAGGAAGTTCTTGCATTATCTTGCCCTAGATGGGTCATTCTCAAGGATGTCCCTCCCTTCCTCTGGTGCTTTATACCTCAATTATTGGAACCATTGTGGAAAATAATCTAGATAGATGAAACCACCAGATTGGTTCCCAACCTTGATGCCAAGGTGCTTATATCTATTAAACCTGGAATCGATATCCCTACGTGTCTAAACCTTAACATCAATGGGGACATCTTTACTTTTCCTATGAAATTTCTTGGTGGGTTAAACACATGTTTTCTCTGCAAAAAAGGACATCTTTGAAAGAATTGGCCAATTATTAACCGAAGGAAATAAAAGGTTAACTCTACAGGAACATTTGAAAACCCTAACATTAGTAAGGATTTGATGTCAAACCTAAATAACTTTAGCTCTCCTAAGAAGGATACTAACCTAAATAACTTTAGCTGTTGAAAGTTTTATATTCTGCAAGTTGATTACGTTTGGGCAGTGAACTGCAAGTTTTATGTTATTGATTTATTCTATAGAGACCGAGTGAATTGATGAATAGATCTAAGTTTGTTGAAGAGTTTGAAAGTTGAATTTGTACATCTGGACCTAAGGATAATTGATTCACCCCCTCTCAGTTATTCTAAATCATTCTAACAATTGGTATTAGATTTGTTGGTGCTTGTAAGGAGAAAGCTTAAAGGTTCTTGAAGATAATGATCAAGATGTACAAAAAGGTGGTACCAAAGATGAACAAGGAGAACTTCCTTGCATCACTAAGTTTGATGAAATTGCACTTAGCTAGTATTGGTGATTGAATAAGATACTGTGTGGAAAATGAGTATGTGCCAATTGTTGCACCTATGACAGCCGAGGATATGAAGGAAAAACAAGAACACAATCAAGAAATGTTGGAGAATGCATCAGCCGTAAGTTATTTTGAATTTGAAGACATCTAGAAATGTACTACTGCAAAGAAAATGTGGGACACACGAGAAACTATCTATGGTGGGTACACAAATGTGCTGAGAGCCAAATCTGAAAGCTTGAGAGGTAAGTTTGATGAAATGAAATTGTTAGAAGGTGAAAACATTGTTTAGTATTGTGGCAGAGTTAAAGAGGTAGTGAATGCTATTAGAGGAGATAATGGAAACATTGATGATGATACTTTTATTAGAAATTTTTTAAGAACTTTACTTACTATTTATGCTATAAGAGTTTCTGCAATACAAGAATCTAGATGTACTCCTAGTAATGTCCTAACTTTGGAAGGTCTTGTTGGTAGACTCATTGCTTTTGAGTTATCAAATCTTGATAACTTTACTACTCACAACATTGAATCTGCATTCAAGTCTCAAATGGTTCTTCATAAGTCTAATAAAGAAAAAGAAAGATATGTGAGCAGTGAAAATGATACTGATAGTGACAGTGATACTTCTGATGATGATCTAGATGATCTTGAGGCACTTGTGGTTAGAAGACCACCAAGAGGAAAAGGAAAGTTCAAAAGTAAACTCCCTATAATCTATTTTTCATGTAACAAAGTTGGCCATATTACAACAAGATACCCTAATAGGACTGACAAGGATGAAATAAGGGAAAGAAAGTATAAAGAAAAAAGAAATGACATAGATCACAAAAGGTACAAGGACTACAAAGACAAAGGTAAGAAATCATGTTATATTGTTGAATAAGAAACTGATAGTGAAACTAGTGAATATGATGATTGTGATATAGAAGTTGTTTATGTTGCTATGAAAGATGATTTTGATGAAGATGAGAAAAATACACTTATCTCATATGTGAGCAAAGGTGATAAATGGATTATTTCTAGTGGTTTCTATTCCCTTTAGTCATATCCTAATTACATTCCTTTAGTCATATCCTAATTACATTCCTTTAAGCCATGTCCTAATTACATTCCCTCATGCAAAGTCTTCATTACATCTTTAAATATGAAGATGCATAAATTAGCAATAATATATTTAATGCTAAACAATATACAATAATTAATATCACAACAATCTAGCCCCCTAGATAATTTATGTAAATTGTTCAAGGACAAGCAAACATATACATTATTGAGACCATTTCAAGTGATTCAACCATATCTTCAATAACATGTAATATGCTTTCATGATGATCACCATCTAGTCTCCACTTGCAACATCTACGTTAATGTAGAATTAGATGAATAGATAGGGCAATAAAAATTACTAGGTAGCTAAATTGATGCACCTTGTTAGATCTAGGTGATATTGTTATTTTGTTCATTTTCCTATCATGTTTGAAATTATGGAATTAAGCTTTTGAGATTTTGTGCTTGGTGTGTAGGAATTTCCATAATTGAATTTTATTTTAAATCAGCTAGGGTTTGACAAATTTGTGGTATAAAACCCTAGAGTTTGTATTAATTGAATTTTCAAGTATTTTTTCCTTCTTGGTAATAGCCCATTATGTGAATTCTTTGTTGTTAAAATTCTATGGAAAAGAAAAGGATTGTGTGTGTGTATATATCTATAATATGTTGTAATCAATATTTTTTTTTACATATATATAGTTCATATTGGGTGGAGGCAATGTATTACCCCCACCCCCACCCAATAGCCACAGTTGTCGCGACAGTCATGACTAGATCATGATAGCCTAGCTGCCACGATAGCCATGTTGACGGCGGCAACACCTACTGTCTATGGTAGCATGTGTTGTCAGCGGCAACAGGGGTTTGTCAGCGATAGCCTTGGGTTTTTTAGTTGCAAGTTTTTAAAATATATATATTTAAGTTTCTTTTATATATATATATATTATATTATATATATAATATATTAAATAACAAAAAAATATAATAAATAAATATAAATAATAATAATAAATAAATAAATAATATAAATATAACCATAACATATGGAAATATAAATATATGCATGTGTGTGTGTGTGTGTTTATTTAATGTATTGTTTCTTTTAGAGTACTTTGTAATTTTATTCCATATTATTTGATAATTCCTAATAAATGATAATGTAGAGAAATGAGTTAATTATTAATTAATACATTTTATTGATTAATAATTAAGGGAATTTGTTTTATTTTCTAAAATGAGAATTTTTATGAAATTATATTATTTTAGTAATTATTAAATTTAGAATCAATTTATTTTAATTAACATTATAAATTGATTTGCTTAGTATTGGAATTTAATTTGAGAATGTAATTATAGTTTTGTTAGTGATTATTTAATAAATTAATTTGTGTAATGGTACTTTACAAATTAGTTAATTATTATTATATTCTTATAAACATTTTTCCTTCTACATTTATGGGTTAGGAGAGAATCTTTTTACGTTATCCTTTTAGGATTGTTATCGAAGGCGGGGTTAGGGTTAATGTGTTATGTTTGTTTTCCTTGCATGCTACTGTGGCATTCGATTTTGTTATAACCAAACCTTATGGAAGCTTGATTTTATCATGATGAAAATTGAGAATATATGTTCTTGTTATACTTTGGAACCAGATTTTGATGTTATGATTTATGAGGATCTATGAGATATATTTTGAGATTTATGAACTTAGGGTAGGTTATCTAGGTGTTAAAGGGGAAGTGGCTTTCTTTGGAGGTGTCAAAGCCTAGAAGTGGCTACCTGGGTATCTTTAGTAGGTTACTTAAGTAAGTGGTAATATAATACATTAAATGGGGTTTTAAAATGAATTAATAAGATAATGGACTTCTCGCCCATGCCTTGAGGGATAATATAGGCTAAGGATGGGAGCAGGAGAAGATGTTTTCCCATCTAGTAGTCGTGGTGAGTCCTGGTATGATTAGTTATCCTTGTCTACATGAGAATATTTTGGGTTCTGCATATGATCACACTTGGGAGTCAGAGTCCGGTGAGATCATTCCAAGGGGTTGACATATGTGATGACACTTCTCTAATTTCATCTTATGTTTCCTACATGTGTTGATTGCATCTAGATTAGTATGTGTACCTTTGAGAACTATTGAATTGTACCCTTGAGATAGGAACTTATAGGACCCTTTCGTAGTATTACCTGATGATTGATTTTGGTGTTGTTATCTGAGGGGGTTTGATGTTATCTCCTCAGCACGGTGGGCATGGAAGTACAAGTTTCCATGAGTTCAAGAGGTAGTGATTCTTTTACCATTTGAGACTCCAGCATTATTGTACCAGTTTTGGATGATCCTTGTTGCAGTTGCTTCTTATCCTATCTTTCTAGGGGATTCATTCCTATTCTTTCTTTTTAATTTTTATTTTGTACTCAGTTGTATTTGCATACCTTGCGACTTGTGCAATGGATGTGGGTTATCATGTATACTTTATAATTCATATGTATTTGTTTATTACAAGATGATGTATTATGTATAAGATTTATATGATTATTGTACTTAATAGATTAAATTGTACTTACATAATTCTACATCAAGGAACCCTTGATATTTGTAATCTGTAATTAAGATTGTGTATATGAGTATATATGGACTTTATCTTTTACTTTCACTTTGTTATTCAATAATGTTTGTAAACTTTTAAGAAATTTTTTTTTCTATAAACTTAGTAACATGTTTTAGGTTAATATCTCCTAGGTTCCCTAGTGGAGCATTACATATCTATATTAACTTATGTTCTATTGGTAACCACATCAAGCAATTATAATATATGTAAACATGAAAGCACATAAACACCAACAAAAAGAACACAAAAATTTACATGGAAACCCAAACTGGGAAAAATACGGAGAAGCTAATTCTCATGAAATGAACATTGGTTGAGGTGACATCAGTTAAGGTAATTTTTACAAAGACTTACTATTAATTTTCTCACTACGGGTTCCTCATTATTATTCAGCTCACTACCAATTAGGCTAACTGCCCTGGACTATGAATATGGCTAACTACCAAAAAAAATTATACAAAAAGTGAACTGATAGAATTACACCTGACTGTGCATGAAACAATTCCAATTGATAGCACACAGATTACCAACAACAAAGATCCAATATTTTGGGTGGATATTTTGCAACCAATAATTTTTAAGGATCAATTGCAAAATAGTGGTTCTAGCCACAATGTGTGAGACAAAATCTCTCCTAATTATTACGGAAGGATCCCCCTTTTTATTGCTATTAGAATCAACAAAATACTTAACCACTTCTAGTTACACTAAGCTAAATCAGGGTGGGACATTCATCATATTCTCTTATTTTAGAATAGATGTTATCATTACAATAAAATCTTTAATAAATGGTGTATTTCATTTACAAAGTATTCAATGGAGCAATAATCCTGATAAACAAAAGATTAGACATTTAAACACCCTTCAACATACCATAAATTATCGATAACTTAGGATTTCACAAAAGTTCAAAGTCTTTTAGTGACCCCTTATGAGATTATGAGAACAAGAATGAAACACATGTGTAGTTGAAAGTCTTGAATGCATATTTTACCTTGCATGCACAAAAAAAGAAAAAGAAGCAACACAAAGTCTACAAATGATTTCCTTACTTGAGTGTTCCATGTTAATCTTAAACTTGATAAGTAGCTTGAAGCATGCAAGAACAAATCTGAAACCAAATTATAACTTTGAATGCAATATGCAACTCAAACTCTACAAGATTGAGTTCAAATCCCTCTTGAACAAAAGTAAAAAAACCTCACAATCAACTCAACAAAATGTCATCACATAACACCTTGAATCAACACAAATTCTAAAATCAAATTGCCTCTTTTATTGAAAGCAATTTAATTTACATCCAATGTCAAAATCTTAGAGTGCATATACAAAGTGACAGAGTTTTCTTGCATTGCCAAAAGATAAAATTACAAACAACACCCTCCTTTATTTATAGGTGAGGGGTTAAGAGTGAAAAGTGGGAGAGACCCAACTAATCAAGACTTATTCAACAACTAACTAGCTATTGTTGACTTATTCAATATTGCAGGTCTCGATGTCCTGCAATGTGATTACATGTTATAACTTTGTAGGTGATAAGTTATCACATGAAATTACATATTATTTTTACATTACGTGTAATCTATCAAAATGAAATTACAAATACACAATGAAAATTATTCTAAGTGTCTCATAAGATGAAAAACCCATTTACATCATCCTTTTGTCATTTTTCATACTTTTATAGGATGCTAACACCAAAGATTCTAGGCACACTAAAAAGTGTTTTGTCCCAGAATAGGAGCCTGCATTGTTGATTTTCTGCTTCATAATGGTCATTACCGTGAAAACATATTTTCATGTTTCATGACTATCTCTATCTTAAAAAATTTCTATTCTCTCAATCATTCCATCACTTTTCCATCTCCTTGTATGGCCCCATCATGGGATTGTTCTCACTTTTTGTCCTCTAAAATAAGGCCAATGAGGAATTTCAGGTTTTTCGATGGGCACTGCAGGTAACTCAAACATACGTATTTGAACTTGAAAGTGGTAAGTTCGTGTTGCAAATGCATATACATATGGTGGAAGGGAAATTTTTACTTTAATCAAGATTTAGAAACTCAATTACATGTACTTCAGGTAAGAACTTTCACTTGCATTTGGGTTTTAAAATCTCGACTGCAAGTAGGGGAAAAAATTTAAGCTTCCTTGAGAAATGGACTTGTAGTCGGGATTTAGAAACCCAATTACAAGTTAGGAAGAACATAGAAATTTATTTCACAAATGGGAAGATCTTTTTTCACTTTACATATGTAGGGGGAGTACTTGCACTTGAAATTGGGATTTAGAAACTTGATTTCAAGTGATCTTCAATGCATTCATGATTGCATTTGAATTTGGGAAGATCATTTAGATGCAACACAAATTGTGCATCTTGAAGTCATTTCCCTCCACTAGCAAGTCATTTTGATTTTCCTCCTCTATATCATATTTCTCCCTAGGGTGCTTGGAATCACCTCTTGTAACACAACTTACAATGTGTTACTAGAAACTTGAATTTGAACATGACATAAGCATGGAGATTTTTGGGGTAGTTACACTTTTGATTACAAGTAGCTGTACATGTAATGGGTAGTAAAAATTCTGATTTTGGAAAAAAGGAAGGACTTAGACAAAATGCAATCAAGCATTTTGGACGTGATTGTATTTCACATTGTACGTAGAATGACATGTAGTGGAATATGAAAAGGGTATGAAAAATCCCAAAATTCAAAGTGTAGGGGCATGAAAATGGAACTTTTATAGGGTAGTATACTTTGAATTCCATGAAAGGATGCATTTAGTAACACTTGCTATCAGGATTAGAAATCATAACTCGGGAAGATCATTATGATATACAAAATTGTACAATCGGGACTTATTGGAAACAATTGCATATGAAGACACATGTTACAACCATGTTGCAGTTACATCCATATGACCTTGTTCATGATAGGTATGGATATAAAATATCAAGCTATAGTTGCAAATGGATGGGAAGTTCTCATTTTAGCATCACTTTAGAAATGGTGGCGCACACACACACACACACACACACACACACACACATATATATACATATACATATACATATATATATATATACAGACACACACACACACACACACATAGAGTGTTTGGAGATTTTTAGTTCATTGAAAGAATAGAACACCATTGTCAATAGAAATAAATCAAATCTTTATGAAAATAGCTTCACGATTGCAACAACAACCTATTTTTAAATAAAATGACATATCCAAACCCTAGTTGTGACTGTGTTTTACAAAAATGATAGTATTTAATCTAAAAAACAATCACAATAATCATTTTGAATATAAACAACATGAATAAACCCTAGCCGCAGAAAAATAATGGAAAAAATGATGAAGAATATTTATGATTTTAACAAAAATAAACACCTACAACAAAAATAACCATACATATGCAAAAAAATTATGATCATTTCTAGAAAAATATATTTTTCATAAAAATGACCCTAATAAAGCATATGAATTTGAGAGCATATACAGAAAAGACCACATTTTTTACAAAAATGACCAAGAAAAGAGAAAATTGACCGAGGAAAGGGAAAAAATGACCACCATAATGTTAATTCGAGTTGCGGAAGATAAATAAAATTGAGACTCTGAATTCCAAATCCCAAAATGCGGCTCATATGAAGCTCTGAATGAGTTCTAAGTCAAATAGAAGTGAAGAACTCCAACCATTAAGTGCTTCCTCCAGTTCTGGATGAGTTTTCAGAAAATCTTTGATAAATTGCAAACTTTGGGAGACCAAGATCCCATAAAATACTCTAGTTGCAGGCTCTGACTAATCAAATTTGCTTCAAATATGGGTTCCATAAGCCAAGGCTAGAGTTGCAGGGCAAAGAGAATGGAACACAAGTTTCATATACTGCATTACAACTTGACACCAATATTTTGAAAATGTAAAACCAAACAAAAGTCTCGATAAACATCCAAAACATCTAATTTTGGGTTTGGAAAATACTTTTACAAGTTTATAAGTTTTAAAAACATTTGAAACTTATATTAAAAATGCTATCTGTGTCAATTTCAGGTTTTCCAAAGCTATTTACAAGTATTCAGTTTTTGTAAGTCAAATACATGCTAACAAAACTTACTAACCTTTGTATTTTCTCCTAAATTCGGTGATAATCAAGCATTTAAGTTTTCACGCCATCCTTTATAAGTTTATAAAAGGCGTTAGGTTTTATAAAGACCTTTGCAAATTTATCAAACTTGTAATATAAAATTTAAATATCGATAAAGGCTTATGTCAGGTTTTTGTAGGTCGATCACCAAACTTAGACTTAGGATAAACATATCGGGATTAAAAAATAATACATTACACAAAATATAAAATATAAATAACCATATAGTGATAACATTTTATCAAAAATTACATCACACTTTTATTTATACGTAATATTATATGTAATATATTAATAAAACTTACAAAAATAAAAGAAAAATACATTAAGACAAAAATAACACAAAAACAAATCTTTAAAGACTTAAGATTTTTAAATGAAAATAAAGAGAAAAATAAATGTCTTTATTTTCAAAAATATTACCATTGGCTTAGAGCATATAACCATATCATTAATTAAAATTTTGATTAAAATTTATTGTGGGGTTGTGTTAATTTCACTAAATGGAATTAATGAAAAAACAATACAAAACTTCTGTCACCATACACCAATCTTCTGCAACTCAATTTATAAGGCCTCTCTCTATAATACTTTGCTTCAACCACTCTGATGTTTGATATACCAAAATG